>CM065669.1:12356202-12708702 GCA_033220385.1 Triplophysa yarkandensis | reverse complement strand
CGCCAGCGCGAGGAGCTTGTTCTCTGATTCAAGCATGGCTCCTGTCTCAGATCCGAGCTCCTTCTCTTCTCCTTCCAAGTGCTCAACAAAGCACTTAAATCTCATCTATCATGTAGACTTTGACCGGCATGTTCTGAAGGGAAAGGTGGCTTTGACCGTCGAGGTGCTGGAGGATAAATTCACCTCCCTGGTATAGTTTAAATGTTACATCTTGGTTTTATTCTATGTTAGAGGTGATGCACGAGATTTAGTTGTGGAATGATAGCATGAATGCTTTTAATGGGATTAAAGGGAAAGTGGAGGAGTTTAAAGGTTACTCTAGATCTTAGGTTACACATTGACCTGAACTTGATCCAGCAGATGACACCTGGATGTTTCAGGACTTCATTTGTTTGGTTGTTTGGTTGTTTATTTGTTTGTTTGACTGTTTGTTTGGTTTTTGTTTGACTGTTTGTTTGACTGTTTGTTGGACTGTTTGTTTGTTGGACTGTTTGTTTGTTGGACTGTTTGTTTGTTGGACTGTTTGTTTGTTGGACTGTTTGTTTGTTGGACTGTTTGTTTGTTGGACTGTTTGTTTGTTGGACTGTTTGACAGTTTGTTTGTTGGACTGTTTGTTTGACTGTTTAGCAGATTGTTTGTTTCATTGTTTTTGTTTGACTGTTTATTTGTTTCACTGTTTGACTTTGTTTGTTTGTTGGACTGTTTGACACTTTTTTTCGTTTGTTGGACTGTTTGTTTGACTGTTTAACAGTTTGTTTGTTTCACTGTTTGTTTGTTGGACTGTTTGACCGCTTGTTTGTTTGTTGGACTGTTTGTTTGTTTGATTGCTTGTTGGACTGTTTGTTTGTTTGATTGCTTGTTTGTTTGTTTGTTTGTTTGATTGCTTGTTTGTTTGGTCTCTTGTATGTGCACAAAATAGACACATTCAGTTGCTTTTCTTGCAGGTGAAATTATTTTTAATAGAAGCTTTAAAGGTTCAATGGTAATATGGTGTCTGGTCATTGGAAATAGCTCAGTTCATGTTAGACACTTAAGGTTTATTAGTGATGGCTCATCAATATCGATATTTATTAGTCTTGGACTGTGCACTGTGTTTTATTACAGCTGAACTTCGATTTCCAGAGTTTTCAGGAAAGGCGAACCGACGTGCTTGTGTAAAGTGCAAGTGTTTACGTGTTTGCTTTTTGTGACTGTGATAAATTGATTGATTAATTGCTCCATTTTTTTAAAATAATGTATGTCTGTTTATTGTGCAATTTTTCTTATTTATAACACATTTACATTCATTCATGTATTTAAGGAAATCATCTTAATAGATTCATATTAATTTATATACATATTTTACATTACACAGTTATACATTATATAAACACAAACCTTTATTCTGCAATAAATTGATCAATTGAAATTTTACTAAACTTTGGTTTTGGAACTATAGAGAACTGTCTTCTCTCAAGATGCATTATGTACAGTTATATAAAGGTTATTAGAATATTGTTTGATGTTGAAAGCATTAAGTGTCAATGTAACAGTTTTGTTTATATAAGGGGAAATTAATATTTCCAAATGAAGTCTAACTTCTGTCTAATTGTCTCCATTTTTTCTAGACTCTGGACTCCAAGGACCTGAACATCTTCAAGGTTTCTGCAAACGGCCAAGCAGCAAAGTTTGCTTTGGGGGCTCAACATAGATTCAAAGGTTCTCCTCTGGAAATCACCCTGCCCTTCCAGCTCTCACGGTGCCGTTTTAACTTTATTTTTTAACTTTAGATTATGGCAGGACAGTGTAATTCACATGAACTAAATAGGACTGTTATAATCCCAATAGAGTTAGTCTCAAACAACCATGTGATTCAGACGTCACTGGCACTGTTAATGTATGCTCACTGACCATGGATCCATTACAAAATCAAACAAATAACAACTTTATTACATGGTGATTTGGTAGCCAATAGTGTGTACATCCGTTTCCACCAAGGGTTTGGTCTGCTTTTTCTGCTCCTCCCAAATAAAGGATGGTCTTTTTTGCAAGTTTGTGTGGATATGTTTTTGGACGTCATTTGCTTGACCTGCCTGGTCTTAAGTGCTGCAGTTAAGCATCTTAGTTCTTGATTGTGGTGCCATGTGTACCTTTCCTGTGTCAAACTCTCTTTTAAACCGACTAAAACATGCTTAAGGTTTGCTGGAGCTGAACCCGTATGGCAGGCTGGTTCGTATTTGAATAAGAAAAGAATAAGCTTTACCATGTGGAATTTGCTGTTTAAGCAATTTGTCTTACATTTACATTACATTTGTCTAACATTTCATTTCATTTACATTTATTCAATTGGCAGACTCTTTTATCCAAATTGACCAGAGTATTGGCCATAGAATACTTAAGTCTTGGTAGGGAGGCATAAATCCTCAGCTAAACCGATATATGAGTTTTTCTAGATCTTTGGCAGCCGCTTCAAAAACACACCAGTCAGTGCATTCAATACAAGCTTGTTAGTCCTACTCTGGTCCATCACTTTACAGTCCTTTCTGGCTTAGCAGTTGATCCAGGTAGTGATCAAGGTAGTGAAGGTCAAGGCACACACTGTAGTGACGTATTACCAAGTATGGTGTTCCATACTTGGAATTTGTGCTCTGCATTTAACCCATCCAGGAAGTGAGCACACCAGTAGCAGTGGGCAGCCATGCCGCGGCGCCCGGGGACGTGGGGGGGACGGTGCCTTGCTCAAGGGACACACCTTAGTCGTGGTAATCCCGCTTTTTCGGAGTCTCGAACCAGCAACCTTCAGATCACGAGCCCAAGACTTGAACCACCAGGCCACGACTGCCCACATTGCCAGGTAGTGGCAAGGGAGCAATATGCATCCTTAATTATAGTAGCAATCCAGGTGTTGATGTTCTGTTTCTGTGGTCAGATCAGTCATCTGTTGCAGTGTGCTTGCGGTACAATATAAACACTATTGAGAGAATGAGTAAAAATTCCCACGGCTAGTAGAACGGCTTTCCACACCAGGACATCACATCTTCTTTGAAACAGTCACACAACTTCTGTTGATGTAAAAGCATGTCCTACCAGCAAGAGTTTACCCCGTTGACTCGGAACAGATGCAAGTCATCCACATTGTTGGATAGAGAGCAGATATTTGGCAGATGGACTTCAACAACTCTATTCTAAGCTGTTCCCAACCTCTATGCTTTCGTATTCCACAGCTTGCTCCAGGTGAATTTGTGCTATTCAATCCCTTCCTACATTGTACCCATGGTGGGTACTGGACTTTTTTTTTCCTACTATTTCAGCATGTTTTAGGACTACCTTTGGCTAGGGTGCTGCTTTAACTTCTGCGCAACATCTTGGCACCGGTGTACCTCAGGGCTCAGTTCTTTGACCATTTGCTCTTCTCGATCAACATGATATCATTGTGATCTGTCATTCAAAAGCATGGCTTCTATCACTGTTATGCCGACCACATGCAACTCCAGCTTGTGTTTTACCCTGAAGATCAGAGGATTTCGACCCGAGTCTCAACATGCCTAAGTGACATCTTGCCTAAGTGACATCTCGCTGGCTGAAGCACCATTAAACTAGGATCATCAATAATTGTGCCCTCCAGGACTGCTACAAATTTAGTATTGATAAGCGATAATCAGATTAATTTAGCCGATTCTGTTGCCGCCACTGCCAGATTCTGAGGATTCATGCTCTACAACATTAGGAAGATCAGACCTTTCTAACAAGCTACACAATTCCTAGTCAACGCCCTAGTCCTTTACAGGCTGGACTGCTGCAATGCTCTACTTGCTGGACACGCGATGTGCACAACCAAACCTCTGCAGATTAAACAGAATGCGGCGGCAAGAGTGGTGTTCAAGGAACACAAAAGAACCCATGTCCCACCTCTCTTCATTAAACTAAATTGGCTCCCCATAATAGCTCGCATTGAATTCAAATCTCTCCATATCACCTACAGGACAACCACAGGTTCAGCACCGGGTTACCTTCACTTGCTTAATCACAGGTATAGCCCTCCAGATCTCTGCGTTTGCTAACGAGCAAAGTCTTTTGGTTCTGTCCCAAAAGGGTAAGAAATCTCTCTCTCGCACCTTCTCTGCATCGGTTCCTCGATGGTGGAACGAACTGCCTCTTACAACACGTTAGGAAGACTTGGTCTGTATGTTTTGAAAAACCCCTAAAAACTCATCTCTTCCGTCCCACTAGACAACCTTCTGCCTAATCTACTAAATCTACTTACTTGCCTTCTGTAACCTAGTAGTCTTGATGTGGCACTTGTTCACCTATTATTGTCTCTGCTATTTACCGTTTCAGTGTCTCATCGATTCTTTTTAAGTCGCTTTGAATAAGTGTCTGCTAAATGCCTTAATGTAAATGTAATGTAACTTGGTTCCATTTTCTCCCTGTTGATAAAGTTGCCATTTCCTGACTTGTGTACTCCATCCAGGGGTTGGCGTGAGGTTATTTGAGCTAAAGCCTTAAAATTGGTGCTTTCAATGTGGCTTGAAAAATACATGGCCAGAGTTTTGGCTTCCTCTGAAGAGCTGTTTAATGGCTTTTCATGAGTCAACAGGCTGTGCTACCAGTTTGCAATCTTTAGGTCATCGTGCATCATTGGCAAGTTTGCCCCTCACAATGGAGATGCTGTTGGATTTGCTGTTTTTTTAATCTCCAGCAGCTGTTTTGTACATGTTTTTGTGTTTGTTTGGGTTGTCATATGCCCTGATTGGAGGTAGGTGCGACTCATTATCTTTAAACCACCCAAGGCGATGCCTGGATTATTTTCCATTGCCATGTATGCTAGTGGTATGATTGTGGAACCAGACTTTATGCCAATGTCTAGCTGTTGGCAAGTGGTAGGACTATCTTGTGGGGTGAACCCGAACTGTAGGAACTAACAGTATACCATAATCACCTTTATCCTCACTGCTATGAGAAAATAACATTTATGGCACTGATCAAAAGGCAAGATGTAGAAATAACACATGCAGGTCTGTCTTCTCTTTGTTGTTGCCAAATTTCAGTTGGTTTGATGATGTTAGCATGTTTTAAAAACACCACGCCTTCCTTCTGCTCTTAATCGTAAATTAAGTTATTCTTCAGGAATACTATGAGTCTATATGCCACAACATATGTTAAGAAAACATTAAACATACCAGCTAATTTGGCAAAACTGGTCAGTTGTTTTTTCCCTTGTTGATCAGAATGCATCTTCTCACAGCCATTAGTCTCCAAAGGTACCTCAATATTCTGTTCTGTATGGGGTATTGTTGGATCGAGGGCCGGATCTTACCCATTTACTGCATTCTCATTTTCTGGTAGCTGAATTGATAGCATGCTTTTTGCAATAGTTTGGTTTATGCCTCTTCTGATACCTTGTGGGTAGTGGTGCTAGTCCTCCAATTTGGCTTTTACGGAGTTATTTGCCAGACCTCTTCTAAAGTATTGGTCAACGCAAAATCATGCACCAAGCTCTTTCTGGCACTTAATTCCTGCCCTGATGGACCTTTATCCAACCGCAGGTGCATCTCTGCAGTTTGTTAAAACTGTTATCTAATATCTCACATGTTGATCTACTAATCATTTCCCATTCAAAGTCTGTTCTGTGTGATCTGACGCAGAGTTGACTTGCATACCAACATCACAGACCCAAGGGGTATTGTTCCTCAAGAGTTTTTTTTGTAGCCACCAGTTGGGTGGACCTGGAATGCTTTCTAGCTAGATTTCTAACTAGTCTACAATTAAATGTTAGTTAAATTGAAAAACAACTAAAACGTATAAACCTCAAAGTTTTACATAAAATGTTCTAATTTAGTGTCCTTCAAAAATAGTTTTCTTTTAAAATTAATTTTCTTGAATTGTCAGTGTTTCATATAAAATTTCACTAATTATAGGTTCTTCTGACTTAACAAATGTAGCATTAAACATTTATATCTGTTTTTGTGTATAGTGGGCAGCATGTGATTGTGGAGATCGACTATGAAACGTCTCCGAGTGCAACAGCTCTGCAATGGCTGACTCCGGCACAGACTGCTGGGAAAAAACATCCCTACCTGTTCAGCCAGTGCCAGGTATCTTATCTTCACCACTCAGCTCTTCTGCATGAGATGTTTGGTTAGGATGCAATCTTAAAACAATGTTCCCATTTTCAATGTTCCTCTTGCAAAATTGGCAGAGCATTGCTTCATCTGTTCAAAGATTGTGGTTTTGACTCATTTAGCTTTAGAAAAAAGTTTCTCCCAAATGCATGAACTAAACATCACATTTTGCAAACTATCCAAGTTTGCACCAGTCTTTAAACCCACAGCTTTTAAAAATCTGTTTTTTTTATTAATACCCACATTGACAGTGTGTGACGTGTATATGTTCTGATTATGATGATAATAATTTTCTGTTTTAACTCTAAGAGAAAGATAAAATCAGTGTTTGCTGCTGTTGCAGGCCACCCATTGCAGAACAATGGTGCCATGCCAAGACACTCCTTCTATCAAGCACACTTACTATGCCCAGGTAAAATACACAAAATACTCGCATACTCACTTTTAGTTAAGCGATAATGAAGATGAATGCAATGAAACAAACACAATAGTGGATGGGTGTGTTGCACTGGAACCGGTTATGTCTACATTTTGGAGATCAACCAAATAATGTAAGGAAGTGTAAGAATGCAGAAGGATGTTGAGAAGTTATAAACCCACTATGGATTTGATCTGTGTGTTAGGTGTCTGTCCCAAAAGAGCTGGTGGCATTGATGAGTGCTCTGCGTGACGGTCAGGAGGCTGATCCAAACGACAGCACCCGAATCATTTATCGCTTCAGACAGCCTGTAAGTTTCTCATTGAAACAGACTTTTCTGAACATATTTGATAGGTGAGGTTATATTTTTGAAAGCATAATTTGTTTGTTGTTCTCTAGGTTCCCATGCCCTCTTACCTTATTGCCATCGTAGTTGGTTTTTTGGAAAGCAGGTAAATTCTTTCTCTTTTCATCACTAGCTCACATGAACACTGCAGTCTGTGGCAACCACCATTACCAAAGTTTTGCCATGTTTGTTTTTGTAATCTTGCTCCGAACATGCATTTCAGTCTTGAGCATGACTATGATTTGATTTGTTTTTTTTCAGGGAGGTCGGCCCCCGCTCCAGAGTTTGGTCTGAGAAGGAGTTTGTGGACCTGGCAGCATTTGAGTTCTCTGAGGTGATGATGAGATTGTGACACCAAACTCATTTTTCTTACTGATTGTGTGGCAAGACTTGTTTTCTACTGAACATCTTATTTGGTTATCGCCTCATGCCTGGTAGTCTTCATCATGATGTCATGACTGATGACTAACCTTTTTTCTTATCCTGTGTTTTCTCTCAGACTGAGACCATGCTGAAGACTGCTGAGAACCTTGCAGGGCCGTATGTGTGGGGTCAATATGACATGTTGGTTCTGCCCCCTTCTTTCCCTTATGGGGGCATGGAGAACCCCTGCCTCACATTTGTCACCCCCACTGTTCTGGTTGGTATAGTCTCATTTTTTTTTAACCTTAAAGACTTTTTAACTTAAATGATCCAATGATGTAGATGTCTGCTTTATTTATTTTTTTCAAAATCTGTGATGGTGAAACCTTTATGATCTGTCAGGCTGGAGATCGGTCTCTCGCTGGTGTAAGTCACTTGATTGCATAAGTACAAGAAATTATAGATATTGTAACTATTTTTTTAATTTTTTATTAATCTTATTTTTGTATATGTAATACAGGTTATCGCTCATGAGATATCCCACAGCTGGACGGGCAACCTGGTGACTAATAGGACCTGGGAGCATTTCTGGAAAGTTAAAAACATTGCAGTTTGTTCATTTTCAAGACATTGGTGGTTTTGTATTCATTTATGAATCATTGGGTATGGCCTTGAGTTTTTGTAAATAAGTGGGTTTAGAGTAAAAGAAGCGACACAGACTTTCAATTTTCAATCACTTGACCACTTGATTGGTAACAAGTGAATTTCTACTCTTTCTTTCTGCAGGTTGAATGAGGGTCACACAGTATATCTAGAGAGAATGATTGCCAGGTCTATGGAAAGTGAACAGCTTAGGCAGTTTAAAGGCATCGGAGGATGGAAAGAACTGCAAGAGTCGGTAAGACACACTTCTAAAAGCACACTAACACTCATTAGATTGAGCTAAAACTACATGAAATATTTTTGGGACTAAATTAAATGGAATGTAAAATTACATGTTCAATGAAAGACACCAGACAATAGTGTGGGTGATGAGATAACAATACAGACCTATGTTCAAAATTAAAGAATCCAAGCTATACAAATTATAATTGAATTGCCAAATTGATCTCAAAACCAAGCCCTAATAAAAACTAATATAGTTTTAAAAAAACTTAAAAACCTTATATGGGGTATGGTTTTGTATATCAAATCATTGTTTTAGTACATTAACATTTTTATTTGGTGTGTTAGGTCAACCAGTTTGGAGCAAACAATGTCCTTACCAACCTGGTGCCCAATCTGGATGATGTGGACACTGATGAAGCATTTTCTTCTGTGCCCTATGAAAAAGGATTTGCTTTGCTTTATCATCTGGAGGAATTAATGGGAGGACCTGGTATACAAACACACAACATCCTTTACATTCCTTTATAAGTAAAACCATAGTCAATCTAAATGGTGTATAGGTGCAAAATAATTATTACCCTATCAAATTCAAAGTTGATAGAAAAAATTATTTCTCTTGCATGATCTTGTAGAGGTCTTCATGGGCTTTGTGAAATCCTACATTCAGCTTTTTGCTTACGGCAGCGTAACCACAGAGGAATGGAAGAACTATCTGTTCACTTATTTCAAAGACAAGGTGAGAAGTGAAAGTTTCGTTTGCACACATTTAGTTTTTAACAGATTGAACACGCTCACAAAATGTCAATGCATTTAGTGTTATACTATGTGTTATACATTAAAGCACATGTTCAATGTCCAGTTAAAAGTTTCTTCTGAACAAGGGAAATGGTCACATATAGTTGGTGTACTCATTCTCTTGTGTGTTGTCCAAGTACAGAAGAGTTTCTTCATTCTCGGATTACTGTGTAACAAGTTCTCTGCTTTAACGTCAGGTGGACATCTTGAATAAAGTGGACTGGAATGGATGGATGCACACTCCAGGAATGCCTCCTGTCAAACCACAGTGAGAAACCTTTCTAGTTTTTTGCCCTCTTCGAGGAGGAAGCGACTAAAAGCAAAGCAAAAAAGTCTGGCGATGTCCCAAGAAGTGCTACATTTATACTTTCTAGAAAATTTTTCCAACTTTATTCATTCAAATTTCATAATAATAGATGACATGAAGTGGTCCCTGTTATGAATAAATTAATGTTGTTTTCAGTATTTTAAGTTTGAGACCCGAAGTCACTCAAGACTCACACATGGACATTTCTTAAAGTGTGAATTTTTTTAAAAGTTATTTTAATGTATATATTAAAGTAATCTTATGTTTTTTTTATGTCTAACGAAGTTCTTGATAGTAATTTATATGAATGAAAAAAGTTATGTTTCTTCCAAAAAGAGATGTAGTAACATTCTGTTCAGGTTTAGACAACACCAATTATCTTTCTCTTTTCAGCTATTTATTTCCGCAGAGATATTCTTTTGATTTGTAAAAGTATTTGTGTGGTGTGCGTTTTTCCCACTTTTTGTTTGCAGGTATGACACCACTATGGCTGATGCCTGCATTTCTTTGTGTCAGAGATGGGTGAAGGTGAGGTAGAACCGCACATCATAGCTTAAAAATCTGATTCTTTCTCTCACGAAGACACTTCCTTTTTCTATTTGTGTTTGATTTCAGGCAAAGGAAGGAGATCTTGCAAGTTTCACCCAGGCAGATTTAAAGAAACTGAACTCTCCTCAGCTCATTGAGTTCATGGCTTTACTTCTGCAAGAGGTAGTATTACATGACATTTCTTTATTACCCATCGTTTAGATTTTTTATGAGCTTTACAAAGCGTTATAATACCAGTTATCTCTACACTTTATGATTGTAGTAAAAGTGGATGTGATTCTGAAAACTTTGTGAACTTTACATTAGATTTAAAAATATGGATATTTGTCTTATACACAATGCAAGCACGTTTTGGAGCTTTACCATCTCACCCCAGATACTATCCCATTTTAAAGCTTTGCAAAGCCAGCATCAATTATATTGTACATTTTTAATAAGCTTAAGTTTCAGTCTTTTGATTAAAAATGCAATATAATTTCATATAGAAGTCATCCCCTTTGTTTTACCATAAGTGTAGTTTAAGTCTACGCTTAGTCTCATCTTTGTCATTGAAAGCATGTCGTTGACAAATAATTTTTGTAACCATTTCACACATCGAAATGACTCTAAATCCAAATTAGCCTATAAAATGCTTTAAAAGTTATTGTAATATTATTATATAGAAGTACTTGTTGTATCTTGTTGTTTTAGTTAATTCTCAGTATATAATTGTATTTTTAAAAAAAATTTTATTAATTTTTTTGCACAATTACATCAGTGTATGAAGTGGGATATTTTGCGTGTTATAGCTCACTACTCTGCATTCTGATAAACCGAAATGGTATTTATTTCCATGTTTTTTAATGGAAGATGGGTCACATTTGACATGAGCATTATCACCAACACTGTATATCAACATTACATAACATAACACATGGTGGTCTGTCATGTTTGTGTGTTTCTCTTTTAAATTTGCTTTAACTGGTTTAGTCTAACTTTGTTTAACTTTTCGAATACGTAGGAGCGACCTGGACCTTTATCAGTCTATTTTGCTGTACTTTGTCAGTTTTTTTAGTCATTTGAAGTTTCTTAACAGTGCAGTTGCCTCATGATGTACTCATCGGTGACATCCCTTCCCCATTTTGCTTTCGTTCAGTTGAGGTTTAAGCTTGTAATATATATATATATATGTTTAACATTTAAGTGATGCATCGTTGACTGAATATTTAAATTAAAGCACTCAAATTATTTTCAAATTAATTGTACTACATCCATGTATAATCTTGCGTTAGGACAACATTGATTAATATTTTACTGTATATGTTCATCTGTACTTCAGTGTGAAATGTGTTTGCTTGTTTAGCAGCCCCTGTCTTTGACTCATGTGAAGAGAATGCAAGAGGTTTACCAGCTCAACAGTTTTAAAAATGCAGAGGTCCGCTTCAGGTAAGCATGTTTGACACAACAACGTTGTGGTTTTGTCATTGATCGTTATTTATTTCCAGTGTTCTACTGTTAAACTAAATAATTACATGTTTCGATAGCTAATGTAAAGTTTTTTTTTACGCAGATGGTTACGCGTATGTGTCCGGGCCAAATGGGAGGAAGCGGTTCCTCTTGCCCTGAAGATGGCCACGGATCAGGGCAGAATGAAATTCACTCGTCCACTTTTTAAGTAAATTCAATTGTTACATCTAATAATCTAGGATTTCACAAATTCAATCTGTTCTCAAATGACTTCGCAACAGGATGCTACAAGTTTTGTAACATCCTTGTTTCATTACGGAACCACATGTTTGTTTGAGGTTTTGTCGTCTTTGCATGCATCTCTGTTTTTTTGGAGCTAGTTTTGGTTCATTCTTAAGCTTTCAGAGGTCTGTAAGATCAATTTCGGTAATCCTATTTTATTTCTTTCCAGGGAAGTATACAATTTTCCCAAGTACAGCGAGGAGGCAGTAAAAGTTTTTAAAGAGCACCGTGGAGCACTGCACCCTGTGACTGCAGCGATGGTGGCCAAGGATCTGAAAATCGATGGAAATTAGGACATTGGTCTCTAAACTTGTCATGATCTTCAAGTGGGCTGATGCCAGTATTCTGTCTCTGTTATCCTAAATATCTCTGTATCAAAGCTTTGGCAAAGAAAGATTAAGTTTTCCCTTGAGGTCTCATCTTAATTGTTGCTTATCTTGGGGCTTATAAAGCAAGCAAGCAAGCCAGCACTTGTGTTATGTATGTCAGGATCAAATAACTGTGTTTTAAACATTTTTACCATCTCGAAATGCAAGTTCCTTAATAAACACTGTCTATATCAGTGTGTTTTTCTTTGTTTAGCATTAAAAGATGAATATTAAAGTAGGACCCGTAATGTATATACAGTATAGCATATAGCCTACATATGCACACACACTAGTGTTATTGTTGGTGCCCTGTTTTAATATAGTTTTATGCCACTTTTTGTTTGAATTGTTTAGGTTTGTTCATACTCCATTCTAGTCTTGGCTAGTATTAGTCAATTAAAAGTCTGAGCAATTAAGTCTTGTTTTAGCCAGAGTTATGCATGACTGTTCGTGTAGTGAACAGCCACCGATAGGTTCATTCTGATGCTGCGCCGTATGGTAAAATATAAATAATGTCTAAGATCAGATAATAAAACAGAATTTACATCATCTATGTTTCAGTCGCTGCTTGGTAAAAATGCAATTAGACATGAAACCTCTGCTCCTTATTCACCGCATTAGAAGACGACTGAAAAAGCATTGAGGACTTTGTTTGAAATGTCAAGAATTATATTATTGGCAATCCCACAAGATGTAAAATAAGCGGTGACTCTGATACTGATTTAAAAAGGTGAGAACTGTCAGAGTGCTAGATATCCAAATGGAGAGAGTAGACCCTCTCAGTACTATGGGGTAAATGATTATGGGATAAAAAGGGGATGGGAATCGGGTGTTAATTAATATTGACTATTACTATCGTGTTGTATTTGATGTATCCCAGACACTGAATGAAGCTGCGAGCTCAGTAAAATCAAAAGCAGTGGATTGGGCTTTGGAGGAGGAGATGGATTCTCTGATACCTCCACATAAACAACTTTACCTGAAGGTAAACGAGCAATTGGGGGAGATGGGTTAATGCCATAAGAGAAAATCTTGATGAGTCAATATATAAGGCCGGATATGTTCAATAAGTTGCTAAATGGTCTGAAAAATCGGGACGAAACTGGAATAAATTGTTGTATGATTTTCTTATTGAAAATGGTTTTGTTCACAATATAGGTGATAATTCGGGTTGATGACCTTATTATTGCAGCTAGTAATAATCAAATACTCAGGTGTAAATGGAATGTTGGGGTTAAGTTTAATATTTTAGATCTTGGAAAACTTTATACCAACAAATGGTGAAATAAAAATGAACCAGAAGAGATATCACAAACATTTTGGAGAGATTTAACAGGACTAACTGTAAAGCAACGCCAACCCGTGTGAAATGAAAATTATTTTTGAAATATTTTAAAAGTACGGTGGACTGGTGAATTGCATTAAAGGTAAAGGATAAAAACCATAAACATGTTGCGTAAGGGATGGAGCTTGGGCAACAAATCCGATTGACAGGTGCAGGATTACTGGTTATTGTTTAAGTTTGTCTGAGAATGGGTCCATCTTGGAAGTCAAAGAAACAAAAAACTGTCTACACGTGATGCTGAATATATGGCTTTGTCAGCTATGACAGCTATGTCAGCTATGACATAAATTTAATTTACTGAATGGACAATTTCCTTGAATATACACCAGTGACAGTATATGAGGATAATCAGGGTGCTCTGCTCTATCAAAAATCCTTTGTGTCAAAGGTGTAAGCATGTTATCATAAAAATATATTTTTGTCCAATCTGTACTTAATGATGACAAAATAATGATGACAATACAACTCTTTACTATTGCCCGACAGTTGATTTGTTGGTGTATTTATTTAACAAAATCTGTATGTAGAGTAACAATTGAGTTAGGATGTATAAATTGTATGTTTTCTGTTGTTAATTTAAGAACAATTGGTTGTTAAATTATTTAAATGTATATGTTGTTAATTGATTCTATGATTGAGGTTCTGGATGTGGGCGGGGAGACACACCGAGTCACAATCGCTAATACTTGGCCAATGTGGATTCTAACTGTTGATGTGCATGTTGGCATCATTCTAATGTTTTTTTCCTCCATGTGGTATGTTGTCATTTGGAAATGGCTGTGCCAACAAAAGTATTTGTATTTTTATGCGAGTAAAATTCAAAATTGTTTTTCAAATAGACAGAGTAACTTTAACATATCATGTAACTTCCACAAGTGCATACTATAAAAAAAAAACTTTGCATTGTTTTAACCTTTTTAACCAAAACACTCTTGCAACAACCTATTGTCTAAATAACCAAGCTAACATAACGTTAGGTCAAACAGTATTTAATGACCCTGTGAATTTGAAGTTCACAGGATGAAAGGATGACATAAGATACAGAGATAGTGTATAAGGTGTTTAAAATAGGTAGAGCGGCCTTGAACCCTTTGCCTCTTGTTCTCACGCTTGTTCATTTACCACTGAGCCTCCTTGCCAGACATGCTTATATTTGAATCTGGACTGCTGCACTTTGTAATGTGATGTTTGTTTTCAGAAAGAAGATAAATGCACCTGAAAAATACTCATAACCCTCCCGGACTGGATGGCTCAGTGGTAGTGTCATGGATCATAGATCAGGAGGTCTTTGGTTTGAAGCCAGCAAGAAGCTGAAGAGGAGGAGTATGCCAGAAGCCAGGAGAAGGAGCAAAAGCTACAGGAGGTGGAGTCAAACAACAACAACAACAACAACAAGAGGAGGATCCTGAGTGAGTGTGTGTGTAAGTGAGAGTGTGTGTGAATGTTTATGTGTTTGTCCGTGTCCGTGTCCGGGGTGTGGGTGGGTGATACCTCCTCCTGGAGGAAGCTGGGAGCAACTCCCAACTGAATAGGATCATAAAGGCAACAAAGAGAAAACCAGAGAAAACCAGAGGAAGAGGAGCCTGGAGGAAGAGGAAGAGGAGCCAGGAAGAAGAGGAAGAGGAGCCCAGAAGAAGGAACTCTTGTTGAGTCAGAGTAAAAAAATATTTATTTAGCTCCAAAAACTTCCAGTTTTTGTCCTCATGATATGCTGTCTGATGCCCATGATCACATAGGTACATTATCATATCCATCAGGTTTCCCTGCTGCAGTGTGGCGCCTTACTTTCTGAACCATAGTCAGTGCTCTTCCTTCTGAGCCACGGTGTCTGGCACAGTCTGTGACGCTTCTCTGGGCGTCTTTGTCTTTTTCTCTACTCATGACATGTGATTGAACCGAAAAAACATCAGAGCCCAGGCTTGAACACTTAACCGCTTGACTACTTTTTCAGCACACATACCACTGAGCCACTGTGCCAATCACACTCATATTCTTCGTTATTCAGGAGTAAATGACATGTAGAGGTATTCTTTAAAATGTAAAAAATTCAGGGATGAGTCTTGAACCCTTAACCTCCAGTTCTCATGCTAGCTCTCTTACCGTTGAGCCACCTTGCCAGGCATGCTTATCTTCTTCTTTTCAGGTATAAATAACATGTAGAGGTAGTGTTTTAGGTGTTAAAAATAGGTAGTGCAGCCTTGAACCCTTAACCTCCGGTTAACACGCTAGTTCATTTACCACTGAGCCACCTTGCCAAGCATGCTTACATTCTTCTTATTCAGGTATACGTAAGATGTAAAGGTAGTGTTTAAGGTGTTAAAGATAAGTAGATTGGCATTGAACCCTATACCTCCCATTCTTTAACAAGCTGTCCTAACACTGAGGCACCTTGCTAGACATGCTTACACTCTTTTTATTCAGGAGCACATAAGATTTAGAGTTAGTGTTTAAGGTGTTAAAGATACGTAGATCGGACTTGAGCCCTATACCTTCCAATCACTTACAAGCTGTCCTACTACTGAGCCACCTTGCCAGTCATGCTTACCTTCTTCTTATTCAGGAGGACATAAGATGTAGAGTTAGTGTTTAAGGTGTTTAAAATAAGTGGAGCGGCCTTGAAACCTTTACACCCGGTTAACACGCTAGTTCACTTACCACTGAGCCACCTTTCCAGGCATGCTTACCTTCTTCTTATTCAGGAATACATAAGATGTAGAGGTAGTGTTTAAGGTGTTAAAGATATGTAGATCGGCCTTGAACCCTTTACCTCCGGTTAACACACTAGTTCACTTACCACTGAGCCACCTTGCCAGGCATGCTTACCTTCTTCTTATTCAGGAATACATAAGATGTAGAGGTAGTGTTTATGGTGTTAAAGATATGTAGATGGGCCTTGAACCCTTTACCTCCCATTCTCATGCCAGGTCTCTCACCACTGAGCCACCTTGCCAGGCATGCTTAACTTATTCTTATTCAGGAGGACATAAGATGTAGAGGTAGTGTTTAAGGTGTGAAAAATAGGTAGAGCGGCTTTGAACCCTTTGCCTTCGGTTCTCACAGTAGTTCACTTACCACTGAGCCAATTTGCCAGACATGCTTACCTTTGAATCTGGACTGCTGCACTTTGTAATGTGACGTTTGTTTTCAGAAAAAAGATAAATCTGCCTGAAAAATTCTCATAACCCTCCCGGACTGGATGGCTCAGTGGTAGCGTCATGGATCATAGATCAGGAGGTCTTTGGTTTGAAGCCAGCAAGAAGCTGAAGAGGAGGAGTATGCCAGAAGCCAGGAGAAGGAGCAAAAGCTACAGGAGGTGGAGTCAAACAACAACAACAACAACAACAACAACAAGAGGAGGATCCTGAGTGAGTGTGTGTGTAAGTGAGAGAGTGTGTGTGAATGTTTATGTGTTTGTCCGTGTCCAGGGTGTGGGTGGGTGATACCTCCTCCTGGAGGAAGCTGGGAGCAACTCCCAACTGAAGAGGATCATAAAGGCAACAAAGAGAAAACCAGAGGAAGAGGAGCCTGGCAGAAGAAGAAGAGGAGCCAAGAGGAAGAGGAGCCCAGAAGAAGGAACTCTTGTTGAGTCAGAGTAAAAAAATATTTATTTAGTTCCAAAAAACTTCCTGTTTTTGTCCTCATGATATGCTGTCTGATGCCCATGATCACATAGGTTCATCATCATGTCCATCAGTTTTCCCTGCTGCACTAGTGTGCCGCCTTCGGCGTTTGAACCCTGAAACCTTCTGATCCATAGTCAGTGCTCTTCCTTCTGAGCCACGGTGTCTGTCACAATCTGTGACGTTTCTCCGGGCGTCTTTGTCTTTTTCTCTACTCATGACATGTGATTGAACAGAAAAAAAATTACAGCCCAGGCTTGAACACTTAACCGCTTGACTACTTTTTCAGCACACATACCACTGAGCCACTGTGCCAATCACACTCGTTTTCTTCGTTATTCAGGAGTAAATGACATGTAGAGGTATTCTTTACAATGTTAAAAATTCAGGGACCAGTCTTGAACCCTTAACCTCCAGTTCTCATGCTAGCTCTCTTACCGTTGAGCCACCTTGCCAGGGATGCTTATCTTCTTCTTTTTCAGGAATAATTAAGATGTAGAGGTAGTGTTTTAGGTGTTACAAATAGGTAGTGCGGTCTTGAACCCTTAACCTCCGGTTAACACGCTAGTTCACTTACCACTGAGACACCTTGCCAGGCATGCTTACCTTCTTCTTATTCAGGTATACATAAGATGTAGAGGTAGTGTTTAA
Organism: Triplophysa yarkandensis; assembly: GCA_033220385.1. NCBI lineage: Eukaryota > Metazoa > Chordata > Actinopteri > Cypriniformes > Nemacheilidae > Triplophysa > Triplophysa yarkandensis. The sequence goes on along the minus strand of CM065669.1, from coordinate 12,691,223 downwards.
GGTGTTAAAGATAAGTAGATCGGCATTGAACCCTATACCTCCCATTCTTTTACAAGCTGTCCTAACACTGAGCCACCTTGCTAGACATGCTTACCTTCTTTAAATTCAGGAGCACATAAGATTTAGAGTTAGTGTTTAAGGTGTTAAAGATACGTAGATCGGACTTGAACCCTATACCTTCCAATCACTTACAAGCTGTCTTACCACTGAGCAACCTTGCCAGTCATGCTTACCTTTTTCTTAGTCAGGAGGACATAAGATGTAGAGGTAGTGTTTAAGGTGTTAAAAATAGGTAGAGCGGCCTTGAACCCTTTACCCCCGGTTAACACGTTTGTTCACTTACCACTGAGCCACCTTGCCAGGCATGCTTACCTTCTTCTTATTCAGGAATACATAAGATGTAGAGGTAGTGTTTAAGGTGTTAAAAATATGTAGATCGGCCTTGAACCCTTTACCTCCCGTTCTCATTCCAGGTCTCTCACCACTGATCCACCTTGCCAGACATGCTTATTTTCTTCTTATTCAGGAACACGTTAGATGTAGAGGTAGTGTTTAAGGTGTTAAAGATATGTAGATCGGCCTTGAACCCTTTACCTCCAGTTAACACGCTAGTTCATTTACCACTGAGCCACCTTGCCAGGTATGCTTACCTTATTCTTATTCAGGAGGACATAAGATGTAGAGGTAGTGTTTAAGGTGTTAAACATAGGTAGAGCGGCCTTGAACCCTTAACCTCCAGTTCTCATGCCAGGTCTCTCAACACTGAGCCACCTTGCCAGACATGCTTGTTTTCGTCTTATTCAGGAACACGTAAGATGTAGAGGTTGTGTTTAAGTTGTTAAAGATATGTAGATCGGCCTTGAACCCATTACCTCCAATTCTATTGCCAGCTGTCAAATCCCCTCAGCCAACATCCCTTGCAAGTTCTCTCTATTCTTTATTCAGGACTTAAAGACATGTAGAGGTATTCTTTACAATGTTAAAAATTCAGGGACCAGTCTTGAACCCTTAACCTCCAGTTCTCATGCAAGCTCTCTTACCGTGGAGCCACCTTGCCAGGCATGCTTATCTTCTTCTTTTTCAGGAATAAATAAGATGTAGAGGTAGTGTTTTAGGTGTTAAAAATAGGTAATGCGGCCTTGAACCCTTAACCTCCAGTTAACACGCTAGTTCACTTACCACTGAGACACCTTGCCAGGCATGCTTACCTTCTTCTTATTCAGGTATACATAAGATGTAGAGGTAGTGTTTAAGGTGTTAAAGATAAGTAGATCGGCATTGAACCCTATACCTCCCATTCTTTTACAAGCTGTCCTAACACTGAGCCACCTTGCTAGACATGCTTACCTTCTTTAAATTCAGGAGCACATAAGATTTAGAGGTAGTGTTTAATGTGTTAAAAATAGGTAGAGAGGCCTTGAACCCTTTACCCTCGGTTAACACGCTAGTTCACTTACCACTGAGCCACCTTGCCAGGCATGCTTACCTTCTTCTTATTCAGGAATACATAAGATGTAGAGGTAGTGTTTAAGGTGTTAAAGATATGTAGATCGGCCTTGAACCCTTTACCTCCCGTTCTCATTCCAGGTCTCTCACCACTGAGCCACCTTGCCAGACATGCTTATTTTCTTCTTATTCAGGAACACGTTAGATGTAGAGGTAGTGTTTAAGGTGTTAAGGATATGTAGATCGGCCTTGAACCCTTTACCTCCAGTTAACACGCTAGTTCATTTACCACTGAGCCACCTTGCCAGGTATGCTTACCTTATTCTTATTCAGGAGGACATAAGATGTAGAGGTAGTGTTTAAGGTGTTAAACATAGGTAGAGCGGCCTTGAACCCTTAACCTCCAGTTCTCATGCCAGGTCTTTCAACACTGAGCCACCTTGCCAGACATGCTTATTTTCGTCTTATTCAGGAACACGTAAGATGTAGAGGTCGTGTTTAAGGTGTTAAAGATATGTAGAGCGGCCTTGAACCCATTACCTCCAATTCTATTGCCAGCTGTCAAACCCCCTCAGCCAACATCCCTTGCAAGTTCTCTCTATTCTTTATTCAGGACTTAAAGACATGTAGAGGTATTCTTTACAATGTAAAAAATTCAGGGACCAGTCTTGAACCCTTAACCTCCAGTTCTCATGCAAGCTCTCTTACCGTGGAGCCACCTTGCCAGGCATGCTTATCTTCTTCTTTTTCAGGAATAAATAAGATGTAGAGGTAGTGTTTTAGGTGTTAAAAATAGGTAATGCGGCCTTGAACCCTTAACCTCCGGTTAACACGCTAGTTCACTTACCACTGAGACACCTTGCCAGGCATGCTTACCTTCTTCTTATTCAGGTATACATAAGATGTAGAGGTAGTGTTTAAGGTGTTAAAGATAAGAAGATTGGCATTGAACCCTATACCTCTCATTCTTTTACAAGCTGTCCTAACACTGAGCCACCTTGCTAGACATGCTTAGCTTCTTTTTATTCGGGAGCACATAAGATTTAGAGTTAGTGTTTAAGGTGTTAAAGACATGTAGATCGGACGTGAACCCTATACCTTCCAATCACTTACAAGCTGTCCTACCACTGAGCCACCTTGCCAGTCATGCTTACCTTCTTCTTATTCAGGAATACATAAGATGTAGAGGTAGTGTTTAAGGTGTTAAAGATATGTAGATCGGCCTTGAACCCTTTACCTCCCGTTCTCATTCCAGGTCTCTCACCACTGAGCCACTTTGCCAGTCATGCTTACCTTCTTCTTATTCAGGAGGACATAAGATGTAGAGTTAGTGTTTAAGGTGTTAAAATAGGTAGAGCAGCCTTGAACCCTTTACCCTCGGTTAACAGGCTAGTTCATTTACCACTGAGCCACCTTGCCAGGCATGCTTACCTTCTTCTTTTTCAGGAGGACATAAGATGTAGAGGTAGTGTTTAAGGTGTTAAAAATAGGTAGAGCGGCCTTGAACCCTTTACCCTCGGTTAACACGCTAGTTCACTTACCACTGAGCAACCTTGCCAGGCATGCTTACCTTATTCTTATTCAGGAATACATAGATGTAGAGGTAGTGTTTAAGGTGTTAAAGATATGTAGATCGGCCTTGAAGCCTTTACCTCCCGTTATCATGCCAGGTCTCTCACCACTGAGCAACCTTGCCAGACATGCTTATTTTCTTCTTATTCAGGAATACATAGATGTAGAGGTAGTGTTTAAGGTGTTAAAGATATGTAGATCGGCCTTGAACCCATTACCTCCCGTTCTATTGCCAGCTGTAAAAACCACCTCAGCCAACATCTCCGTGCATGTTCTCTCCATTCTTTATTCAGGACTTAATGACACGTAGAGGTTTTCTTTAAAATGTTAAAGATTCAGGAACCAGTCTTGAACCCTTAACCTTCAGTTCTCATGCTAGCTCTCTAACCATTGAGCCACCTTGCCAGGCATGCTTATCTTCTTCTTTTTCAGGAATAAATAAGATGTAGAGGTAGTGTTTTAGGTGTTAACGATACATTGAGGGGCTTTAACCCTTTACCTCCCGTTCTAATGCTAGTTCTCTGACCACTAATTCACCTTGCGTATCTTCTTCTTATTCAGGAATACGTAAGGTGTAGAGGTAGTGTTTAAAGTGTTAAAGATACATAGATCGGCCTCTAACCCTTTACCTCCCATTCTTCTACCAGCTGTCCTACCACTGAGCCAACTTGCCAGACATGCAAATCTTCTTCTTATTCGGAACACGTAAGATATATAGGTGGTTTTTAAGGTGTTAAAAATATGTAGATCAGCCTTGAACCCTATATCTTCCAATATTTTACAAGCTGTTCTACCACTGTGCCACCTTGTCAGTCATGCTTACCTGCTTCTTATTCAGGAGGACATAAGATGAAGAGTTAGTGTTTAAGGAGTTAAAGATACATAGAGCGGCCTTGAACCCATTACCATCAGTTCTATTGCTTGTTCTTTTGCCCTTGAGCCACCTTGCTTATCTTCTTCATATTTAGGAATACATAAGATGTAGAGGTAGTGTTTAAGATGTTAAAGATACATGGATCAGCCTTGAACCCTTTATCCCCGTTCTATTGCCAGCTGTCAATCCCACTGAGCCAATATTCCATGCATTCTATAGATCTTCTTTGTTCAGGACTTTATGAAAATAGAGACCAGCCTTGAACCCTTTATCTTCTGTTGTCACATCAGCTTTCTTAGCCCAGACCCACAGGGCCGGGGATGCTCGTTTTTCCATAAGAGGGTAGTCATTAAAAGTATGAAAATTCATAGAATTTCTTGCAAACTTCTACCACTGTCCTCAGGCCAGTTGTCTTAATCTTGAGCAACAGTGTGGGGAATGCTTGCGTTGTTCTTTATTCAGGACTACATAAGATGGAGAGGTAGTCTTTAAAATTTTGGTTTGGACACGGGTCTTGAACCCTTTCGCTTTAATTGTCATGCCAGCTGTCATACCCCTGAGCCACAATGCTTGGAATGTTCTTTCCTTCTTTATTCAGGACTTCAGTAGATATAAAAGTATTCTTGAACCCTTTACCACCTATTCTCATGGCAGCTTTCTCATCCCTGAACAACAGTGCTGGGACTGCTTGTATGGTTCTTTATTTAGGTCTATATCTATATTTAAAATTTTAAAGACTCAGGGACCAGCCTTGAACCCTTTAACCCCCGTTCTCATGCAAGCTGTCTTAACCCTGAGCCACAATGCCTGGTATGCTCTTCTCCTATTTTCAGGTTTTAATGGGATGTAAAGGTAGTTTTTTAAAAATGTTGAAGATTCAGAGACCGGCTGGGAGCCTTTTACCACCTGTTTTCACGTCACATATCTTACCTCTGGGACACATTCATGGGAATGCTCATATTACTCAGAACAACGTTAGATGGAGAGGCAGTCTTAAAAATGTTGAAGTTTCAGAGAAGCTTGAACCTGTTGCCTCCCTGTTATATGGCATCTGTTATAACCCTAAGCCAACAAGCCTGGCATATTCTTTTCTCAAGACTTCATGATGTATAGCCAGTCTTTAAAATGCTGAACAATAAGTAACTGGCTTGGAACCATTTACCATTGCCTTTCATTCCAGCTGTCTTACCCCTGAGCCCCCATGCCGGGAATGCTAAGTTTGTTATGTATTGAGGACTGCACAAGATGTAAAGGTAGTCTTTAAAATATTCATGTTTCTGAGACCAGACTTGAACCCTTCACCTCCCGTTCTCATGCCAGCTCTCATAACCTTGATCCACCATGCCTGCCATGCTCTTTTCGTTCTTTATCTAGGACTTTATTAGACGTAGAGATACTCTCTAAAATGTTGAAGATTAGGAGACTGATTTGGAATCCTTCACTATCATTCTGATACCAGCTATCTTACGTCTGAGCCATCATAGTGGGAATGTTATTTTCTTCTTTATTCAGGACTACATACAATGAAGATGTAGTTTTTAAGATGTTAAAGTTTTAGTGACCGGTTTTGAAACCTTTACCTCCCATCCTCATGCCAGCTCTCAAACCCTTCAGTGACCGTGCCTGGCATGCTATTTCCCTTCTTAATGCAGCACCTCATGAGATGTACAGGTATTCTTTAAAATGTTGAAGTTCCAAAGACTGGCTTTGATCCCTTACCTCCAGATATCATGCCAGTTGTCTTAGCATTGAGCCACGGTGGCGAACAGATTTTAAGCCTTTAAATTTGTCTGCAATTCGGAATCATCAAGCCTTACAATCATCGTCATGCTAAAATGTATTGCTTGGGAAGTTGTTTGAACGTAAAAATGATTGACAATCAGCTTTCTCTTAATGTTTTTTTTTTTGTAAATTAAAGATGACCCTGAGCTTTTGAATCTAATGTCCGGTGTAAATTTCTTTAGCATAACACAGTTTTTGTCTTAGGTATAAAATACTAAATTTCAACATTAAAATGTTTTGCTCTCTTTAAGACCTTCTCTGCTCTACTCTGTCCTCCCACACCACCTTCCTCGTCGGACCTAACAGCTGATGACTTTGCATCATTCTTTGTGAAGAAGACCACCGCTATCAGCAATCAGTTCTCCGCTCCACCACCGCTGGACCGTACTCCGGCTCCTTTGACCCACTCCCTCCACTCTTTCTCTCCGTTGACTGAAAACGACGCTGCGAGAATCATCGTATCGAATCACCCGACTACCTGCTCGCTGGACCCCATCCCCACCCATCTCCTGCAAGACATCTCTCCCTCGGTCATTCCTGCAATTACTCACATCATCAACTCATCGCTCAACTCTGGCACATTTCCTACTGCTTTCAAAGAAGCCCAGATCACCCCGCTGTTGAAGAAACCCTCGCTGAATTCCGCACTTCTAGAGAACTACAGACCAGTCTCTCTACTGCCATTCATCGGAAAGACCCTGGAACGTGTCGTCTCAGATCAACTCTCGGCCTATCTTACTCTACACAACCACTTGGACAGCAACCAGTCAGGCTTCAAGAAAGGACACTCTACAGAGACAGCTCTGCTCTCAGTTGTTGAAGACCTACGACTGGCAAGGGCGGCCTCCATGTCATCCGTTCTCATCCTGCTAGACTTATCCGCTGCTTTTGACACCGTTAACCACAGTATTCTCCTTTCGACTCTCAAGGAAATGGGCGTCTCAGACAAGGCTCTCCAATGGTTCGTATCCTACCTCTCGGGTAGATCCTTCAAGGTTTCGTGGGGAGGTGAAGTCTCAGAACCGCAACATCTTGACACCGGTGTACCTCAGGGCTCAGTTCTTGGACCGTTGCTCTTCTCGATCTACATGACATCACTGGGATCAGTCATTCGTAAGCATGGCTTCTCCTACCACTGTTATGCGGATGACACGCAACTCCACCTTGCGTTTCATCCCGAAGACCAGACGATTTCGACCCGAGTCTCAGCATGTCTGAGCGACATCTCCCTCTGGATGAAGCAACACCACCTACAACTTAATCTTGTGAAAACGGAACTTCTTGTCATCCCTGCCGACTCGAAGACTCGTCACGATCTCTCGATCCAACTAGGAGCATCAACCATTGTGCCCTCCAAGTCTGCGAGAAACTTGGGAGTAATCATCGATGATCAGCTCAACTTCACAGATCATGTTGCCGCGACTGTCAGATCCTGCAGATTCATGCTTTACAACATCAGGAAGATCAGACAGTTTCTCACAGAACACTCCACACAAATCCTGATTCAAGCTTTGGTCCTGTCCAGGCTAGACTACTGCAATGCGCTGCTTGCTGGACTCCCGATGTGCACAACTAAACCTCTGCAGATGATTCAAAATGCAGCGGCAAGAGTGGTGTTCAAGGAACCAAAAAGGACCCATGTAACACCTCTCTTCATAAAACTGCATTGGCTTCCTATAGCAGCCCGCATTGAATTTAAATGTCTTCTCATTGCCTACAAGACCACCACCGGTTCAGCACCCACTTACCTTAACTCACTAATGCAAAGATATAGGACCTCAAGATCTCTGCGCTCCGCAAATGAGCTGAGACTTGTGGTACCAGCTCAAAAGGGTAAGAAATCTCTCTCTCGAACGTTCTCTGCTTCAGTTCCTCGATGGTGGAACGATCTGCCTCTGGCTTCACGCTTGTCAGTCTCGGTCTCTATCTTTAAAAAACTCATCTTAAACTCATCTTTTCCGGCTACACCTAACTCACTAACTCACTTCTTTTCTAACTACTCACTCTATCAAAAAAAATAAAAAAATAAAAAATAATTATTTTGTAACTTCACTCTCTGTGTAACTCGGTAGCATTGTTGTAGCACTTGTTCACCTATTGTTGTATCGGCTATTTACCGCTTCATTGTCTCCTCGACTATTGTAAGTCGCTTTGGATAAAAGCGTCTGCTAAATGACTAAATGTAAATGTAAATGTATATGCTTAAAGCAGTGTTGGAAGTGGATAACAGCAAAGGTAATTAATACTTATGTCACTCATGCTGGAACTTATATTAAACTTATATACACGTCTGCACATCAGAATCATCGATCATCACACAAGCTTTTCAACGTACAAACGTTTATAGCTTCCTATAGTTTTTCCTTTAAATGTTTTTATTTTTATTTTTTTGTAAAGTTAACACAAATATAGCAGGTAAAAGCAAAAAGATGAGATGCAGGTGACCATATCCACATATTACCTCCACTTTAATGAAGAATGGTTTAAATGAGTTATTTTTGTCTGTTGGTTACCTGCATCTCTTCGCGCCCCATGACCTGTATGCCTGTTTGAGGTCGGTCGTCTTTGCATGCCCATTTTTTTGGAGTGTGGTGCCTTCTTTATCTGTCAGAGGTCTGTTAGGTCACTCTGACACTTGTGACCTAATTTTTGTTTCTTTCTAGGGAGTATACAATTCTTCATGTACAGTGAGAATGCAAAAAGTAAAAGCTTTTAGGGAATATAGTGGAGCGCTGCACCCCGTGACTGCAATGATGGTGGGCAAGGATCTGAAAATCGATGGAAAATAAGACTGGCCTTGTCATGACCTTCAGATGGGCAGTTGCCAGTATTCTATGATATCTCTTTATCCTTATATTACTTTGACCACTATATATAACTTCATTTTTGAGGCAATATTTAAGTTTCACAAATTACTATACCCTTTTCACTTGTACTTTTAATGCACCAATATAATTGTTTTTAAACGATTCTTAAACAGTAACAAAAACATAAACTGTCAAATGAGTATTTTTATTAAATAAATAAAAATACTCAGGGCTCAAATACAAATTGAATTTAGTAAGAAACCTGAATACAATGTGAAAAAAAGCATAATTTTGAATCAAATAAACCACAATGAAACTAAAAACAAGCATATAAAGACAAATTGTAAAAAATGAAGACTATGAAAATAGTTTAAAGGATAAAGAAAATTGATAATGATGTACTAGTTAAAAGGTTTTGTTGCAGGTATTTGGTATAAGTTTTCCAAACACTAGATGGAGACATCACACCACATGTTCAGTCTGTACTTCCCACAAATATACAGTCCAGTTTTATAACTATGACATTATGGTAATATACTAAATCATAAACACAGATTGTACATGAAGATGTTATAAATAAAAGTTCCCTCAAATGAAGAAAAGGACCAAACCCAATTTATTGTTAAAACATTAAACAATCAAATATCGTGTGTCTGTGTGTGTGTCTGTGTGTGTGTGTCTGTGTGTCTGTCTGTGTGTGTCTGTCTGTCTGTCTGTCTGTCTGTCTGTGTCTGTCTGTCTGTCTGTCTGTGTGTGTGTGTCTGTCTGTCTGTCTGTCTGTGTGTGTGTCTGTGTGTGTGTCTGTCTGTGTCTGTCTGTCTGTGTCTGTCTGTCTGTGTCTGTCTGTCTGTCTCTGTCTGTCTCTGTCTGTCTGTCTGTGTGTGTGTCTGTGTGTGTGTGTGTGTGTGTGTGTCTCGGGAACCAGAATAAACTAGCAAATTTAAGAGAGCCCTGTTATTTTAATATTGTAGACAGCCAGTATTATTTAACCAGTGGCCCTCCCGTTACTTCCATTTGTTTTGTCAAAGCCCCAAAGACCTCTTAGTGCGCATTTTAAAAATTCTGAAGGGGAAGTTTTCACAAGTGAAAAAGAAAGAATAAAGTTATTAGGTACCTTCACAATAGCTCCGGTTGAAGTGGTGGCTCTTCTGATCTTCTCTCAGCTGGACTTCAGCTTGCCAGCCTGTCTCCTCTGATCTTCAGTCATCCAAGAGGCCTCTACCAGCCGGCGAGCTGTCAAAGTTACCCTGGAATCAAACGGCACACCGTGCTCAGCCATGATCAAAGAGTCACAGGTGAGCCAGCCACAGAAACACATACAATTGGCATCTGAAAGTAGGCCCGCCACCCCCTCCCGCCATTCAGCTTTTTTATCTTTCCACTCTGACACAAGAGCAGAAGCACATTGATCAGAAAAAAGTAAAGCGATCGGGTTTTGAAGACATGGGGGGGGGTTTGTTCTTGGCAAAACTTTAAGACAAAGGGAATCTCAGGAAGGAGGTGAAGGCGCTGTTTAAAGGGACATGAGGAACGCTGACGGCAAACGTCGCTCTTGAGACTACGTTCTACAGTTCACTTGAAGACACAAATATTTGAAACATTTGAAACTAAATTATAATGAAACAACTGATTTTGAAACAGCTCTCTGATTTCTTTTCAACAGTAATAACTGTTGATATTCAACAGCATTCCATTGCATCTTTGCATTGCACAAAAATGAACACCAGAGTTAAGATTTGTTCCAAATACAAGATATTTATAAGGAGTTAACACTTCCCATTTGCACCCGGTTCAATAGACAACAGAAAAGAGGAAACAGATCAACACTTATATTGGACAGAGCCTTGCTGGCAAACTGTAACAGAGAGTACTCGCTCCACAAATAAGAACCCGAGCATAACACCTGAAGCAAGATCACAGGTAATGTACAATTTTTCTTTATTCATTATGAATAGTTATGAATTTATTATGACTAGTTTCCTTAAACATATTTAGAACAACAAATATGGATATTTCTGTCCCATCAACAAAATGATGCGCTATAAATTTGTGTCCAATGATGTTAAGAATCAAACATCACTTACTTCAATCTTTCTTACCATTTATGAAATAAAACTGAGCCCTGGTGTGACATTGTAAATTCCTTGTCATAATAATAATTGCTTTTGGACAGTTTGCCATTTATATTTCTTATAGTAATAGCATTAAAATGATGAGGTGTTAATTGAAGATTTTTGGCTTCTGAAACTTTGCATTATGCATCATTAATCTCCCGCATATTCAAAGACACAAATATTTCCAAATATTTGTCAACTTTGGAAAGGCCAGCAATCACGATTGTTTGATCAGTGTATAAAATGTTACATTTAATTTGAATGTTCGAGGAGCAAGAAACTAGGAAATATGCAAACATCAGTTGTATTAGACACAAAAAAGGAGCACAAGTACATCCTCATGGTATAATTTATGGATATTTTGTTTACAGAAATGACTAAGCAAAACAGAATGCATCACCACATTCTTTAATACCCAAACTTCCCTATTTGGGTATCATAACATGTTGTTTGATATGTTCAGGAAATGCCATCTATCATGGGATTTTTGCACCCAACTCTTGATATCTGAGAATGTGGTTTTGCACTCATTTTAAAGAATATATTTAAATCGAGCACATGAGCGGCTGTCACAATCACAACACGAGGAATGACTGCAAAAACCCAGATTTTAATCCAATAAGATTGCATTGTAAAAAATAATCCCTAACCATTGCATCCATACAATGGATATGGACATAGAATTAAATGGGCACTACTGCCGTTTGTGATCTTTATGACGAAAATTAAAAAAAGTTTGAAATGACAAGTGACCGAGTTTATCCAAACTAAATTGAGACACTAACTCACCTCCTAACTTTTTCCTATGAGTGTTACAGTCTCTTGAGCACATCTGTAGATTAATGTCATTTATGTAGAGAGAATGAGTGAGAGTCACAGGTGATGATCAATGTCTGGTGGTGTGAGAGTCATTTACGCAGGGATATGGAGAGGAGAGGCCAGGCGAAAATAGACATCTGACATTTGAATGACAATGAGATAATGGAGAAATCGTAACGGTGAAATATGCACAGAGGTGAGGCAGGCAGGGCAGGCTTAGGTGTGTCTGCAGTGAACACTGGAATAAAGTAAAGTTTAGAAATTATTGATTGTTAAATACAGTTATTAACAGCGGGTCAGGGCTAAGACATGGCAGCGATAATGGAAAACAATTATTCAAAAGTTAAAAAATTATTGAAAATTGTACAATAGTTATCACCACCCGTGGCAGCTTGGTCTGGGCATAGGCGTATTGGCAGTGAAGGCTGGTCAGAGCTGCAGGTGGCAAGCTGAAAAATAACGCACGTCAGCGGTAAAAGGCTGATTGAGGCATATGGGTAAGCTGGTGTGTTGAAAAATTATTATTTAAGGATGAAAATGACTGATAACCAGTGTTGAAGGCAATATAAAAGATTTAAAATAAGAAAATAATTACTGGTTGGTAGTGAAGGCTAGCCAGGGCTACAGGCTGGTCAGGGGTGAAGGAAGGTTAGGGCTCATGCGATGAAGGCTGGCAGTCCGTGTTGGCTTGTCTGAGTTATTTTCATAACTTGCACCCCCTAAGCACAAAGTTCAAAATATTAATTATCAGTCAGTGGTGAAGGCAGGTTGGCAGTGAAGGCAGAAACAATATAAAAATAAATAAAATATATAACCAGTCGACGGCCATGAAGGCTGGCAGCCGGTTTCTGAGCTCAGGGGGTGAAAGTTATAAAACAATATTCAAAGTTAAAAATATTAACTATCAGTCAGTTGTGAAGGCTGGTTGGGGCTCAGCAGTAAAGTCTGACAGGCTGTGATGGCTTGCTCAGACGATGAACACTGGTTGGTGGTGAAGGTTGGTCTGGGCTCACGCAGTGATGTCTTGTCTGCAAAATAATTATCATGGTGAAGGCTGGTCTGCAATAAATGAAAAAAAATATATTAATTATAGGTCGATGGTATAGTTAAAAAAAAAATCTTTAAAGTGAAAAATAATTATCATTCAGTGGTAAAGGCTGGTCAGGACTGCCACAATACTAGAATTTTTTACTTCAGAACAATACTTTAAATATCGATATCTGGTACAATTTAATACCAGAGAAAAACTGCTTTTAAATGTTTTAAGATTTAAAAATTCTGGATTAATAGAACAAGACTAGACAGTTATATTTTTTTACAAATACATTTGCTATTTAAAATCACAGAGCTTTGATAAAGTAATATTTAAATTTAGCTCATTTAAAAAAATATTAATATACAATTGAACAAATGTATTTTTATTTTTAATGGTATTTAATGCATCTAAATGAACAAATTTATTTTAGCGTTTATTTACATGTAATGATCAGTGCACATAGAGACATATCAGAGCCCATATCAGAGGCATGGTACTATAGAAAGATACAATTTTGAAATAGTTATTAAAACCTGAAGTTTCAGGGAGTGAAGTTGGCTGTGCCATCTAGTAGGGGACTGATGGTTGGTTAAAGCTACTGGTGGCAGTTAAGCCTGGTCATGTGTCAGACTGGGAAGGTTGGTGGGGCTGAAGCATGGAAAAAGTTTACATTTATCCATTTGGCAGACACTTCATCCAAAACGACCCAGCAGTATGCCATGTCCAGCTATCACTGCTGAGGGAACAGGGGTAAGGTGCCTTGCTCAAGGAACTGACATTCAAACCAGCAACCTTGTGACGTAACATACATACAGCCAAGTATGGTGACCTATACTCAGAATTCACGCTCTGCCCCATTCAAAGTTCACACAAACAGCAGTTAACACACACACCAACAGTACACACACACACACACCAAACGTGAACACACCTCGTGCAGTGGTCAGACATTTTCGCTGGGGTTCGTTGCCTTGCTCAAGGGCACCTAAGCCATGGTGTTTGCAAGCCCGAAACTTGAACCCACAACCCTATGGAAAGGAGTCGAACTCTCTCACAACTAGGCCATGACTTCCCAGCATGTCCAACTCTCTAGCCACCAGACCACAACTGAACCCCATCCTTGAATGTGGAGGTTAAACAAATATTTAAAAGTAAAAACTTAACCAGTCATTGGTGAAGGCTGGTCTGGCCTGTAGGTGATGAAGATGGTCATCTGTGAAAGCTGGTCGGGGCTCAAGCCTGGCAACCGTCTTGGTTTAAGGGGCATTGCATTGTGTTGTGGCAGTCCAAAACTTTCGATAGTGCCCTCTTGTGGAGAAAAAGATCAGCTTAAAGGCATGACAAAAACAATTCTACTTAAAAATAAAATTGATTTATTTTGTTATTTACATTAGAAAATTTTATAGCCACAATAACAAAACTTCATTTAGAGGTTAGAGATTTTTGTTCACCATATCTTGGTAAAAATAGTTTTTTTCTGGGGTTCACTTTTCAACATTAAATGATTTGAAAACAGCTTTTCATGCTGAGAGATAAGAGCAGAAGACAGACGAGAGTTGAGAAAAAGTGTCAATGTGTTTGCGTCGAGAGGAAGTTTAGTGTCGTGTGCTCAAGAAGGAAACCGAGCGTGCAATGATCACCTCTGATTCAGCCCTGATTCATACGACTGAGGTTGCTCAATACCTGAAGGTCGCCCACTTCTTAAAGGTCAGTCACAAGATCAAGGCCCTATTTGAGGGATGACACAAGAGGTGTGAAAAGATATAGGATGTCGTGCTGTCTGCTATTAGATATAAGTGCATTTTATTATGTCCACTTCAAAATTCTTCATAATTCACATTTAAAAAAATATTTCACAAACATATGTACATTATAACATCAAAACAATTTTAGTTTTTGTTGAACCCCTTTACAAATAAATACAGTCACTTCTTATAACAGTTACTTCTTCTTATATCTTGATAAGACTAAGATTAAAAAAATGAATGCCAACTACCAAGCAAAACATCACCCACGAATTCTTCAAATTCTTAGTTCTGAGCAGAGCATCATTTAAGGTTCCGTGCACACATTATGTTGTCCAAACAGTGCTCTCCTGTGGTCAGCAGATGAACTGGACTTAAAAGCTGTGTTCCTCTTGTTCCTCATAACCTCATCCGGACATGATAAGTTCATAAGGGCAGCAGTTGAGCATCAGAATTTACATTCCAGACTTCATATTGTTTAATCACAGGGAAGATGACTGAATAGCCTCCTCGAGAAGAGACGGATTTCAAAACACTCCACCTAAGTGCTCTCATCCCAGCAGAATGATGAAGGATCTTTCCACACGCTCAGCGGCGAGTGATGTCTGAGGGCCCTCGAAAACCGAGCTTTCCCCCACCGAGGCCTTTGTTACCCGGCCTGCCCCGCGTCTGCGAGACCCACGGAGCTCTCACATCACAGAACCAGCATCTCACCCGAGACATGGTTCAGACACAAGTGATGCTCGCTCACCTTGTCCAATCAGTGACAGCCGAGGGGGTTCGTAAAAAAGGTGAGGCACAGCTCAACCTTGGCCAATCAGAAATGACATTGAATTCCCGCCGGCTCTCCAATGTCCGTGACTTTCGGGTTTGTCCGTAGCCTTTTTTAAAGAGAACATCGGCACAAACTCTCTTCCTGTGTGGCCAAAAGATGAACAAGTAGCTGTGAACACTGGAAACATTGTGTCTAATTCACACGACGAATGTAATTTGGACATCCTGATCACCTTTTGGCTTTCAGATGTGTTGTCTTTTATTTGAGCTTACTGAATCCAGACTGTGCCACAGCGGCCCTGTTCGGCCCCGGATGAGAGCCAAGAATTAGCAGTGAAAAGAGCAAATAAATAGGTGCTTCTACTTGAAAGACCCTCAACAAAGATGTCTGAGGACCTGAGAGACATCCCGAGAAAGAAGGAGCGATAGACACGAGCGTTTTGTCTCTGGATACGATAGAGGAGCAACACTCCACACAGGGCCGTGTCTGATGGGAGAGGTTTTAATGAGGCCCGGGGGAGGACAGAGGAGCTCATCAGACTGAAACACATCCCCTGTGATATGAATGGTGTGTGTCTGTGGGAGATCTCATAGATCACACACACACACACACTTGAAATCTTCCTTCAGACTTAAAGACTTCTAACAAGAGCAAGGCTGGATTAACACTCTTGTGAGGTCTCTTTACACCGAGGTCCATTTTACCTGAGGCTACCATTCTATATTTCATTTGGGTTCACCTACACGGGCAGCCAACAGTTTCTGCATTACCTTTGAGCATGAGGGCTTTTACTACAAGTACTGTAAGTCTCTGGTTAAAGGCAACCCCGTCGACAACCCTCGGGGCATCTGGAACATTGCATAAAAGCATCCCTTTTGGAAGTTAAATGAATAGGTTCCCCCGAAATGAAAATTCTCATCCTAAAGTGGTTCCAAAGAGTTTCATCTTTTTTTAGTTGAACAAAAAAGAAAGATAGTTGGGAAAGTGCTTTTGGGATAAGATTGACTTCCATAGGGAAAAATATTGTTAACAATTCGAGGTTGCGCAATTCATGACATTATTGTTTATTTCTTCTATGAATATTCATTAAACATTTATTTTTAAGAAAACCATTTTCTTTTTCTACCTCTGTCGTTCTAAGTGTTTTTACAGATTTAACAAAAAAATGTCTAATGATTTTAAAAGCATATCCTCCAAAATGTTTATATGGGCAACACGAATAACAATAAATAAAAATAAGATTATAAAACAAATGCCTAAGATATGACAACAATGTCATCTGTAGCAGCACATCACATCTGCATGCCGATAAACTCCAAATGAGGGCTTTTACTGTTCGCTAAATTGAAAAATGGCTTGGGATTTTTGACCTCTGAATGTGTCAAACAGTGCTGTTAGTGCAGCCTGTAACAAAAGCCCTGGTTTAGCAACATTATTTGGCAGTAGGACGCTTCATTATGATATTAGCTCTATTAAATAGCCCTGTTGTTTTGAGAAATACTCCATAATGACAACGAAAAGTGGCCCAGTGTGGAGCCGGGCCCAAATGAAGTGCATAGGCGATCTCGAATAAGGGAAGCTAAAACCAGCTCGGTCCCTGGAATGCTGACTGATGGACGGGGACATTTTTTTTACCAGCATTTCGGACCGTCTCCCAATCCGACCGGTGTCTGGATGTTCAACGGCAGCACTGTTCTGCGCTGCTGACAGGAAATGAGAAATAATGAGAGAGAGAGCGAGAGAATAGGCAATTTAACATCACTTGCTCTGTGTGCATGGAAGTAGAGAGGTGTGGGGAAGACTTGCCAATTATGTTGCTCTCAGCCTTCTGTTCCTTCTATAATGGAGCTCTTCCCTTTCACAGTTCTGTCTGGCTCTCAGCCGGGTTCTTCTGATTGTGTGAGACCATCATATTTCGATCATCCTTCTGACGGGATAAGATCCTGATGCCGCATACTTTTACATTGGAAAACAATTATTGCAATATGAAGTAAAACAAAAAGAGAGAAATATTGCTTGCATGCAAACATGCATGTTGAACAGATAAAAGTAGGGATACTCCGATCAGGAGGTTTTACTCCGATACCGAGTACTGATTTTTTTTGTCATGGCGAACGGCCAATACCAGCTCTAACTATAAAGGCGTACTGTAGATGTAGCCTTTTTTATTTATTTTTTAAAATTTTGCCAGTAAATATGTTATGAATGTAATGTAATTATTGTTTAAACGGAGTAATAAATGAGTACAAAAAAGTATTCATAATTCATTCAACATTTTAATAGACTTTACAATGGGGTTACAGAGCTAAAATATTTACACCCCCGGATTCTTCGGCTTCCAGCATCTTTGGCATATTTGAACCCTTTCCAGAAGTGACTGTATGTGTTTGAGATGTTTGTTTTCACATTGAGTAAAACGAAGGGACTCAACTACAAGTATTCTTAAAGATTTAGACATTCACAGATGCTCCAGAAAGAAACGGATGGCATTTAGAGTTGGGGGGACTTTTGATCAGGATGAAGATGCTCAAAAAATACTTCTTTAGTTGAAATATTTTTATTGCATTTAGTACCGCCTTTCAGAAGCAACAGAAGATAATTGCGTGTTTCTCGGAAGACAAATAAAATACAATTTACATAGAACTTCAAACCCCTAGCTCATAATGCATCATGTTTTTTTCTGGAGCACATTGGATAAGAGTTGTGTTTGTGTTCTTTCATTTTCCTCAACGTAAATACAAACATCTCAAAAGCATGCGGTCACTTCTGGAAATGGTTCAAATATGCTTAAGATGCTGGAAAACTGAAAATCTCCTGGACTTTTCTGAAGAACAGAGGCTCAGTTTAACTGTTCAGAACAAATAAGGCACTCATGAACAACCATCACAGCACAAAAAAACATTTAAAGATCATCCAGGTAACCACACAGTGTTAAGAACCAAGGGAGCCCAAACTTTTGCACAGGGCCTTCTTTAGAAATTCAGCCATGTTTTTATGTTATATGTAAATATATTTTATGTAAAATAAGTGACTCAGAACAGGACTAAATAAAAAAAAAACATGCTTTGGTTGCTCAATTGAGATCGGTTCAAAAGATCAGCCAAGTTCAGCGAGTACCGATCGCGTCAAAGAATGTGCTTATCGGCCGTTACCGACCTCCGGCCGCTCGATCGGAGCCCCCCTACATAAAAGTCCATTTAAGTGCACGTACATCAGGGTACATTGTGGGTTTTTCCAAAGCTCTGGCCTAATCTGTCCTTCACTGGTCTCTGAACCATCATTTGTTAGGTTCATTTGCTCTTCATCCTTAAGAAAAGAGGGCCCAAACCACACGCTTCCTGTCTAGAGAAGACACATTTTCGTGAGCCCATTATGTCGAAGTCGGAGCAGCAGTTGTCGCCATCAGCAACAGTCATGCTGCAGTCTCAGGAACAAAGTCCTCTCGTGAAGACCAGCGGTGATTTAGAACAGAACCAGTGTGAGATCAGCGCGGGAGATTAACAGGCCAATTTGCTGCAAGAATAAAAAGAGGAAAGATTACAAAGGAATCAAAGTCTAAAAAGTCTAGTTAAATAATTTATCCTGAATATAAAAGCAACTTTTATGTATAAATGAAACTGCAATGTTTTCATTTTATTTCTGATTTCATTTCATTTTCTGATGTGTTTTCAGTATCCAGCGTAGGCAAAGCAGCAATGATTCGCCCGTTCTCTGTCGATTCACCCATCTTGACTAATGAATCAAACCAGAAGAATCAGTGGACTCCGGCACATCCGTTCTCCCCGCATCCCTACACTTACCACACCAAACCTAACACAGGCTACAACTACAGCAACCAGCAATGCACATGGGCCGGGATGAGCAGCACCCAATGGAAGGTAGGGTCAATCTCACATCAATGTTAACTTACCTGTAAAAAAGCCTACTTTTATGAATTATTTAGTAATATAAAACATATATAAAAAAAAATTCAATATAAAAATTTTTAAAATATATAAAAATGATTGATTTACAAGACAAACTTATAAAATAAGTTAAGAATATTTTAAGAAAATTCTTCTGATGCTTTTTTGTATATGAATGTTAACGCAATTTTTAACAAAATAAAAACATGGTTGAAGAACTTCAGTGTGAAAACCAATGCGAATTTGGTATAAAAATCTTTGCCCCCTTTATCCTGCATCATTATTTAAGCCTCTAATGGGATTATAGGCGCATGCCGACGTCGCACATTTATGCCACAAACCACCCAAACAGACCATTGTGTCTCAGGGTTCATTGGTCTGGAACATGCTCTGGTGATTTGCTAGCGGTATTGTCTCGGAGAGTAATTCCATGCTATGTGCTGACAAATACCCATGAACGGTGTTACTGTAACCGAACCAGACACAACAGTTTATTCTGACTGTAAATGGCACAAGATCAATGTGAAGGTCATATGTGAAGCATGTTGTCTGTGCAATAGAGCCATACGTATACACATTTTTCTTTCAGGCAAAAACAGATCTAGAATGATGTATCTACTCCTAAAAATCAGAGAATGTCAAAGTTAGGTGAGATGGGGGTTTAGCAGAGGTATTACAGAAGACTTGAGGGAGGTAAGTGTCAGGTTTGGACCCCGGATGACTAATAAGACCAAAGTAGACTGAAAAGGAGACCACCCAGACCGTGTGGCACAGACCCAAACTTAGTCTGACATCCTGCGACCAACGGGAGTGACGGTAGGGTTGGCAGGTGTGCATATATAATAGGGACAGGTGGCCTTGTCGTACCATATCGTGAGCGGGTTTGTGCAAACATGGGAAGAAATTAAAATTTTGGAAATTGAAATTTATTACTCAAAATATATTCTTCATCTCTACAGACCGACTTTGATCAAATTATCAGAGGACAAGATTAACCATTGTACACAATACATTCCCAAATTAATCCTTGCTTCTGATTGGTCCTAAACTCAATTCCTGTTATTTGCGAGCTTGTCGAATGTCAGCCCCTCTTTGATCCTTGAGGGTCGTTCCCTGCTAATAGGATTAAGCCGACGGCCTTTTAAATTCAATATATTGTGAGTAAAAACTCAATGGAAACCTCAGAGACCTGTTTGTATGCCTGACCTCTCGGGATTGCCCTCTCTGTCCAGATGCTCCAGACATGTCCCTCTCTGTCCCCAGTGAGACAAAAAAGGAATTCAGACTACAAATGATACCAGGTCAAACGAATACATTTCAGATTGTGTTAAAACAGCAGGACATACACTTTATTCCACTGACAAGGCGCCAGTTCCCAAAACAAGGGCAAAAAAGGTACTTCAATGTGTGTAAGTCTGGGAAGTGTAGAAATGTGTATGTCATAATCAGGATGTCGGATTTGTCTTTTGGCACATAAATAAAACATGTCCATTGAATCCTGATTTAGAATTTATATCCATATATTACATTACCGAGCGCATTATCCAATAAAGGTGAATTGTTAATGGAAATTACATTCTGTTCTGGAATTGCTTCAACTTAATAACATTACGGCACTGGCACAAGTCAAACAGGAAACCTGGTAAGACCCGCCGCATGTCCAACCAGGCCTTAACCTAAAGTCACCAGCAACACAAAGATGGCAACTATCCTGCAGAAAGTAGTCCACATGTTCTCTTTATAAGATTAATGCAGTACATGTAGCAGGTGTCTGCCAAAATTCCTGTCTTATTTAAACAGCCCGGCCCATACCAGCCTCTCTAATCCTATTAGACCTAATCGAGTGAAGTCGACAGTCCTTTTCTGTTCAACCAAGTTCAACCACTAATAGGATTCAAAAAGAAAGGTTTTTGTGGAATAAATGCTAGTGTGGGCTTTAAGACTCAATGTCGGAGAATATCGCAGTGCCCCGAGGCTCCTGTGGGGTCTGATCTGGCCTCAGGGTCCGTCTGCGGCTGTTTGGGTTTACCAGGATTACAGTGATAAATAAAAGTTTTATGAATGCAATTCTAGTTTTAATAATTCATTTCATATTAACACATTTAAAAGCGTGTGCGATATAAATGTTCATTTTGTGGTTCATGAAAACGGGTAAACAATTCCAACTTTAATAACAAATACTTTTTATGTTTATCTAAAATACATCAATCCAGAACAGTACATCTATGACATAAAAAATATTATTATAAGTTAACTTAATTCAATAACATTTTACTTTAAACAAAATTGACCATTGGGGTAGTCGTGGCTTGGTGTTTCAAGTATTGGACTCGTGATCCCAAGGTCGTTGGTTTGATACTCTGTACCAGCGGGATTGTAGGTGGAGGGAGTAAACCTGACCACTGTTCCGTGTGCTACACTTTGTGTGTTTACTCACTGTGTGTGACGTGACGAACAGCTAAGTATGGCGACCCATGCTCAGAATTCGTGTTCTGCATTTAACCTATCCAGAGTGCAAACACGCAAGAGTGAACACACACGCCAACTGTGAACACACACCCGGAGCAGTGGGCATTTATGCTGTTCGGTGCCTTGCTCAAGGGCATCTAAGTCATGGTATTGCCAGCTTGAGAATAGAAACCCTAAACTTTGGATTAGTAGTCAAACTCTCTTACTTCTAGGCCACGACTTCACCTAATGTGCACTTAGATAGGTTTAATTCATAACACAAATTCCAATTATGGTACACCTTACTTTGCCACATGTCACTTCACCATCACTTTTAATACCAATATGTTTAAGTACTTGATATACATTAACGTGTAGGGCGATTTTCAAGGTTATATTAAGAGCGAACACGGGGCTCACCCACTGACTACCCTTCTTTGAAGCAACCGAAGACACAACACAAAGCCCCACCCACTTAACATGTCTTTAAAGATGCTGTCTGTCTGTTCTGGTCAACCTTTGACCTCTGATCAAAGTGAGCGAGTTTCGCCGTCTGATGATAAGATATATACCACTGTGGCTCTTAATGTGGTGTATCACCAAAGACCCTGACTTACTCCCTCAGGCCTCATCTCAGCATCACGGCTCGGCCCCAATCATTAACACTGGTGCCTGTTTGGACATATTGCTTAGATGTTCTGTGCAGAGGAACATCTTACAATGAAGGATAAAATCCACCATGAAGTCTGACTTTGACATACCCATATCAGCTAAATGAAGTGTCTCTATAGGGGTTGAACTGAATTGCTCATTTTAAAAGGAGAATAAATGGACAATGCATTGTGGCTTTGGTACGTCTTATTGTACGTAACTTGGCCTTTGAATTATTTTTTTTCAAGGAACCTAATGGTAAAATAATATAAATAAAGAAATAAAGTAAAAAAATGTAACAATTAGAAAGTGTATTGTAAAAATTGTATTTTGCAGAACAAGAGACTGCATAGGATGAGCATTATGATTTATATTAAGACATACTAACCCAGATCTCATCACCGCGATGAATGTTTTATTGCAGTTCTCAGTGATGAATCTCTTGAATTTTCATTTCTGTAATACAAAACATGCCAAGATTAATCTCAACTGTCCTACAAGAGTTCATATAAAACAACTGTAATAAGGGGAAATATGTGGTCGACATAGGTGCCAACTTCTGATAAAGAGTAGATCAGTGGTGCTTGATCTTTTAAACCAAGTACAAATTCAAGTTTAAATTCTACTAAAAAAACTTTTTCAGTCAAGAGTTCCTTACAATAGATAAATGCATTTTAAAAATTCCCTAAAAGGCTTTTGTTTTCTATTTCCAAATATGCATTTGATATCACTGAAGATTTTAAAGATTGAATAATTAGATTTAAGTTAACATTTTATCCTTATATTATTTTATTTGCTCTTTGCTGAAAATTTTAAATCAATTAAATCCTGTTTTAGGATCCGTTTTGACAATCACAAGTGTAGTTCTGACATCAACGCCTGGAAGAACTCAAACGTCTTCAGCCAAGAATTGCAAACAATGTCAAAATACTTGAATATCCTCAAATGCCATATCAGGCCCCCCCTTTCTTTCTTTCCTCCTCCCACTGAGTTATACATTGCAATTATGGAAATTATTAAATATTATATTACATTTCAAGCCTGCTCCCACTGCATTGTTTCGAATCTGCCGCTGGTAGTCTGGACAAAAACGGAGGTCTTCGCCTTTGAAAATCAGGTGTATACTGTATATAAACATCTATGTGTTTTCTTATTGATGATCTCTCTGCTTAGAACCACTGGTGGCATGAGAGGGGACAGCAAAAACCATCAATTACAGACAACGCTTCCTCTGGGAAGTCAGATAAATGTCAATGAAGATCGGAGAAAAAGGTTATTAGTTGCATAGCGTTCCCTAATCTCTTTCAGATATCTCCACCCCTACTATTGACTAAAGTTAATCTCTATAATAATGTTTCTGTTGTTTTCTAAGTCCTTGTGAAATTCACCGAGGTGTGAGAGAATAGGGCTTCTTCGCAAATCTCTTGCACCCGACACGCTTTGAAAAGGCCAATTTGCTTACATCATTGCTCAACCTGTTTTAGGGAGCCTAAGAGACTGCCCTCTTTATCTTAAGGAAGACGTCATACATTCAAAGCCCAAAACATGTAGCTGTAAATATTTTTGTTCAATTTGACACTGAGACAGATCTAAAACAATGCTTGTAGGTACATCCAAATCCCTGCAAACATATCCTCCATCGCTCGAAATTTGGAGGTTTGTTTCAAATCCTAGATGGATCATTGGATCATACAAAGAGAAAAGTCATCATACAATCTCTTTACTAGCCCTTTTAAACCTCAAGATCGCATAAAAATTGAATTAATTGGCATAATGCAATGTGCCTGAGCACAGTTAGAGTATGTGTCAGGTTTTGGCAAAATCGCTTGCATTCTCAAAGCTGGCCGATCGGCTCGGTTAGCCGAGCTGAACTCCGACCCCAAGAAAAATAATTAATGAAAAATGAAGGACGGAGCCAAAATGTGCCGAGGCGGTTCAGCAAGAGAGGGGGAAACTACATCAAAGAGGGTTTGTAATTGGCCCTGTGGCTTTCATTCCTTGCCCCATTTCTTTCAATTCATTGACTCAAAATAATGGGTTCAGGTTCATTATCAACAGGTTGTGAGATTAGGACCGCTAAACTTCAACAAAGCTGCGTCGCTCGCTGGTTTTGCGTCAATGGTTTAGCGGTGCCTGTAGATGTTATGAACAATATTGTCGCACCAGAGGAAAGAGAGCAAAGGTTTGTGATTTGAGAGCGATTTCCGTTGCACCATAATGTTGGAATACAACTGGTACGGTCAGGTAAGACATTTGGTATTTAATGTTTTATGCAGTTCGTAAAGCAGAATGTCTTGTGTATATATGATGGCATTTATCAATTTTATTCTTCCAACCCATTAAGTTTGTTTGGTTGTAGTAACAATATATCGGAACTCTTGGGAAAGTTAAAATCATACATATCAAATCTTTTACTTCCGCATCAGTAATAAACATCCTTTCACAAACTGTATGCGATGCAACGTTTGTAATGTGTCAGTATGATTCTACATCAACAAAGTAAATTCAAGCCGGCTAATTTAATTCTCATAATTGTGTCATTGGTGTTCTGTGCTTGTCGTACTGACAGGTCATTATACGCTTCAGATTTTCCACTAACAGCCTCATAACAAGACAAGCCAATAATGTAGCGTGTGTATAACACACTCGCCTTCAAATGTCCATTGGGGATAGAAAATTGAGGATATGACGAAACGTACCCTTAAAATTAGATAAAGCAAATAACCAAAAATGCTGAGTTGTTATAATGAAATTATATAATTTTTTAACAAAAAGTTGAAAGCTTGAACATGAGAACACTTTAACCGTTGAAGACAAGCAGAATTGATTTAAAGGGATAATGTAGTAACACAAAATGAATATTTTTTGTCTTTCACTTTCAATCTTGTATGACTAAGAACAGCAACCACTCACTTCTACATTGAAAAAAAAACAGTTCTTGAAGTCTCTATTACTTATGGATTTCTAGTGTCGTAGTACTTGGTCTCGTCACAGTCTCACACTTGGTTGTCTTGGGATTTTAGAGCACAAATGTGCGAATTAAACTAAATTGCAAGTGCGTTTTGTGATTTATGTTTGGAAGTAAAACTTCTGGCTTTTAAGTATTAATTGACTTGTTTCTAATATGATTCTGTTCATGGGAGACTTAAACCTGTCAACAAAAAAATACATCCAAAGGTCCACAATTTTTGAGACGAAAATATAACTGTTTTTATATTGTAACATTTAACTTGATATTAATTTGAAAAAATGATTCTATAAACCTTGAGATAACAAGGGACATACTATTAAGACCCAACTAACCACAAGTTTGTTCTATTTTGGCTAATCCCCTGTTTGGTCTCAGTTCAGGTGGTCTCGACGACAACACCATGGACACCTTTTCCACACGATTAAATTAAAATCTTTTAAATTTTTTTACTTGACATTTTTTCCAACAATATTATTAAGTGTATGCACATAAACACAACTCAAACCATCGTGATAGTAACATTCTTCAAACTATCCTCTTTTGTGTTCCGCAGAAAATAGTCTTAAAAAGTTAACATGACAAGAGGGCGAGTAAATGCTGGTATAATTTTAGTTTTGATTGAACTTTAACTTTAAGCATTGCTATCTCTACCTTGACTTGGTGTAAATAAAAGCATGTGCGTTTCCTCTGTTCATTATCTGCTCGAGGGGACGTCAAATGCACCTTGTCTCTTCCCACTTCATGAAAGCACTACCCACAACATAACCTCGCTCACGAGAGCAATCCGCACCACACCACCCTAACTCAATTTCCAAAGCCTAAATGTTTAAGCTGCCGGCATGTGACACTGTAAAAGACCTCAAATACAGATCATTACCAAATCGAACCTGCTCAGATGCTCATCGCGGTTCTCTTTAAAGCTGGTCGTACCCTCAGCCGGGGTCCTATTGGTAAGACTTTGTTAGGTTTCTCATACCTGGGTGTGCAACATCAGATACTTAATAACCTAATAGGTCTTAAGTCAAGTCTTTGGTCTGAAGAGAACCCTGCGGTGATGAAAGGAGAAGCATCAGCTAGTGTTAACATCACCACAGCTGAGAAACAAAAGTGAAGGTCTCAAGAATGCGGGATTTCCTCCAACTGATTGTGTTATTCTTTGACATTACTGCAATTCATTTGCCCCATCTGACAGACATTTATTCACTTTATGTTGGTTTAGAGGAATTTCAAACATTTGAGGATGTGAAACTTATATAAAAAGGAGAAAAATTAAGAAACAAAACATTGCGCAGCTATACTGACTTGACCTGAAAATTTCAATAATAATACATTTACATTTATGCTTTTGGCAGACAAAGCACTCACATTTCACCCTACTTCACATTTGATTATGAATATGTGAATATCTAAATGTCCTGAGACATCATGATTATGTATTCCTTGAAAACATTTTAAAAGTCACCAAAGAATTGAATCGTCCACATCTTAAGATCACAAGGTCTAAAGAAGAAGCAAAGTGATCAGAAACATGTCTATTACTGGTATTAAGTTAGTTTAGTTTAAGTCTTTGCGGTTAACTGATCATTAATCTTGAAATGTTTGTTGCATCAAAGTAAATAAATATTATTTTAAAATAATATAACACACAAATGTTAGAAATGTCACATCAATACATTTAAGTTCTGATTTTGTTAACCAAAAAAGCCTAAAACTTAAATGAAAATAAATTTAACAACATAAAAATAAAATATGTCAAAAAAATTTAACAAGACAATTCATTGCCGCTGAACACTTTGTTCCCGGTTTCTTTTATTCGACGATCAAATGAAACTCAGGCTTGGCCGGTTAATATGTTTGAGCCGTGTAAAGTCACATCTGTGGTGGAAAATGACATTGATAACTGTGGATCGTAAAAATCATTGTATTCATTATTACATCATGTCTGGATGCTATACTTCATTGGATTAAGCTGTAATGGACAGCGGATCTAAAATATCAAAGGAAGAAGAGTTTGTGAATAGGTCAGGATCACTCCTCTGGAATGCTCACGTGAAGACATGCTGATATTTATAGTTTCTGTGAATAAACCTTTGTTTTACACAGCTACAGATGGCATTTGAGCACTGACTGAAGATTTATTCACCTGATACAATAGAGCTTAAGAACAGCCCATTGACATCTAAAATTTGATTTTGCATAACATTTTATGTGTTATTTATTTGTAACTTTTCTGTATCATTACTCTTTATTGCTATACACAAGATATTTTGAGAAATGGGGTTTGGTATCAACAGGGGTTGGTGTTGTTTTGTAACCAACATACTTCAAAATATCTTCTTCGGTTCTTCGCAAGAAAGATACACAAGTTTGGCATGACACCAGGATGAAAGTTTTTAAAATGATTCTGTACAGTAAAGTGAAAGACATCCTGTGTTAACAATCGTAACTCAAATCTTGATAAGGACCCAAATCTCATTCAGTATGTGAAAAGATTTATGACTGAATTCTTTCACGCTGTGTTTGAGACGGCCATGACTGTTTTAACCCGTCACGCACATTACGACAAAACCAGACCGTCTCCCTAAACCATACACTCAGGCCTCTGTGAACATCCACACATGCACACGAGCACTGTTCAGATACTTCATACTGACAACACACACATAAATGACTTGAAGAGAGTGTTAAAACAAGGGTTTCTTTGTCATCTCTTAAACCGCATATTATTAGTTCGGCTGAGGTCAAAGTTGATCTAATTTTCTGCTTAGTCTTCATTAAACAGCTATTGCATTATTTCATTTGACTCAATTGGATTTTACTTGTAATGAATGTATCTCCAGCGAAACCTTTTGAGCGGCGATTCACATTTTTAGCCCACAACTGCACATTGTGCCACTAAGATTTTACTTCAATCCGGACCAAAGGTCGTAGGAGGGTTTACATTTGAAAGCCCAACAGTTAGACTGAGAGCAGAGACGGAGGAACTATGCGATGCGATGAACTATAATTTACACATTTGCATGTTAATATTCCGGATCGTGAGTTTCTGTTGAGGACCTGCTGAACCGCTGATAGCTTTAATCTTGCCTTCCATAGCACTCGTAAATCAGTGTTTAGGTGATATCTGTGAATTTCTTTCATCAGATAAGACGATGATGTTTAAAGGCCGGACCTAATCTCGCGGTTCAATCTTTCCGAACATCTGAAATAAAACGGACAAATTGTGTGAAGCCATCCCATGGTCACATCTCATAACAGACGGACAGACCAGACAACATAAGAAGGTCTGGTGCTTATAAAAACAGTCTGGTAATGCATTTCTCAACGTACAGAAGCTTTGTATTAATAGAAGAGTTTGCAATGCTTGGTAATGATGTTATGATTATTCATAATGAAGTTATAATTCATTCACTCTTTTGCATTTCTCTTTCTTTCTTTCTTCCTTTCTCTTTCTTTCTTTCTTTCTTTCTTTCTTTTCCTTTCTTTTCCTTTCTTTCTTTCTTTCTTTCTTTCTTTCATTTTGGGCGATCACTTAAGCATAAATAAAGCTGTGCAATTCCAGCGTTATGGATGTGACATTTTGCGTTATGGATTCGACATAAAAACGCTATTGGAATATAGTAAACTGAACCAACTGTTAATAATATACAAAACCCTTGTTGATAGAACATCAAGAAATAACAAAGTCATGGACAAGTCTTCTGTTTAATAAAAAGTGGGAGACAAAAACTTCTTAAGATTTATGAGAATTAAAATGTACAAACCAGAAGCAAAATTTCGGGTAAGGTCATGACATAATCTAAAATAATCACTATATTTTTTATTTTCATTTGTCCGTTAAGCATCATAATGTGATGTAATGGATGCGATTTGATTGAACCCCCAGTCAGCTATATAAAACAAATACACTATAAATGAAAATAATGCTCTATAAACTTAGAAAAAAGACCTCAAATGGGTATTTAAAGCACCAAATGTTGACATCTTTGCTATAAAGATTCTAAAAACCTTTGGTAAAAACTCTACATGTTGAGGGTAAGGTTTAGACTTTTTGCAGAATTGCCCAGCTACTATTACTAATATCAATATTAATATGAACTTGAAACCCTGAAGTGGACACACAATCCTTCATTTTAACCAAACTCATGTCAGTCAAAGTGCAATAATGCAGACAAATCCATTTACGTGTTTCTGACAAGGCCAGATAAAGAAGCCCTTTCAAACTCCAGCTTACCCACAGGCCTCTGCTCTGAGACCCCCAGCTCTTTTTTGAGTCGGTTGTGTAAAGGATCATCATGTGATATGGTTTGTTCATTTTGTGAAGAGGATCAGCTCAAAGCAGGGGCTTCGTGGATGAAGGGATCCAGTTAGACGCTCCCAAGGGCTTTTTGGTGCACTTTGATGGAAGAAGAATTCATTTTTAAGACAAATAAATCTGATTTACCGCAACGACATTAGTCATTTCTGCAAATAGATAAGGGCACGGGGTGGCTGGTTTTGGGAATTTCAGGTGTGTCTTTAAATGGCCCTTCTAGATCTGATGGAGGATAATTGAATTAGAGGGAAAATCACATTAGAGGTAATCGCATCCATTAAAAAGTTACTATTTGTCTCTCTTTAAGATGCACTATAACAACCTATAAAACTTTATGTAATAACGACTGTGTATATGTGAAATGTTAGTGATCGTGCCGATAACAGTCCACTTTAAAAATATAAATAAACCATGTCTAATTTTAAGTACATACTGTACTGTGAATGCAAATATATTAAGAGAAAGTTATTTTAATATATATGATTTTAATGCACAAAACAGTGTAAGAGAGGTTTCGGGGAAAACATAAAATGTTAAACTGACAAAACAATTAAAATAATAAATACTTAAATAACTTTTTCAGTCATCATTTCTTCAAATTAATATATTGCTATTCAATTTTATGGCAATTATTGTATAAATAGTTTTTTGTTCAAAACGTTGTTAAATATAAATATTTTAAATTAAATCAACTCATAAAAGTAGGTGTTTTTCATTCATGTTCAATGTGAACCAAACTTATCATGTTAACCATTAATTACATTTATAATTAATAAAATAAAAAAATGTCAGGATCTCTAACATTTTTTGCTTGGCACTTGTTTTGAAATATTATACAAACTTTTTGGACACACTTTTTTTTTAAATGCATCGAATAACAAGTTGTATTTTAAATATGTTTTCTTAAGACGTATCAACATGTAAATAAACTGAATGTCAGCGCTGATCTGGGTATAGAGACCTAGTCTACAGTTAAAATGCATGTAATATTTAATTTATATATGAATCATTTAAGCCTTTTGGTTATTATGCATTCCTTTTCTACTTGGATAAAACAGCCCTCAGATGTTTGAGCTTTGATGTCTCGTCTCAGAAGCGCCCCAACTCTTACAGGAAGTAGCTCATATTTTATACATACTGTATGTGCGACTGACAAAGGTGCGAATCCCGTCCTGACCGGGTGAGAATGCGGAAAAATGGCCAACCAGGACCCATGGCAGACAAACGGACGCACAGGTTTTAAGGCCCTGTGGTCCATTACTAGAAACTTTCCTCAGCATTTCCTTTAAAACAGGAAACAAGGCAACAAGAGGATGCTGATAATTCAGATTCTTTGGTCAGGTTTAATGTTTCAAAGCATATTCACACTTTCATAAAGATTTACTTACATTTGTAAAGAAGATGCATCTAAAAAGTTATAATTATATAATATCTTTTAAACACACAAAACAATGGGTTGTTGGAATTACTTAATTTTATATGTTAGTTCCACTTGATTAAATCAAGTTGCTTTAACATAATTTATAAAGTATTTTTTCTTGTTTTCTGTAAAGACGTCGAAAACGTATCTAAAGACACATTTACTTGGTAAGTTAAGTGAACCAAGATAATGAATTCTTTTAGGGAAGAAAAATAAGAATTATTTAAAATGATGTCTAAAACCAGCAAAAGAATTTACCAAAGGGTTGAGAAAAATAACCTTGAGAAAAACTAAATTCATATTAAGTTTTCTCAACCTATGGTCAGATTATTTTGCTTGTTTTTAACAGGAATTCATTTTCTTTCCCAAAAAAAGGCAAAATGTCTTGGGTCACGTTCATTGCCAAGTGTCTTGATTTAGGAAATGTTAGATATATGTACTAAAAGCAAGACACAAATGCTTAATGAGAAATTCTCTTTTGAAGTGTCAAACAGTGTAAGCAACCCCATTTTTTTCAGCGTGTGCGAGTACTACAGTAAAACATGGGAAAAATATCCATGATGCAATCTAAAAACGATCCGGCAAGACAAATAGCAGAATAGAAAACGCACATCCTTCCCCAACGACAGAGGTTTTTGTGGCTTTAAGAAGCATGTTGCACTTGGTCCAGTGCATTTACTTTGATTTATACGGCGCATTGTGTGTATGCGTGTTAAAGAGATAACCTATCCTCGGAATTTGCTGAATAAGCCCGTAAAGATGGTCAGGCAGGAAATAACCAAGAACAAATAACAACCATCATCCTCCGTTCCGCTCAGTCTGTCAAGCACCTAAATTTCTGCCTCTGTCAGGCTTTTGACCGACCGCTAGAGTCAGAACAATCCCTTTCAGAGGAAACCGTGTAGATGAGAAGGCCGATGTGTCATGCCTTCCTCTCCGGTGCTTGCAATTCTGCACACACAGCTCAGGGAAGCCACAATCACACACACACACACACACACACACTTATCCTTCTGCTGTTCCAGCTGGGTTGCAAACACACCGGAGCGAGCGTTGCTAGCTCTTGTGGATCTTGTTGCGAAGGCAGAGAGTGTTTAAGGTACCTGTTGACCGATCGGGAAGGCCTTTAACTGGACCATGAGCCGGTGCTGTTTGGTAAAAGTCATCTCGCTCACTGAAATTCAACTGATGCCGGTATGTAGCTACAGAGAGAGATGCATTGGGAATCATGTTATTGTTTGAGCATTCAATTAATAAAAATGTTAGTTTATTTGAGTTTGTGTTTATGTTGTACGGATGTTAGCCCATAAAATGATTTTGGGGTCATTCCCGGGTCACTCTGGATTCAACCACCTGCTTACCGAAATGAAAAAAGAATAGCATCAAACCTTGGATAAGGAGCGATGTTTGAATTGGATTCTTGTACGTGTAAGGTTTTACTTTCTCTTCCCTTTAGAAAGTGTTGTGGTCCAACAGCATTGATCCTAAGGAGGAATATTCACCATAGCATTGTACAGGACAAAAAACTAAAGCTTTTCAAATGAGTCACATAGTTCACGACTACAGAACAAACACATTCATTTTTATTGTGCTCGCAATGACTGATCTTGTGGGCGTTCAAGGTGTTATACATCATTTCTTAAGTCTGTAAAACTTGACGCCCTCCATGGTGTTACAAAACTCAGATTTTTTTCTGAAGTGAAACCAGAACTGGACAAATGTTGAAATGAAATTAGGCAATATCGACCTAAACTCAACAGACACCTCGCCATTCAAAGCATGGATGCAGGTTTTCCAGACAAGTTCATATGAAGGTAAAGGCAATGTTTTTTGTGATTTAAATTCTGTTGATAGATTATTATGCAATGTAGTGATGAAGCAGCGCAATGAGATGAACGTTTAATTGTCTTCATAGCTCGATTTCTTTTCTAATTTTGAAATATTGTACTATGCACAATACCATCTGCAAGTCTTTCTTAAGAATAGAATTTTTGGATGGAGGTGGATCATTTAGTTTCCACATGTTTATTTGACACAGTTTCTGTAAAGCACTTACTTTATTTACTTTATTATCAATAACGTATTCAAACAGCATTGGCATTGGGAGTTTATATATGAATGAACACTGTATATGCAGAGGGTGCTGAATTGCATATTCAGACAACCATTCAACATGCTTAAACATAATCTGTGTATTAAGCGTTTAATAACTCGATAACGCCTGTTACCCTCAATAAATCTCTCTATATTTATTTTCGCACGTATCCCTTGTGTCAACGGAGATGCAGAGCCCAAAATCATTGCTTTTGAATTGAATTGAATTAAAGTCTGTAATGAGTTAACAGTCGTATCTCCTGAGTTTATAGCAGTGAATGGCGCTATCAGAACATGTTGCTTAAACAGCTGGCAAGATAAGCCATCCCTTCCCAGAACAGAGCCGAGGTCTCAGTCACACAATGGCTTCTTTCACCTTTGCCAGGGATGAGAGAGAACTTACACTTTAGGTCTCTTATAATGACAAATCCAGTGAGTGTGATGAAAAGAGCTTTGCAAAGGCTGATAAACACGGACAGACCTCCGCTGAACTGTTGAAGATGAAGTCAGGAGGGGGCAGAGAAGATCCGAAGTGGGCCTCCCTCTGTAGATTCATCCTTTGAGAGGGTAAACAGTGTGTTTGGGATCTTATTTTGCATTTGTAAGGTGAAGTCAAACTGAAAAATGTGTCAATCCTTGTTCACCCACGTCATTTAAAACTGTACGTGACTTTTTATCTGTGGAACTCAAAGGAAGATATTTCAAAAAATGTCTAAGCGCCTTTATGTCCATACAATAGAATCCCCGTTAGGATTCTGCATATGAATGAAAGTCATACAGGTTTAAAAATGACATGACCTGATTTTTCATTTTGTTAAGCCATATCATTTCTGACCGTATTCCTTTATACAATTGGCCATTTAAGCGGTCATAAAAAGTTTGCCTCCGATTGCTCCA
This sequence comes from Triplophysa yarkandensis, assembly GCA_033220385.1. Classification (NCBI taxonomy): domain Eukaryota; kingdom Metazoa; phylum Chordata; class Actinopteri; order Cypriniformes; family Nemacheilidae; genus Triplophysa; species Triplophysa yarkandensis. Next base: position 12,657,552 of record CM065669.1, on the reverse strand, counting down.
AAAGTACTTCTACCACCATAAAAACCATCCAAACACTTGTGCTTTTGTGAGCTTATACAATAACACAATAATGGCTTCTGGGGATCGCCCCTGTCACCCCAAATAAGCCCCCCGTCCTATTTTCAGCTTTATGATACATCGAAGGCTAAAATTAGAGGAGCGACCGGTTCATGACAGTTACTTTTCAAAACAGATAGAAAACAACGTTGACTAGTGAGCCTTTGGGTCATTTGGAAACAAGCGGTGTTTGTCTCTGACCCCTGAAGCAGAAGTGGCAGGACAAGGAAGTCTGGGATTGGTCACTTCACGCAAACACAACTGGGCGGTCCCACGGCATTAGTGATATAGGGTAAAGACACTAGTCCTGCAGTCATCAAACCTGTTAGATCAGTAATCTGTTGGCCTTTGGGGTGAGGAGATTATCGGGACGAGAGAAAGCAAAGACTTCGGTTCGAAGCAAGTCAATCGGTTCCTGGGATCCTAACTTACAGGTCTTCATCAGGATAGCAAAGGACAAACGGGAGAATGCCACATTTAACTGACTGCAGTTATTACAAGATGAGAGACAGCACTCGGGTTTCAAACGTAAGAACTTTTAAGGGCCGTGTTCTGCTTTAAGTTTGTTTGGCGCAAGATGTGGACCGTGTTGGTAGTTTATCATGATTTAACATTCTCCGCTGTTAAGTTGAATGGTTTCACTTTCTGAAAGTTGTTACGCAGTTTGGGCTGGTTTCTTAATGCTTGAATAAGTGTATATCAATGTGTGTTTGATGCCAACCAGTTTGGGTTGAAACGTCATTATTGTAAAATTATAAAACAAACAGATATACACATTTCAATTCTTACATCACAGGTTCAAAGCCACCTGGAGAACGCCAAGTACCATCTCCACCAGACCCCGCAGGTCAAACAGTATTTAACTTTGGGGAGCAAACTCGGCAGCCAGGCCCACCCGGTCGCCCACCCTCACCCGGGCCAAGCCTTGGGGACGGTGCCCGTCATGCGCAACGGACACATGCCACCCGTGAGCGACAGCAGCACCCCGGCGAGCCCCGTCACCCTGCTCACGCTGGCCAACAATCACGACAGCGAGGTGAGTGTGATCTCGTTCTCACTCTTTCTGTTCTCATCAATAACTTCAAACATACAGCACTGATCAAGTTTCTAAAGCTTTAAGTACTCTGATAAGAGTCGTTTGTGTTGGATGATGAATCATCTTTTATTGGATTAAAGAAGCTGTTTATTTACAAGGCTATTGCTTTCATTGATACCCTGAGAAGGAAATCTTATCTTTGACAAGTAGACTGTAATCACTGTTTTCCTTTAGTTTCCAATGGATGAAGTTATCGATGATCTTATTAGCCTTGAAAGTGGCTTCAAAGATGGGGGTTTGGATTGCATGGAGCCGGGAATCATGATGCAGAATAACGTAAGTATAAACCGTTAGACTTTCATCTTGACTTAATATTTGGTGTGTTTTAGTAAATATCATAATATCATTCCGTGAAAAATACAAAAATGATTTTAAGTTAATATCTCCAAGATATTTTTTTAAGCTAATGTTACGAAAATATAAGTATTTATTAATCAAATGCATAGTTGTAATGCAGAGCTAATATTTTTAATTAATTCCAATAAAAATATTTGAGTTAATAAGATTTAGTCGTTTTTTATGTATCCATTTCAATAAAAAAATGTAAGCTTATGTAATGTAAAAAAAGTACTGATAAAATTAAATATATATTTGCAATATACACCTAATATTTTCTGATGAATTCTAATAAAAATATTGAAGGTAATAAGATTTTCCTAATTTTTTTAATCACACACACTCAATTTAAACAGTATATTTAACTAGTTTATAGCTTTTAAATGTATTTTTTTGTGAAAATTGTTTGACGTTAAAACACAAAAAGGGTTTTAAGAGTGACATTTGTCTAGTTAAGGACATCTGTACTTTCAATATCTGTTTTTGGCTAGAATACACTAGAGGATTTATTTTTTGTGTTATACACAAGTAACACTCTCGAGAATCGAAGCCATCTGGGTATTGAACCCACAACCTAACTAGGCTTCTTGTTTTGCATGTACAAAATCACAACACAAACACGTGCCAGTCGTCGGTATGCTTGTGGCATGCTTTTGTCCTTTGCATATTGTCGTACTGAGTCCAGCTGAGAGTCAAAGTTCACTGTGTCCTTGGGGGGGATGTAAATCTAAGGCTTTAAGTGCTTGAACAAGATTATCCTGTTAATGAAGTGGCTATAAAGAGTTGAATGTCTTAGAAGATCTTGACTTGGCATTCCTGTAGCGAAAACGGAAAAGAAAAACAGATGTGGTTAGAAAATAAACTTATCGAGCTATTTGATGTTAAAATATGACCGCGTACTGCTGACAAACCATTGAAAAAAACCACTGCTAAGCATTTCAGAGGAGAAGAGGCATAAGTGTGCGAGGGCGGGCACGCTCGGCCTCGGACAAAGAATCCAAACACCTGTCCGATCAGAAGTCACTGGAGAGAGATTGTTCCGAGCATTCTTCTGATTTTCAGAACCGTACACAAATCATATAAAAGTCAACTACACTAACACGCAAAAAAGGTCTCCGTCGTGTTGAGTATTTAAGCAAGGAGTCAGGCAACGGATCGAGCTAATATCTTCTCTCCCAGTGGACTTGTTCAGAAATGAGACCGTGCTTAAACGGATCAATTCATTTTAATTAGTCATCAAGCGCATCGCATCACGCCGCTTCCCCGTGTCAACATATCTGCTAACATGATGGGAATGGATTGAAGTGATTACGAAGGCAGCAGTCAAGAGATGTTGGCAATCTTTCATTTTGATAAGCGTGCTCCGCGGAGATAATGGAGAGCGGAGGAGAAACTAGAAGCCAGACGCTGTTGCATCTGCTATCTTCTTTCTCTGTTTTGCTCTTACCTCTTTAATCCTTTATAACCCTGGACGATGTTGAGAAGTGGAATTTAATCCGTAACATTAATGGATAATGGCTCATGTTGTTTTGTGTAGACTTTAACAATTCTTCAACAATTCTTTTTAAATAGTTTTTTCAAGAAACATTCATATAAATGAAAATACATTGAACAGTTTGCCGCTTTGGATAAATGTGTCAGTCAAATGCATAAATGTGAACATAAATAATAATTTTGAAACCATTTGGATAGACAAATTCTTTCAGTTATGCAACATAATAGCTTCGTTAAGTTTAAAGTGAAAATGAAAAAACTGTCATCAGTTTCTCATCCTCTTGACATTTCAAACCTTAAAGACATTCTTTTGCAAAACATAAAAGAAGATATTTTAAAGAAGGTTGGCCATTGGAACATATTCACTTGCATTGATCATGTGTGCATACACTAAAAGGGAATGGGTGTCAATGCTTTTCAGTTCCAAACATTCTTCAAAATATCTCCCGTTGTGTTTTGAAAATGAAACATAAAACAGGTTTGAAAACTATAGAAATGTACTTTCTTCAGCATAACAGAAAAAAATAATAATTTGAAATTCATGGATTACCCATTAACACTGATCCTCGTTTGATCTAAATCATGGACAAAATACCCCGACACATTCCCAAAAATTGCTTCTTGTGTTCTCCAGAAACTTCTATAGGTTGGAAAATAAATGATTTATTCTGCACAAAAGTTATTAGTACATTAGTGCATATTAACACTGACCCTCCAATGACTCCGTATGGCAACAAAACCACTGACACATTTCTCAAAATATCTTCATGTGTTGGGCAAAAGATAGAAACTCCTCCAGGTATGAAAACGTAAGAAATTTACTAACTTCTAGACAACGCAAAAAAGACATTTATAACCAAGCAATACTGATCCATTTATTCAAAATACAAAAACGACTGACACATTTCTCTAAATATCTTTGACCGAAAACATACTGGTTGTTTGCTCTGAACTTGTCATTTGCAATGGCATCAAAACTGTTAAAATGCATGAAATAACTCACAGGCTTATTTTCTTCCTCTCTTTTACGAAGGTGTCGCTGAACAACAGCATGCTGGAGGTCTACGGCGGTGAGCCAGGTATGACCGCCTCTCACGCCGAGGTGACACCCCTCTCATGTCCCACAAAATATAAAGACCTGTGTAGTGAACAAAGGCCTTATAGAGAGAAAAAACAACACACAAGCAACACAAACGTTCATTCCCGAAATTTGGAAATAGATGTAGCGGAGCAAACCCAGACATCTGTTATTCCGAACGACCGGGGACGTGAAATCCAAACAGAAATCCGTTTCAAGTTATCACCTGGCTCTTCTTTTAGCTCAGCATTGTGTTCCCTCATTCTTCATTATCAATGCTTCAATAAGCAGAATGTGCAGGCATGTATTCTTAGAATGATAGAGGAGACACAATCGCCTCTTTGTATGAGCGTTATTTCTGATGAATGTCATGCATCAAGTAAAGCTAATTGATTCAGGAAATAGAAAGGATGCCTGGAGAGCTCTTCACTCCGGCGAGAAAATAAGCGCATCACTGTCTCCCCGGGATAAGGACTCTGCACGGGGCTCCTGTTTGGTTACGCACGGCCTAAATGACCTTATTGAATCAGCAGAAACGAATTGAGAAATCCAATCACGGCTTCCAATTATATAATTTAGAAGAATGTGAATACGAGTGCTCAAGTATTTCGCCTTCCTCTCGCTTCGGGACGTCAGCAGATTTAAACCGTTAATCGGAGGATTAAAACGAGATATCTGCAAAGTAACAGAGACGTTGGTGTTGTGTAATGACAACTTATTCAGAAACAGGATTCGTTCTCATGTCTGCTTGCATTAAGTTGGGTATTGGATTGGTGTATAGTGAAATACATTTGAAAAACGTTAAGTGATAGATCGCATGGAAATGAAAAGTCTGTCATGTTTTTCAGCCAACCTGTAGGGCTATTTTTTCCATAGATTATATTTTGAAGAATGGCACCCATTCACTTGGTTTTATGTTCGTACAATAGAAGTGAATGAGTTACCAACATTTTATAAAGTGCCTCCTTTGGCATTCTTCAAAAGAAAAAAGTCATAAAGGTTTTAAATATAAAGAGTGTGGGAAAAAATGACAGAATTTTTATTTGTGGGTAAATATCACTTTAACATCAGCATTACACTTACCATGTACATCCTTGGTCTCTGTAGTAAACAAGAACTCTGTTGTATTCTTCTCTTACAGAACACGATACAAGGGTCATGGCCAAGGAAAGACAAAAAAAGGACAATCATAATCTAAGTAAGTTTTTTACCCATTAAATATAATGTTCTGTTTTGTGTCGTATACTTTTAAATACACAATTTTCTTAATTTTGAAAATATCTCAGATGGGGTTTAAATAAGTAAAATTTTATTAGAAATATTTATCATTAATATTTTTTAAGTAAATATGAAAAGAATTTAAAGAACAAATATAAGGTTCAATTTAAATATATCCTCTGTGACTCTGAGATTTGCAATCATGTATTAATATAATATATTAATAAGGATTAATTTTGTATTACAAACATAATTTTTGCAAAGCTTATGATTGATGCTCTTCTAATTTTCAGTTGAAAGACGTCGCCGATACAACATCAACTACAGAATCAAGGAGCTTGGAACCCTGATACCCAAATCCAACGACCCGTGAGTATAAATCTGCATTCACACAATAACATTCAGACCGAACTCTAAAAGTCAGCCTGCACCTTAGAAAAGAAAAAAAAAACAATTACAGCAGATATGGGCTTATAAAGAGATATCAAAATGACACTGAAGTAGAAAGAAAATGACGGCACACCGCTCATTTCCCAAGGAAATCTGTTCACGGCACCTGAGAGCGGACCATCTGAATGATGGAAATGAGGTTCAGGGCAAAATATGGACCATTTGAACTTAAGTTGAAGCGCCGAACCCACAGATGAAGTATAGTACAGACGTGGAGACCGTTAATTGAACTTTTTATGGAATTTAAATGGAAGGCTACATCTGTCACCTTGCCATTAACCCAAGATAAAGGAGATTATTAGCTCAGATCAGGCCAACATCTTATTCCAAAGAAAGAGACAATTTCACTACACTTTCCTCCTTTTAAAAAGTAATGGTATCGGGAGCGACTGCGCTTTACCTCGGCCCGTTTTTCCGACACCTATTTTTGCTCGGGGATTAATTTTGCCATACAAGGGGTCGGCGGAATGGACTTTTTGCAGACGTACTTAACTATTCCATTAAAATTCCCATTCAGAGGCGAGCTAATGTCCGAGAATGAATAATTGGCCTTGTAAATCACTGTTTCTCAGTCCCGTAGAAGAGGAGACCCTTGCGAGGCTTTTCTCTGTGTGTGAAAGTTTCTGCTGATTCAAACGCCTTGTTGAGAAAGGTTATCTTTTACGTTTCTCCGGCAGTGATATGCGCTGGAACAAAGGGACGATTCTCAAGGCCTCGGTGGAATACATTAAGTGGCTACAGAAAGAACAGCAGCACGCTCGTGATCTCGAGAGCCGGCAGAAGAAACTGGAACAGGCCAACAGAAGACTCGTGCTGCGGATCCAGGTAAAAAGACCGAACCGGAGAACAGAAAGTGGACATGAGACTTTGATGAAAGGAAATGAAGATAGTTATCACTGTGTATAAAAAGACATTAGAGAAAACTGGACCCACTTCAATTGCCTATTGCGGGCTGTGGGTCTAAAAGGTTATATAATATTAACATAATAATACATCTAAAAATAAATATAATACAAAATAATTATTATGTTTTTCATATATTAAATGTATAATGACAATAATAGTACATTAGTTTGTTAAAATAATGTAAAGTTTTATTGATAATGTTAAGTAATTACATTACATACTACCGCTTTTAATTATATAATCTGAGAACAGGAGTCTTAGCAGTCTGTACTGATGTTTATAACCGTCTCTCGGTCCTTGCTTTGAAGCATGTCGGGGCTGAAGTAATTACAAGATTAATAAATAGCGTGCTACAGCGTCGGCAAGAGCGCGCCGGGCCTGGAATTAGATTATGAGGGCTAATAACTTTGAAGAGCCGTGGCTTCTTGTCTGAATTTATGCATTACGTTTTCACAGTATTGACATATTCGTGGACCGGGCACGAATCGTCTTCACACATGCGAAGACACGGCAATTAGCCCTCAAAGTAATTACCCCGAGGCCCGCTATCCAAAAGCTAATGTTAATAATGCCTCAAATGAGTGTCTGAAGATACCCACACTGAGAGGCGGTGCAGTTACTCATTTTAAAACGTATAATGTGTGGGAGTTAAATATGAAACAATAGTGCGCAGAACAGACACTTACAAAAGTCTCAGGTTAGCAGACATAGGCATTACTTTGGTTCTCTGTAGTTTTGGATGAAAGGAGCAATTCCTCTGTATTAATGGGTGACATTCTGGTGTTGCTCCAAAAGGATTTTTATATTTAACCTGCGAAAACAAGACAGATGTAATAAAATGCCCCTATTTGCCAACTACTGGCACATAGTACAATTCACACATATACAAAAGCTCATTCACTTATAGATGTATGTGACTGACTTTGTTCTGCACTCTTAAAGGTAATGATTGTGCAAGTAAATATCACAAAAATAAACAGTTATGTTAACCGTAATGAGATTTTTAAATTTGCAATTCTATTCACTGGAAAACATGGAAATAATTTATTAAAAAATTCTAAAAAGTTTTAGGTCGTGAAAAAATAAGTAGAAATTCAACACAAATATATTTGGCACATACAAATAATATTTTTTGGTGAATTTTAATATACATTTTTGAGTAATTATTTTTAATTTACATTAACAATGTTATCAGTATATTTGTTTAATTTTCCAACTTTAAAATGTACTCACTTTTTTAAGTGTTAATTGTATTAGTAAAAAATAATAGCCTTTTGTGTGCAGAGCATAAAAGATACATTTTTAAAAATTGTGTTCGGTGTGGTCATACAATAGAAATCAAATAGACGGCCACAGATACATTTCTCAAAATGTCTTCAATTGTGCTTTACAGAAAGCAAACCCATAGGTGCGAAGGTGAATAATTGATATCAGAATTTTGGGGTGAATAATCCCTTAAATTACTACGGACAAACGTGTCTGCTGAATACATTAGTGTATGCATAACCAATAGTAAATAATCATTCTGGCGAAAACTTCCAAAAATATTTCTCTTGGTATAAACAAGCCTCAGCTGTAAACGTTGTATAGATCTCTTTAAAATATACATACACAGGCTTCTAGTCTACCCCAAAAATGCTGAGTTAAATAATTTTGTTTTGAATTTTTGGAAGAAATAATACAGTACTGGTTGTGTTCAGGTCAAAAGAATGATCTTTTTCCATCAAGAACTTAAATTAAAGGTAATTGTCTGAATGTATGAGCAAGTTAATGATTCTGCGACATGATTAAGATGTTGAATTATGGCTGTCATCATCAATGGGATGTCCTGCTAGGTTAAGGGAACCATAGCGTATGGTTCCTTTGGTGTTTATGGCACAAACCCCCTTGAAGCCCTCGAGGCCCTAACACATTAACTGTTTTGGGGAACGTTCATGAAACAATTTACACTCCAAAAATAAGTACATTTTAAAGCTTTGAGATTAAGAAAATATACTGTTTAAATTTTGTGTTTATATGCAAGTATAAAAAGTCTGATTAACTCAAACATTTATATTGGAAATCACCAGAAAAATTAAGTGTGTATTGCAAATATATAATTGTTGAAAACTACGTATTTTTGTTCCATTTCATAAAGTTTCATAATTTTGTACAGTTTTAAAGGAATTTACTGTAAACTTTTTTATATAATTGTTTGTTTTTGTGATATTTACCAAGCCACACAAAATAATTTTGTAGTGCACCAAAGATGAAGCGCGAGAGACTCAGTGGTAGAAGAATCACTTTCAGATCTTCAATCATTTCTTGTCTGGGGTTGCCTGAATTACCGCAACACAAAATCCCTGACATATCTAATCCACCTTCCTGTGTTTTTTTGACAGGAACTGGAGATCCAGGCTCGTGCTCACGGCCTGCCCAGCATGGCCTCTTCAGTGTCAGCCGTGGAGGTTTCACCTCATCTCCTAAAGCAGCAACAGCACCAAACACAAGTCGCCGCTCCACCACCTCAGCATGTTCATCCACCCCTGTACCCTCAGGATGACCCGAGCAGCCAGGAATACATCCAGCGGACGGCTGTGGGCATCGGGAACCCCGGAGATCAGAGCGACGGCTCCACATCCTTCTCTGACCCTCTGTCTCACTTCACCGACTTTTTCAGCAGCAGCCTGAAAGAAGAGCAACGCCTGGATGAGATTCTAATGGACGACGCTCTCTCGCCCTTCGGCACGGACCCGCTTCTATCCGCCGGGTCCCCCGCAGCCTCCAAGGGGAGCAGCCGGAGGAGCAGTTTCAGCTCGGAGGAAACGGATGACCTCTGACCGCCGGGATACCTGCTCGTAACACTGTGTAACTGACCTCCCGTTCCATTGGATGACGGAAAATGTGCCCGTCTTACACCAATGTTGAGTCAGACACATCAAAAAAGGGAGATTGACAGATCTGCTGACATTGATCTACTGTACAGCCAGTTGTGAATGAAAGACCGTCAAAAATACATTTACTGGATTTGAAAATGTATATTTCTGATACATGAATGGCATTGATACGGACCAGTTTAAAGGAGTTAGGGAGGGATCTTTTGTGCCTTATCTGACACTGGCTAACTTTAATGCATTTAAAACAATGCAAATGTAATTATACTAGGCAAAAAAAACCTAACATGTTTTTCTATGTTTCATACATAATGTATTTTTTCAGAAACATCGTGCTCATGTATTTATATTTTAATCTTTGTAATCTTGAAATAAAAAAGACCTTACTGAATATAACATGTTACTTTTTATATATGTATAACTCTGAGGCTGTGGGAAAACACAATAAACCCCTTTTGGATAAATAAAAAATTGTGTTCTCTTTTCTATTCTAGCATACAATCAATCTTATTAAATAAGTGGGAAAATTTAAATTTTTTAGGGTAATGATTGAAATTTATATTTAACAACTTGATCAAATCAAAACTATTTATTTATAAATGTATTTATTTAAATATATATTTTAAAATGTTTTGAACAAAAAAAAAACTATTAGCAACGAGCAAACAAACAAACAAACAAACAAAAACAAACAAACACATTTTACATTGACTGAACAACAAAATATTAATTGGAAGAACATTTTGTGTAATTTGATGCATTCCTGTTGCTCAATAGGTAGATGTGTCCAATATCCAAAAGACACAGACTGCTAAAAAAAGCGGAGTGCACTTAAAGTCAAACATCATCTGCCACAAACTCTTAATACTTTGTACGTAAATATGTAAAGGCAGAATACACCTTAAACTTACAATTCTCAAACTTACTTTTACAGTAAACATAAGAGGATATTTTGAAAAATGTTGGTAAACCTACAACTTTAAATTCTATCATCTGAACACAAAAGACATTCCTCCAAATATATTCTGTCGTGCTTCACAGAAGAAATAGCCATGTTCAGGGTAAATAAATGATTCTGCTGTTCTATTAAGAGTTCAATTGCACAACGTTAGGTAATCTAAAAACCCTCACACAGTCCACTCTTCCACACACACAAGTGAATAAAGTGTTTTCAACCCCACATTTGACTTATGACACCGATGACATCCCAGCCGAAGCCCCGCCCACTGGGTGACTGAGGGTTTGATTGACATTTTGATTGGCCACTGAAGAGGACGACCCCCTGCTGTAAGCCACTAATGACATGGAAGAAACCATTATTATAGTCCAGCGGCCTTCGGAACAGCCACGAACATCCACGGCAGAAAGTTTGAGAATCCCACGCGTCTGCCAAACCAAACGTCAATCCTGTTCGGAAACCCTGGACTGCAACACACTGTTCACACGAGCCTCTTAAGTCAAGTTTGTTCAAACTTTAATTCTTGTCTTGTTTCGTTAGAAGGCGGACTATTCTAGGAAACATTTCATTAGCGGATATTATTTAACCGAATTGGAAAATGAAATAACACATTAATAATACAACAAACACTCGCGAGCGAAACACATGCCAATGCGTTTCGGCAGATAGGCCGCGCTCATCAAAGGCAGGCTAAATTAATGTTTGAGAATGTTATTAGCTTATACGTTTCTGTGGAATGAAATCTAAAAAGCTTGGACTTGCATCTCCATCGCGAATTGAACTGCCACATCATTATTGAGAGCAGATATTCAGACTACAGAGCGCTGTGTGATGTTTACGCTTAATTGGTCAGAGCAATTACCAAAAGTAAATATGGATTTTCATTAAAATACAAACATGGACCTCATTTCCCATTTCCTTTTCCCAGCCACTTCCAAACCGCTTTTCCTCCGCAAACACGGCTCTTGATTTATTCCAATATGGACAAAGGATTGCATATAAAGGAACAAATATTATGTTCAATACAAGTCAAATCATGCTTTTGCGCGTGGTATTGTGGGGCTACCCAAAGTTTAACGTTTATGCCAGATTCTGACCTTCAAGTGCATCGCATGAATGTTTTTTAAATGGTTTCAAAATCTTCGAACTTCAGAACCAAAATTCGGAAACTTGCTGCTGTGATCGTGGTTCCTTATTGGCCCGGATCAAAACGATCAGATTTTAAAAGATAATAAGATACTGTTTGTTAACATTATTAAATGCAAAAACTATCATTTTCATCATTTATATAATAAAATTATTCACATTAGTCCGTGGTGCATTACACTATGTTAGCTGGGCCAGCTTCTTATTTTAAAGCAGGGGTATCACAGGACATTCTGTCAATCTTATGTTAATCTTGAGTAGTGTAGAATCTTGTTGTTCGTATCACCAAAAAGTCTTTGGTTTACTCACATTTCCAGAAGACAGATACAGCTGTAGGATTGCTCCCGCAGTCGGACCGTGAGCAATCACCTCCTGGAATGTACAGTGATGCTCGTGCTCTTCTGTGCTCTCTGATTGGTGCGTGCTGGGATTTTATGTGCAAATGGCCAAAATAAACTTTTGATCTTATTATGGAAATCGGTTGAATATTAAAAAGAACCTCTCCGAAGAAGAAATACAACGTCATGGTCTAACTCTAAAAAATAGACCATTCTGAACTTGACAACTCAACAAATGTAACAACCTAGGGCACGTATAATACATAACAGCTTGATTCCCCTCCTATTATAATGTACTATAGTAACCGTTACAATGAATTAAACTAACATTAATAAATGCAGCATCAGTCTTGGTTTGTGTTAACTAATAGCACCTAATTTTATTGTGTAACCTGTTTAATAATGATCTAATTCACAAGACACAGTTTGAAGACTTCGCTCCTAAAATGAACTACAGGTACTGGTTTCATCACATTTGTTATATATGCACTACTAAAGTCACTTTTGACTTGAAAATGAAATGAATGAACTGTTTCACTTGCAGTTGATGTTTGCAGATGTGTCCATATGTCTCCAGCAGATGGCAGTCTCTGATTGGATCTTCTTCATACTGCAATTGTGTTCTCCTATATAAACAGAAGGATTTAAACATTAATGCACCTAACATAACAATAACAATTCCCACTTTATTATTTATTTTATTTATTTGCACTTTTTATGCAAAACTATTATATTATATTACATTACATTACATTACATTACTTTATTTTATTTTATTTTTTTTTATTTTTATATTATATTATATTATATTATGTTTATTATATATACTTCAGAACTGAATTTTTTTGTAATTTCTTAGTGACTGGATAAAGAAAACCAAGTCCAAATACATGAAGACACTTGACATGTTGCATGTTCTTTATTAGTTAGTCGTACTTCACTATATTAAATATTTTACACATCCAGCCGTGAATATATTACTGTAATCAAACTTTTAATAAATAAGAATATACTTAAGTTTGTACAGTCACATTCAATAATTTCATATCACAATGTACTATTTCGGCTTCTCTATAGTTTACAGTACCGGAGTGATGTCACATGACCTCAGGTAAACCCCATCAACCAGACTCAGTGTCTCCCATCTCCCAGATGCCTAAACAGCCATCCCATAATCCTTTTGGCCCGAGCCACCATTTTGAGTTTATGGGACCACACCCGGCAGTATCTGACAGAGGCCCACATCACCGGCTGGCGAGCGCAGAATTAGAGACAAAGCACAAAGAGATGAAAAAGCTCCCAGCTGGAGCAGCGCTGTTAAACCCCTGAATGGGATTTCCAGGGATCGAATGAATTGAACCAGATGCCAAAACATAACTTCAAACAAATTGACTTCCAATTATTTAGACGCACACTTCCAGATGTGGTGCAGATGCAGGGGGGAGAGCAAAGGTATCTCAGGCCCGCGCTGAGCATTATTCCGCTATAAAGATGGGGTACAACTGTATGTGTTTTAAATCACATGGATGGGGCCAGGATGTCAAGACGACCACAGCGGATGTGGAGGGGAGAGCGTGTCATTAGGACAAAATGAGCAGAGCTCCAGACGGCCATTAATAGACAATATCATTTACTGAGAGAGAGAGAGAGAGAGAGAGAGAGAGAGCGAGAGAGAGAGAGAGAGAGAGAGAGAGAGAGAGAGAGAGAGAGAGAGAGAGAGAGAGAGAGAGAGAGAGAGAGAGAGAGAGAGAGAGAGAGAGAGAGGAGACGAGAGAGAGAGAGAGAGAGAGGAGAGAGAGAGAGAGAGAGAGAGAGAGAGGAGAGGGAGAGAGGGGAGAGAGGGAGAGAGGGAGAGAGGGAGAGAGAGACGGAGAGAGAGGAGGAGAGGGGAGAGAGGGAGAGAGGGAGAGAGAGAGGAGAGAGAGGTAGAGAGAGAGAGAGAGAGAGAGAGAGAGTTGTGTTTGAATAAAAATATTCAAACCTTGACTGAAGTGTTTTTAGAATTTTAGCCTTTAATTGATCTTTTAAGTTTTAAGGTCAATCCCATTGTATTTATTATTGTTTTCTTCATGAAAGGCAATGAATAGAAGGGCGACAGAGAGAAAAAATTTGAAACATATAAATACAATTAAACTAAATCCTACTTTTAAAACGATGAAAACGGACTCTCAAAAGAAAAATTTCAAATCTTAGATTTCAAATCTAATAAATAATAGAAAACATTAGATATATTTAAGAACAAAATATGTAAATGTAAAATTAAAAAATTACTTTGGACTGGAATACTAAATTAGAAATTCTATATATAATAAAGTTCTAATAGCTCTCTCTAGAACATTCCTCAAAATCAATCTGATTTTACTTAAACCTACAGTCAATACATTCCACTTTATAAAGGGGAAATTAAAAGATACTACATTAATATTTCTAACTACAAAATGTTTCAACTTTGGATATTTTTTAAAAGTATTTAAAAAGTGCATTCAATATATCTTAAAACTACACAAAGGCCTAAATCACACAATATCAAAATCTTTTTTTCACATAAGCACAATTCTATCACCCTATGGGAGTCCTATACATTCTCTTTATGCTTAACATCTATAATTGACCGGTGCACAGTGCAAAGCCTTCATTCCATTTGAACTTGTAACTGTGTTTGGGGAGGCCGAGCTGGGAATTCTGTAAGATTCCACAGGGGCTCCTTAAATCAAGAGCCTGTGCGGGTCTATGCTAATCTCCCGGCGGTCCGTCAGTCAACCTCTGATAATCTGACTGACCTTGCTCAGGCGGCAACCATTGACTTGTAATTCCGAATGAGAGCCACAGGTCTGGAGCCACGGGCCGCTGTCTCCATCCCACTCTCCATCTTAAGAGCTGCGGGGAAATCAAGAAAATAACACAAGCAGGGATGAGATATTAATCCACCGGTGTGTCTTCCTGAAACTAGACAAACTGGCACCAATATACTCAAGTGTGTGTGCTTGTTAAGTGTGTGTGTGTGTGTGGGTTTCAGGTTTATTTGGCTTGTAACCACGCTGGGATAATTGGCGCTGTGCGGGTCGGCCCGTTTGACCAGGATCCCGTGCATTATTCATCTCCCGGCCTGCAGCGGGACGTCACCACACCCTTTGGAGATAGACTTATATATTATTAATAGGTAATTGTTTATTAAATGCACAGTCTTGACCCTATTATGCCTATAACAGCCTGTAGAGTATACACTCAGTGTTTGACCATATACTAAAGATTTGAGGTGGGTGAGAGAGAGAGAGAGAGAGAGAGAGAGAGAGAGAGAGAGAGAGAGAGAGAAAGAGAGAGAGAGAGAGAGAGAGAGAGAGAGAGAGAGAGAGATGTGCTGAAGCAGAGGATGATAAGGAATGAGGGAGATGTAGGTCTGACAGGTTCAGGGTCAAAAGGGAGTCAAGACTACATATTTATGATGGCTAATGTTGCTTTTGTGGGTCATTGTTTGACTTTGAGAGTCAGACATGTTGAGATTCTAAAGATATAAAACATCCTGTTTATCTGACATTAGTTTTTCAATGCAGTGTGCTTCTTTGCCTGTCAATCTGCTTTAGAAATCAATGCGTCTTTGTTTTTTTAAATCAATACGGAATCAGAATTTTTAAGCTTATTTAAATGCTTTTCAGAACAAAACTTGGCATATCACGACAAATCAGTTATGGTTGTGATAACTGATATTATAAAAATATAAAAAATAATTTAGGACTAGTATTTGGTTGATATTTTAAAGTATTAGTGCACCTAAAAGTGACATCGCCCTCATATCAATTCAAACTTGTGTGACTTTCTTCTGCAGAATGCAAATAAGATATTTAGAAAAATGTTGGAAATTGGCACCCATTCACTTGGTTTTGTGTCCATACAAAAGAAGTTACAGACATTCTTTAAAATATCTTTTATGTAGTGGGAGAACGAAAGTCATATGGTTTTGAAAAGACAAGAGGAAGAGTTCATGATGACAGAATTACTTAAACTATCCCTTTATTGTTGTTGGTGATGGTTTACAACTTTTAATCGTTTTGTGACAATAATCTCTCTATATCTCTAAAAAAAATTTAAGTGTAAAGACAGAAAATACATTTATTCTTACTTGATTTGATAAAGAACTGAAAATAGGTTGTTGGAATTAAATAATTTTATAATGTACATCGGTTCCACATGAGTTGTTTCGTTATCAATTTCTTTAAAATTTGAAAACAGGGATATGTTAAAAACTTTACGTACCGCAGGAACCCATGTACATGATAACATTACGTAATCCCAAACACCAATTATTTTTAGGGTACTGTTATTGTTAATATAAAAAAAATTATTCCGAAAAATGTAACTACTGCCACAACATGATTTCTAGTGTCCACCTGACGGTCAATTTCTCAGAAGTATACTATTAATATTTTTTTATTAGTACAATTACCTGTAAGTACAGATCTCATCACTTTGAGAGATTTTTCTTTGAAAAATGTATCGATAGACAAATGAAATGAGAAAGATCTTTTGAAACACTGTTCGATCAAGTCACTGTGTTTGTATCAAGAGATCAGATCTTCTCATGGTGTGCAAGGTTCCCACTAGGGAAGAAGTTTTGGTCACTAGAGGTCAGTCTTGGTACATGATTCAAGAACCAGATGGCAAAGCTGAAAACATAAGTCAAAGACACCAACCCAACAACCTCCACATCTCAAAACAACTCATGTACCCACACACGACCTCGCAGATCTCTTTCCTCTTACAATTATCAACCTCAAAATAATTCTTTAAAACATGGGAAAATAATTACTGACAGTCAAGAGGATATCTAATAAAACACAAAAATCATTTCATTCTTATCAGTACAAATAGGATAAAAAGCCTCTTTTACACAGAGGGAACGTTCTACATTTGCCTTTCAGTCGGCAAACACACTTTTACAATTTATATAAATCTGCGACAGTGTACGTTCAGTAAAATATCTGCCAAGGGCTCCAATAACACCAGGAGTGTGAGAGAAATTAAACATCCTTATTAGAATTTACACGTGTTTGAAAAACAGCCGAAACTGTGTGGGTGAGCCCATATGGATCCAGAGAGAGATCTTAACATGGCTGTTTAATTGTGTTTAAGCGTGGAGTGGGAGAGTATTGCTTTACTTTGTCTTTTCCTACGACGGAATCAACTTGATCTCTTATTCGGAGTCTTCACATATTGCACGACGAAATCAATTCGAACAGGCAGCCCATATTTGGGAAGGACTAAAATATTGCAGAAGGTGTTATAATCAGAAAGTGGAATAAATATCTCACTCCTTCTGTTGGACCGGAAGGTGATTATGACGAAGTGTGAGATGGAGGGTTTGTGTGGAAGTCATGGCACTTGTGAAGAGCGTCTTGAAACACAAACACAATTATGCTTGCAATTAAATAAATAAAAGTGAACATTTACCAGAATACAAAGCTCATGAAAACACTTTATGAAAATATATATTGCAGAAAAAACTAACCGAAGATAAAAGTCCATTTGTATTAATATCAATCTATGTAAATCATTGTTAAAGTTACCCACAAAAATACACTAGTATACTTTAAAGTTTACCATTTTAATATAGTACATTTAAATATACTTTAGTATATTATAGTGGTGTATACTTCAGTTTAACTATAGTAAATAAATCAATACTTTCTGCAGTATTAAAGTATAGAAAATACTGTAGTTTCCCTTATAATTATTAATAGCAAGATGGAATGCTATAGTATATTTATACTAGACACTGTACATACAGTAGATTTTAAGTACAGTTTACAAGAGTAAAAAATAAAGTCTATAATATGACATAATTAGAAAATATAATATGCATATTTAATATGCCTAAATAACATTGTCATCAGCAACATAATAAAATAATGTAAACTATACATATTGTACAAATATACAGATGTGTAAACTATAGATGTTATACGAATATATAATTATACGATTGCTGATTTAACATTATCCTCAAAACCCAAATTTAATATACAGAAGTTCCATAATATTAAATCAGTTCCTTTTGTATTCAATGCGGGTTATATTATATCATAGATATTTTTATAATCTATCTATATTATTTTTCTAGATCATTCATTGATTCTGATGAATATTGAGGGTTAATTCGTAAAACTGTTACTATGAAGTGTTCTATTGCCAAGAGAGAGAAGCTGCATGTGCTTTTGTCAGCACATCGAGCAGAGGTCCTTTGATACGACAAATGGAATGCTGAAAGGAACCACGTCACCCAACCGCAGCGAGATTGAATCCAAGGCATCTACAGTAAATGATAAGTCATTTTCTATTTCCCACCCTCTAAATACACATCAAGTATAAAACCTCTTTAGCAAAATCCTTATCATTTATTGATGCCTTAAAAGAGCATTTTATAAGTGTGTTCTAACCCCGCTTGGTATCTGTACAGGTAAGCGTCTTCAGTAAATAACAGCACACGCGTGTTGTGGATTAGCCCGTGTTCAATATGAGACATACAACGTGCACGGGATCCCGCTGAAGTCAAGGAAAAAATGAGAGATAATTATGACCGAAGGAACAGAGGTGGGGGGGGGGGCGGATGTTACGCCCGAATGCAAATGCTGCTTTGTTGCTTGCTGAGCATCCTAATATCCTGAAAGTCAAATACCTTCTTTTTTCCACATTATGGAATTTGTCATGTTCAGTTGGAGCTGTCATTTTCAAAACTGTGTGCGCTAATGTGTGTAATCTGCTTTGCAACACATCAATTATGATGGATATTCCTCCGGTGGATGTTTTTTCTTTTCTTCCCCTCTTGCTTTCCTCTTGGTACAGTAATCACTCCGCACTTATTAAAGAGGCTGTTTGGTAAATAATGATCTCCACTGAAGGATGCTAAACGCAAGTGTGAGGATTGATGGAGTGTGAGTGTACTGTACACACCGTGGGAGGGAACGGGTGCGATGAATGGTGTTCTTATTTTTTACCGCGACTGTTTACTTGCAGATGAAAAATAGGTTTTTCAAAGTGTGTGTTAAAGTCTTTCAACCCAGCTACACACAGTTTCTGTACGTGGCAGTCTGTAGTGATTGAGTTGTGTGTGTAATGCATACCTATCCAGGATGCTTTGCTCAACTTCCACCCCTCTGATGTCACTTCGTTTGTGTTGGGTCAATTTTCTTTCTTAGATTTTCTTAGATCTTAGATTTTTATTTCTTAGACAGGTTGGATGCACAGTGCAGTTCCCCCACAAAAACATATTAGGGAAATATATAAAAAAAGAACAATCCGTCCCCTACCTGTATACCACCCCCAAGACTGACCGACCGCTCGCCGGAAAGAAAAAGAGAGAGAGAAGACGTGGTAAAGTCGAGATCTCAAAAGCAGCATGTCCCTTTTCACCACACAACAAAGCAGTGTTTGTTCACCATCACATCTGACACTAGAACATCATCCGCCCCGCTGCTTCCTCCACACAAATAAACACTCAGACCGCAGGCCTCACCTCTCTGCTTTCGGCCTTTTTCCGTGCCAAGGTCCGTGATGGGATGAAGAGAAGCGGAATCTGTGGCCGATTGCATGCGAGACCCCACAGCTCAGCACAAACGTGATGATGGAAATCTGCCCACCGCTGGCTTCGTGTGGAGCCAAAGGGGTCGGGGGGACTAGCTTGTCTTTGAGAGCCTGTCAAAACGAACAACCGTACTGTAAAACACGTGTCAGTAAAAAAGGGTTTCGCTTTCTTATTATTAAAAAATAGTATGCTATTATTTTATTTGACATTAATATTAGTAACTTTATTAATAATGTGAATTAATTTGCCTTTTTAGAGCGCAACCTAGAAATAAAAATGATTTTGAAAAAAATTATAATAAAACTATTCATTGAAATGAAATATGAAACTGGCAGTAAAAAAGAACGTTTTTAAAATGTGTGCATCATGATAATTTCTTTTTTAAATTAAGGGGTCGTGTCCACTTGGGGCGTATAAGTATTTTTTGTTTCATACGGAACTGTTGCTTTTTTGAAAACGTCAACTGCTGGCGTATTTTTCCTCTACCTCAGCGCTTTGCAACCTTTTGTAGTGTCGAGTTTACACATCGTTGATCATCTATGAGCGCTTCCTAATAACTAATAATTGTTTTCTTGAATCCTCTATTTGACTTCCTGTGTTTTCTCCAAGAAGAAAACCTTCAACAGAAGAAACAGGATATGAGAAAATCCCAGATATTCCCAAGAGAACAGCCCTTTAACCTGTCAATCAATTCAAATAAGTCCCGCCCACCTGTGGAGGCAAGCCGAGGAGATCCAGGGGTCACAAAACAGGCTGCGGGGTGAAAAACCTGTGGATCAGCAATGAACAATACAAAGTGCATCAGCATAAATAAAGCTTAGATAAATAAAGCTATTAGTAAAAATGTCACGTGGCTAAAAAAACTTTACAAGCATCTGATATGCATAAATATAAGTGCAGTACAAGATGAAGATGTTTGTAAGTACCTTACACTTGTATTTTTCAGAAGACTCTAACACATGTACTTTAACTCACGAGTAGCTTTCAACTTGGCAATCTACAGTTTCAAAGAAGTCTGATCTGAATACATGAATCCTCAGGTTTCATTCCGAGGACTGCCACATGTTTTCGTTCAAATCAGCCGGATTTCATTATTGTAGTTCTGCGTGCCCATGGCCCTTGGCGCAAACTGTTGAATTTGAGGAGACAGCCGATGGCCTGCATGTAAACACTTTGTAATGTCAAAAGAAAACTTGCGGTTGACCGCAGAAAGCGAGCCATAGCTGATGTGCCTTAAACAGTTTGAGAAAATGTAAACGCTGTCGTGTTTGCACCAGGCCATCTAATGCCCAAACCTTCAGACAAAACCACTGGAATCAAGCAATATGTTCTATCTCTGACAACAATCGTCTAAACTAAATATATCGTCTGGTGTCTGTAACCCATAATTCAGTCTCTTCTGGCAGAAATGTTATTTTCACACGTTCTTTATCTCCCCTCCGTGTGCCAGGAGTTAACGTTAACATTACACACGCACGTCAGGTGGTTTTGCTCAGTAAACAGCTCGTATGTTAGGACGGCCCTCGTCTTGTTACCAGGTGGAGACGTCCCGCTCGCTCGCGTTTTGATTTAGACCAACTGCCGATGACACCGGTTTAGTCTGAGAGAATTAGACAGAGCAAACATCATCTGACAATCATTAAGTACGTATCAATGAGGGACAAAAAGAGAGAGGTTTAAATTGGCATGGGTCGGTAAACGAACAGATCATGGCATCATCTCTCTTAACAGATGAACAGGATTCTCGCCAAAAGATGCACAAATGCACCCAAGTCCTTTAAATCCCATGTCTACAGTACAATATAAAGTAATACAGTATACGTTTAAAATAAATTCAAGTTAAATAGTCCAATGCCAAACTTATTGCTAAAATAAGATGCTGCTGTTGGTTTCCATGACGTTTCTCCATTGACGCCAAGGCGTACAGAAGGTATCATGAACTTCCCCTCTGCCATGCATTGTGAACTCTCACAAAAAAGTGAGTCAATGACACAATCACTTATCCAACACACAAGACCAAACAAGATGGTCAGGATGCATTCATTGAAAACATGCCCTGGATTTTATTCCCTCCAAGAAATGTGCAGCGTTAAGCCATTTCGGTGACTGAATAGTGCTCGTGATGTTCACAGGTCTCTTGGGAACGCTAAATTGTTACAAAGCAAGGAAAAGCTTTTGTATTGATGGCTGAAAAGTGAAAGCGCTCATTTTTGTAACAAGGTCCTCAAAAGTGGCACAAAGCGAGAGAACACAGACACACAGAGAGAGAGAGAGAGAGAGAGAGAGAGAGAAACAGAGAGAATGAGAGAGAGAGAGAGAGAGAGAGAGAGTGAGTGAGGAGAGAGAGAGAGAGAGAGAGAGAGAGAGAGAGAGGAGAGAGAGGTGAGGAGAGAGAGGTGAGAAAAGGTGGCTCCATGCTTGTTTCAATTGGCACACCTGCTTTGAGAAACTTGGCTCGAGCATCGAGGTCTAAAAGTCAATTATACCCTCGATACAGCCAAGAGAAATGTTGCTAACTGACGTAACCTGATAATAATTCTTAATATACAGACAGTTATAAACTCATCAAGTTGGAGCCTGGAGCCTCGCACAAAGAACGCCTGTGTCTTTGGGTTTTGTCCCACGACTAATTCGCCGCCGCTCTCGGCTGCCTAAATCAGAACTTTAAATTATATTGTGAAATATTTCCGTCTCAATAAAAAACCTTCGTTATGGACATATCGTGAACGTGCTGAAAACTCCACCGGTTTTGTTTCTATGGTGCGACCAAACATGCGATACAAACTGGAAGTTCGTCACGTGACATAACACCCTAACTTCTCAAGCATCGGTACCAATTTCACAGCAGGCCGCACCTCACCGAGCATAACCGTCCAACTGTTTATGTCTGTACGGTAAGTTTATTTAAGTTTGCACGATCACTACAGAATTAATTGTTCTGCGCCTATAGGGATGTCAAATAAGCATGGGTTTATTTTGACGCAGCGCAAAAAGAATGCTTCCTTCATTTCAATTGTGGGAAGGTCACACAACCTAATTAACGTTACATGGGGGTCTGACTTGTGAGAACTCAAAACATTTGATCATTGGATAATACATTTGTATGATTATTTAGATTAATTTTAATTAATTTTTAATTGCACATGTTAATATTTTGAAACTCAAATTAATTTTATTAATCGGATATTTTTATTTATTTTCTATAATTATTCAGATTTGTATATGCGTTAATTAAGAAGATACACCACTTTTTTGCTTAACTTACAAATAAAAAACATTAAAACTTTTTAAAATGATTTCTGAAAGATGTTTTGCAGTCACACCACATAACACAAGTATGTCAGTGTTTTAACATAAAATAAATTACACCAAAAAAACATTTTACAGCTTTAAAAGTAATTAAACAAGTAAATCTGATTAACTCAAATATTTGTATAAGAATTATGTATATTTACAATTATGTATATTACAAATATAGATTTTTAAATAAATACTGGCTTTTTAATTAATTAAACTTTAGAAATATTTAATTAAAATTTTAAAACATTTTAGAGAAAGAACATGTTGGATTTTTATGTTTTTTGTGATATTTACCAAGCCACATGATATATTTTTTCCAGTGTACCCATCTACTGTACATGTAAGCGTTTACTGTATACTGTAATTATTACAGTTGATAGAGGGTTAATGGTTCACTTCAGAAGTCTTTCGAAGTTTCCCAACTTCAACTTTGGGATTTCATTGCATCATATTTCCAAGCTGACGGACACAACTGCGCGCAACAACAACCAAAAAAGTGTCACGGCCAATCTGCAACAGAAAAATTGTCACAGGCAACCGACCACACTTCCAAAATCCCCCGGGCAAACGGAACTGCAAACCCTCTTAACACTAAGAAAAACATAACAGTGCGCCAAAGCGGCGTCCGCATGATCCCTGATGAAGAACATCAAAACCAGAAAAGATACTCGGCCATGTCTGTCAAAGCCTTGCTCATTACACCAAAGCCCACCATGCTTCAGTGCCAACCTTAACACAAACTCTATACACACATGCCATTATTCACGGACAGACTTTGTGTGTGTGTGGACTTAGGACAGATGAAGGTCGCTCAGACATTGAGGCAATCACCCTAATGAAAACAAACGAGAGAAAAAGGGAGAGAACATTGTTCTCTAATTTACTGTTTCCACTGTATATCCACTTGAACTGAGATTTAAAGGCATGTGAAAACAAAGGCGTCGAGAAAATAACTCCGTGGCAAACATTGAGACTGGAGATTTTACAAGCGCAGAAGAATTACGAGCTGATGTGATAAAGAAAGAGAGGAAGATACATGTTCTGTCTGGTTTACCTTTGGGTCACAATGACTGCGACTTTGGTCTCTTGTGGCTGTTTGGACTCTGGTGGATGTTGTCATTTGCTTTACAGTATAAGTACACAATTAATAAAGTCTTCCATAAAAACAAATGGAAATCACACGAGAAACAGTACATTCAGCATTATGAATGTGACAATTAAAATGCATATATTATATAATAGCAAGAATATAGCATAAATAAGAGAAGTGTTATCTCTTTACAAAACTAAATGTTCTAAATGTATTTTTAAATAGTTTAACCTGTCCATTCGTGACGATCAATTACGTGAAAATCCTGAAAATGGCACTTGACCTATGAAAAATCCAAAGTAAATATTAATATATTTATATTTACATTTACATTGATTCATTTGGCAGACGCTTTTATCCAAAGCGACTTTCAGTATCATGCAGTGGCCCATCATCACTGCAGAGTACACAGGGGTAAGATGTCTTCCTCAAGGACACTTGAGTTATTGTCTGCCGACACTTGGATTCTAACCTGCAACCTTCTGCCTAAAAGTCCAGCTCTCCAACTACCAGACCACAGATGACCCATTCAAACAAACTTAAGACTTCATCTAAATCCACTAACTGTAGACACCTGTCCTATCAATAAAGTGAGTATCTCAGGTAGAAAGTTAATTCTTTCATGGTAAGGTGACATTTGCATTCAATTGCTCATAAATTAATGTAATATAATACGCATTTGAGGCCTATTGGCGTTTTCATCATCTGCCTCGATTCAACGTTGCAAACCCAGCGTACAACAAATCAAAAAATTTAGGTAAATAAAACAAATACGGAAGCATTAAATCTTATCGTCTCTTCATTATCGTACCGGTTAATTATGAAGCAGTTGTAAATCAGTTTGAATCATGTAGGCAACAGCTGGTATTGCTTTCTCCCCGACCGAGAGAGAGAGTGCGTGAGAGAGAGAGCAGAATCAAGAGTGTGCGATCACCGAGACATTAGCACCGATCAATAAAGTAGAAGCTCACTATTGCATATAAACTATCCCAATGGAGGCAGTGCCTGAGGCAGGAAACACTCGCTTTATTTAGAGCCCACTCTCTCACACGCAGCCATTCAATCTCGCACGCTCGAAATTCCTCTCGACCGAGCAGCAGGTGCGAGATGGGTGGCGATGCACCTCAAGACATCTCAATAAAGGCATGAAACTGTCATCGTGCATTATTGATAAAAGGTAAGTTAGTGTAAATGCCCGTGAAGCGGTGCTACCTTGACGTCAACCGTCAGGAGGACGTGGCATAAACGCGTTTCAACCTTTCCCGCTAAACAAATGAGATCCACGATTTGGAAACAAGGAGGATTTTGAGGACGGCTCCAAACATATGTGCTAAAAGTCCAACTTTCCAATTTAAAACATTTTGTAAACATAAAAAAAGGCCAGTGCTTGGTTCCCTTGCATGCACTATGAGTCAGCAAACGTTTGTTTGTGGGGAAAGCCTCTACTGTAAGCTCCGAGAGAGAGAGAGAGAGAGAGAGAGAGAGAGAGAGAGAGAGAGAGAGAGAGAGAGAGAGAGATTTCATCTTGACTGTGTCAGACAATAACAAGCATCCTCGGCAGGATGCAGTAAACAGCTGGCAGCTGTGCGGCGGGGGGCCTGACACTTATCTTCCTCCATCACCGACTCGCACGGCCCTTCTAATGGACCCTTCAAACGCCCGTGCCGGCATTCATATTTTATTGGTGTGTGTGCGCCTCTGCTCGCTGTAGCCTGTGGTTCCGCCTGTTGTTGACACCGATTGCTCTAGTAGTATAAGATCTTGAGCGCGGTCGGAGGAACGCCTCTGGTTGATAAACAGCTAAGCCGATAAACCAGTCCACATGAGAACTGCCAGCTACAGAAGGAAAATGTACTTGTGAAGCTAAAGGGATCGTTCAACCATTATTTATTCATCGTCATGTCATTCCATATGACTTTATTAAAAAAACATTGGGCCTCAAAATATCATTCAAGTGAACTATCTCTTTAAGTTATATATTTAATAACAGTTTATTCAGAGTTTGTCTTAATTGCTTAATAGGTTTTTATGAAAAAAGAAAATACGAATTCTAAACTTTCGTCACCTAAACCAACAAACAATGACACGATCCTCACTTTATAATTCCGCCTTGTAAACGCAATCAATTTTTTACATCGCTGTGGGAATATTTGTGTGGATGTTGCAGATATTTCATACTCGGCGGGTGACAAAAGGCCAAGCAGAAAACGGATGTGTACGAGATGCTGTTGCCAGACATCTTTGAATGTTCTCCTTCAAAGCCTCGCCTGCCTCCGCGGTCACGCCGAGGGATTCAGGCTATTAATTGAAGTTAATTTTCTGGGAAATCAGTTTGCCGGGCACGTTGGGAAGATTGATAGCCCCGGCACGTCCAGGCGTTCGGGAAATGACACTCGTCTTTTATAGGCACACATACTTTTATCATTCCGAATCAAATTATAAACAGGAGGTCAGGCACATGGGAAAGCGGCCGAGGGAGATCTCCATAAGATTAATTAGGCCGGCCAGGCTAAGACAAGAGGAACCAAATAAAAGATGGAGGACGGCGTGCGTGTCCTCCAAACGGAGAGCGAGGCCCGCTGTTTTGAAGGAAGGGAAACGGGAAGTCAATTGGACCATTGGTAATTAGCTGAGGCCGGTCGGATGGAAGGAAAGTGCAGGCCGTCACCTGCACAGGGCCGCGGTATGAACCCCGCATTTAATTAGAGCACTTTGATACCCACAGGAGAGCTCTGCCCCCGGGCATCCTAAACACGGACTGACGCCAGCAAGCTCCACTCGCTCCCTGCACTCCAATTAGAGACGTACCAAGCTGGGAGGAGCACCGTCCTCTCTCCGTACAACCCTCCCTCGCGCCAAACAAACCCACACCAAATTGGCATTTGGATTAAACGGCGTGCGGAGATGCCCCGAAGGGTGGTGTGCTGTCTCACCTGGGCTAATCTAGGTGCCGTACGCTGTCATTATAATAAGGATTAACTTTCGGCACCAACCAGGACTGTGGTAGGCTCGGTGTGCCAGGTTTCCGAACGGCATGCCTCGGTAGGGCAGAGGCGCGGTGTACAATATTAATGTCACTGTGACTAAATAAATGATAACAATACTGGGAGCTTTGCTGTGTATTTTTAATGGATGGGGAAGAGCCTGACACCGCGCGTTAGGATACCCGCAAACATGCGGCGCATGAATTATGCAACTCCGCTGCTTTCATCTCAGCATCTGCATGTTTAGTAAACAAACTGTTCCTCTTCTGGCAACAAGACGTTAGTGTAAATAATAGATATTTAATTCTACGCCGCTTGCCAGAATGCACTTGTTGTGTTTGCTAATTTGTTGTATTATTCAAAACAACCTCCCCAGTCGCTTCTTATCTCAGCGGGGTGATAAACAGAAACGCATAAAAGCGGAAAAAATAAAGGCGGCTACAATCGGCTCCGACACCCAGGCCTAAATATTTATTTAGATCTGCTTTTGAAAAACACCATTGTGTTCTAACGTTCTAGCGAACGCCGCAGTATGAAAGAAACGTATATTGAGATGTTCACAATGTAAACAGACAAATACACAAAGACGTGACAATCCCATTGTGGAGTCTAAACATCGTGTTATCCGGGGCTGTCAGAACGGATCATCTCATGATGCCGCAAGAGGGAAAAAAACACATACGGCTGCCACATGAAAACAGGCCTAGATGGGTGGATTGCAAGCGAGATTCTTCTGACAGTTAAGTGATGGAGAATGTTGTTTGTCTAGGCATCAGTTTTGGAGTTGAGTGGAATTCAATACACACTGTTTGATCAAGGATTATCTTTATCGATAGAGGAAGACACACAAACATGAACAAGAATATTGGAATCCATGCAACGTATATCAAAACCAATAGAAGTCAATGGTACTGTTGTTTGGTTACCCATCATTCTTCAAAATATCTTTTGCGTGAGAATAAAGTCGCTCTAACTGTATTTGGTTTTAATGTTGCGCATATCCGATATTACACGTATGTTGCCGTCCACACGTTCGCACACAGGCCTCCCCCCGCGGCCGCGAATGTGCGATTATTGTTATGATTTACTTCGGTCACAGTCAGCTAGGTATAATCACGGCCTGGGGGTTCTGAAAATCAACACTCTCCCTGTCATGCCACGCCACATCAAGTCAATTCGATGACGGCTTCAGACAAGGCACGGTGGGTTAACCAGACCCGCGACAGTCCCGAGTGGGAGGAACTTAAAACACATTTCTCCAGGTTATGCATACAAATGCAAAGGGGTCAGAAAGTTTGGCTGCATACCTACATTACTTGCGTAAGTCATCTCATTTAAACTTGTCGGACCTGTCATAACTGTTTATAGTGTAGGAAGAGAGTCAAAACTGAAAAAACATGTTAAAATTAAGTTAACTGAATAAATAAATAATGAAATAAGCTTTGACTGGTAAATGCAGTATGTGGCTGAACATCTTGAACATGATTCTTTATCTTTTATTGTTCCTGAGAGAGCTGGGACCCGAGCGTCCAATCAGGAGTAAATAGGAGCGTTATTACGCCAGCAAGGCACCTCTCCATCATTCCGGCCTCGACTAAACATCTGACATCTCAACAGCTGCAAATCATTACCATTTGTTATAAGTTCTGTATATCAACAAGGAAAACATTAAATAAAGACTTCCATATGTTAAAAATGCCATTTCTGCATTGGGTCGTGGGTAATTTAACATGATCTGCTCGGAGAACCACCGCCCCGGTCCAATTGGAAAGAGGATTAAAAATATGTGAAATGGACGGAAAACACTCGCACACACTTAACGCACCGGTGCAATAACATTTACATTGGGAATCGCAACCACATTGTGATGTGTTAGGAGCTTGGCACCCCGCAGACGCCCTTGCGGGGAACGCGCAAACAAAACAGACCTGTTGCATCTTGGCAGAGCTGCTGGCAGGGCCCCAGCGCCGCCTATTAAGGGAAATGCCAACAGATGCAAAAAACAAACAAGCCCGTCCAGGCGATGCGAGCTTGTGCTACATTAAAGCTTCAGCGTGTGACAGTTTGCCGCTAAACTGTTGTAAACACCTCTCACCCGAGCGCGCCGAGCTAACAGCAATCTGCGGGTAAATTAATGAGGGGCTTCCCCCTGCGTACCTGGAGCCGTGCCAGCGAGGGAAAAAAAAATCTCCCATCATGCAAAGCAGCCTAACAGGAGAGGACAGCACTGGAGACTTCACAGGAGTATATTTCCAACTGGTTCAAAGCAGAAGCTTGCATTGAGGATCGAGGACTCACGCACGCGTCTCATTTACAACGTGTTCCGTGTAAAGGACCCAGGCCCCCGTACCGCCCACTTTCCTCACTTCAAAGTAACTTTATTAGAGAAAAGATTAGGCCGCACTTAACCCCTAATGAGCCATATGAGAAACGGATTGAAAGCCTTTGCTGTGGCGCTCTTTAGTTTGATGGTTCCAGCATGCGACGGCGGGAGAGGAGGTCTCGCTCGCCTCCGCATGAATTTGCAAGAGCCACATCGGCTATTCCTGGACTGCAACCTCTCCCTAACTACACACAGCTGTCCGCTCGCCACTTTTTCTTCAACCCCCTCTTTTTGTCATCCGTTTCCCCCCTGCGTTTTTTATTGCAAAATAGGGCAAGGTAACTTGCAAGGGGCCTCCTGGGGGAATCCTGTGATATTTAACTATGGCTACAGTGGCATTTACTAATTTTATATGTGCAGAATCTATGTCAGATTCTTATTCAGGGATTTGCAGAGCGGGGAGCAAAGGTGGCCGCTCTCTGTCCGCTGTGTATACAGTGGTATTAAGTGAACTATTCGCAACACGTCCTGTGACATGTGCGTTGCTATTTCGTCCATAACCGCGGCGCTCTCCCCCTTGCGTCACAATTAAATTCTAACCTTAGCATTTGGAGACACCAACCTGCGCAGAGGGCGATTTGTTGACGGGTGCCACTGCTTCCGATACGAATCCTTCGAGCATTTTTAAGCAAAAGGGACACACGACAGCAGCTTGAAAGGTAAATTGCTCCTACATCGGAAGCCGTCATGTTTGATGAACGTTATAGACCGTCGAGGCAAGCAAACATTATTCTTGCCGACTCGGAACTCCAAGCGCAAGTCTTGATTTACAAAAGGCTCTCGCCTAAAGAGAAGTTCGCCGGATTGACCTATGGGGCTTAGAATCAAATTGCTCTTCCATTGTACTCCCTCCTTTTTCCAGTTCTGCCGTAAGCCTCTCATTGATACACATGTGCTGAGACCACCCATACCTGAGGCTCATCCTCTCCGTCAGAGCTCCGGTCGTCCAAAAGGCACGCGGCTTTCTACATTCTAAAGCTAATGCCAAATCCCCGGGGTGAGATTCTGTCTCTTGACTCAATAAAATAATTAGCTTCTTGCTTGCGAAGGCTGTTAATCAAGCCCGGTTACATACGCGCAATGTATTTTCCCTTATCCCAAAGCACGGCTCCTGTCGCCCCTTTTATCTCTCAAAGTCACCGGCGCCCACTTCCACCATCATCTTATTATACCGAGAGACAGATCAGAAAAGAGCTTTTTTAATTTAATGTTTAGTCTACATGAGGGAAGATTATTCATCTTTGAATGAAAAGTAACGCTCGTATCAGCAGAACAGCCTCGATTTTAAATAAATCTCAACGGGATTTTGTATTATGGAAACGAACGACGGCCATTTCTACCCTGCGCGAATGTGATTGTCAGCAGTAACTACGAACATCTGTTACGCGCGGATCTCTTTCTTAAACATCGTCACAACAATTACGAACGTTTAAACAAACAAAGCCAAAAGTCGTCTATGAAACAAAACTCACGAGTCAACACGTTACGGGAATTAACCAAGGAGTTGCGGTGGGTACCGCTGGGAGACGGACTGATGCACGTGTTAACAACAAGGCGGCGTGGAGCGTCTGTCTGACAAAGCAACATCAGATGACGCGTGTGACTGTTTGCAGCTTACAGAGGCTCTAAAATATGGAGCGTTAACGCAGGTCCTGACACGTCTGCATGTTTCTGTCTGCAGCCCCCTGGCATATCCCCCACAGAACAAACAGAAACCAAGTCAAGAGGTTAAACTAAGCATGTAATTAATAGCTTCACAGTAAAACACTGCACACACTCGCTTTCTTCCTCTCATTAAAGTGACATTGTCTGTGTTCTCGACCGGTCGGCCTTCTCTTGGGTCTCATCACGGATGCAATTAACGGCATTTAGGTTTGTTTCTATATGTGATGTGGTATCACAGCTGTCTTATAGTTGCAAACTTGGATTATTGAGTTGCTGATGAGGCCTCAAAGTAATACCCGTGAGGAACTGGTAAGAGAAAACAAGAACTACATGTTTCAAAAACATAAATATTGTGCATCCATGTATTTTACTAAATGAGAAATGCATTCTGCAATCTAGATCATGTTTGCTTGTTTTTATCTCTGTTGGGGTGAAATATGGACAAACTAAACCTATTTCCATACTGACCCGACCATGGGTTAAAAGCACAGAGAAATTGGGGTTAAAACTACCCCAGAATAGGTCAATTCCAAGTCAAAGGTTGGGTTTGTCCTTTTTTAAGGTTTGAACCAATCGTGTGTTGAGAAACAGCTTATTCATTTGATTTTTAAAGGTGATCCATAAAGTGATGTGTAATGACTTTTCAACTGCAATAACATCTGTTTATGGCACTAATGTAAAAGGTGACCTGAAAACAAAAATTCAGAAATCACATACTCGTCTTCTTTATATTTAAATCTTAAAATCACAAAATAGATATTTTGAAGTATATTGATCATCAAACAAACCTTGGACCCCTTTGACTTTCATTGTATAGACACAAAATCAATGACAGTAGTCACTGACTTAACTGTTTTAATTTATAATACACGGACATCGCATCAATGCACAGCTTTAAACTATGCTCATCAAATCAAACTTTAACATCTGTTTTCTCCATTCAATTCATATTTTGCTGTACTATGACTTTAAGACGTGAACAATCACAATTCTTTTTGTCTCGAAAAACAAACATCTGGAAAAATCTTTTCATCAACACGGACAGTCCGAACATCTGATGAAGAAACCAGTTTCATCTTCTTCAGTGTAATAAGAATTCACAATCTCGAATCTTCTTTCATTCAGCGTGCCCGTTGTAGACCGGCATTCCTAATACATAAGCCCATCTCTGGACATTGAAGGGGAATCGGGCATCAACCAACAGAGCGATCAATAAAACATGAATGGCCAGGTGTTCAAAGCCATGTTAAACGCAGCTGACGCGCAGGAGAGGCCTACAGACGTGCGTGGTTTGGCAGATGTGTGGGGAAGTAATGAGAGGCGAATACAACACGGGCCGCAGTAGGTGGAGCAATGCTTCGGTTGCCAAACATACCTCTGATAGAGAACAGAGAAAGAGAGAAGATAAAGAGACGAGATGCAATGATATAGAAAGAGGAGACGGCAGATCACCACAGCTTTATAAAACTCTCTTATGGCTGCAAATCAGCACAGCTTCATTTAACACGGTGCCAGGATCTAACCAAATCAAGAAGAGATGCATTTTCATAACTTTTTAAGTCTGAATCCAATCACAGGTCGAAAACCAAAGGAAAGAAAGAGAAACAACTGCTCATATCACACTTGACACCGGACGGGCCCAACAGAGAATAAGCGCATGTATTTTTCATAGGTCTGCGTAAGATCTGCTTTTTATGGCAATTTCTCACTCGCAGGTTAAAAACAGCTTTAATTGGGTCCAGAGGATACAACACATCGCTCTCTTCAAAGCGTAATTAAAAATGAGATGTCTTTTGCGAGACACGATCACTATCCAAGTTGCTATCCTGTCAAATACAAAAGCTGGGAAATCGGAAGCTGATATCAATGCGATTGAATTGAAGTTTTTAAGCGGGCTGAACGCGTATGGGGTTAATTGAGATGTACGGTGATTCTACTGTTGAGCAAGCATGCACACTTTGAAGGTGACTTGGATATGTGCACAGACTCCTGATCTTTATTTATCATAATTACAACGAGCAGAAATTAAACTGGCCTTGTTTAAATTTCTATTCCTTATCAAGACTTAAGAAACCGTCCGTCAATCATCTGAAGGTTTATTCAAGAGAGAGAAAGAGATGCTTGAGGTTCCAAATAAATCCATAAATAACTAGTTTTCAACAACTTTTAAAGACAACCGTAGTTTTGTACTTGATTAATTGCTAACTTAATGATGACTGAACTGAACTACGAATGCAATATAAATATTTTGAGATCTGAAGTGTGACAGATCCAAAAGGAATGGGGTTCTTATTTTTGTGTGCATGTTGAAAATGAAGACACACATAATTCATGTTTAATATCACAGGCCACATATGTAACGCATGGAATTCCAATTTGTTGCCGGATGAAAAATTGAAGAGTTATGAAATACTCATCAAGCGTCTTGTTTACATGACCGGACCTTTGACCCGTGTGTGGTGGCTCTGGCCGTGTTTGATGCTGGGTGTGTTTGTTCTCAGCCATTTTAATGTTTTATACGACGGCTTCTTCTGTCCGGGTGTGTTTGTGGTGCTGTGTTCAAACACTACAGCGGGACACGGCTATCAAACATTACACACATCTTTACTGCCCGAGACCTCTTTTTATTTACAAGGAAATGTTAGAGGGACACACTGTGACGCACGCAAACACACACACACACAAACACACTTCTTCTGGAGGTCAGTATGGTAATACCACAAATTGGACTTATCACATACAGTTTTGCACAGGGATAAATCATCCAAAAATAATTAAAATTCTGCCATCATTTATTTCATTACAATTATTCCAAGTCTTAAAACATTTATTGAGATAAACACAGAGAAGATATTTGGAAGAATACTTATAACACAGCAGTTCTTGGACCCCATTGACTTATATACTAGGACAAATTACTCTTTTTTTACATTTCTTTGTTCTGCTGGTTGCAAGCATCCAACCAAATATATTTCTCTGTGTTTAACCAAACAAATCATTTCATACGGGTTTGAAACAACTAGAAAGTGATATATTGTCTCAACTCATCATAACTATTACAAACCTCATCCTAAAAGGGCTTCACCATATTAAAGCACAAAGACATATAATGGATATTATATTAAAAATAAAGCTGCATTTGAAGAGCTTTTTAAAAAATAAAACATGTAATTGATCTTAATTTCTACGGAGAACCATAACATTTCCATGGTTCATTCATACAGCATTTCACAGCTGTCTTTCTAATACCCTGCATGTTTTTCAGAACTCAAGAACCCTATACTTTTAAAAGTATGTAATACCATGTGGTCAAAGTTGACAAGGACTTTAATACATGTTGACTTATACTTGAGCCAAAATGTATTAGGTGAATGCATGAACCTCATTGCACTTGGTTTACTTTCCCAAATACATTCTGTTACCACTGTTCTGCATATCAAACCTCCATTATTTCCCTCTTAATACTATAAATGTGCCTTCATACAATGATCACGTTTCAGACTGTAAAACAATTCACTAACACATCACACCTTCCTTAACAAAGCCGGGAGCTAAAACTCTAATAGACATCTGTAAATAGCACGGTAATGTGGTGCCACATCTTTGAGGCAATCAGACAGGCGTAATGTAAAAAAACTGATAGAAAATGCTCCTGCTAAAGGGGAACTGTGTGATTTCTTTTGTTAATTAATTCCATACCTGTCATTGCTCTCGACTCCACAATCTTGACACGTTTTGCGTACATGTGTATGCCAAATATTTCAGGGGTGGGGAAAGTGGCAAGTATGTGTGTGTCGTACAAAAGTAAGTGTATCTCTTCCTTTTTGCTCTCTCTCTCTCTCTCTCTCTCTCTCTCTCTCTCTCTCTCTCTCTCTCTCTCTCTCTCTCTCTCTCTCTCTCTCTCTCTCTCTCTCTCTCTCTCTCTCTCTCTCTCTCTCTCTCTCTCTCTCGGATTTTAATTGCAAGGTGCAAAGTGAAATGGCTTCACTTCCCGACAGTGTAAAGGAAGCAGGGTGTCAGTGCAAGTTGTGTGTGTTGGGGGTGGAGTGACAGACACCGGAGAGGGTGAGCGGGTCCCCGAGGTGCACTCCGAGGAGCAATAGATAAAGATTCCCTTGGGAAATTTTCTCATTAGTTCTCAGGCACACTTCGGTTATTCGGTAGTGTGGGGTTGCCGTTTGTCACGTGATCTCAAAAAACGAAAAAATAAAAAGATGTGAAAATGTCACGCACTTTGGTTTCTGTCTTTGTAAACGTGGAAAAATTAGAAGTCACCTTTGTGTTTGAATAAAGGTTGGATGAGCGGTTTACGCCAAGCGCTGCCTGTTTATTGGCCCCACCGCTGTGATAATCCTGCCTTTAATGAATAAATATGAGCCATTCTCCATGTGGTAAATTGTTAATTGTCTTGTTTATTGTTCTAGGGCGGTGGAAGTCTACTGGGTAAAGATCTAGTCTGCCAACATGAGGGAAAGCAGGTTCAGTCCAAAGCAAAGGTTGGACCAGCAGATGGTGAGTGTATAAGTGTTGTGCCCCTGAGCAGGGCACTTAACCCCGGGTCAGCCCGATGGGACGGTCCATGCCATTAGTGCACTGTAAGTCATTTTAAATGGAAAGATTCTGTTATCTGCCGACTGGTTAACTACTTCATGCACTATACATCCAACCATGTGGTGTGAATTATGCTTTAAAAGTGTTTGTTTGGACTCATCAGTAAGAAAAATAAAATCTTTAAAAAGTATTTTAATACAATGGTAGTTTCCGCATTGAAATCTAGTAAGGAGGTAACAACTTTCAAGTAAAATAACATCAGCATCCATAAATTAAATGTAAAAAGATGTATGTATATTATGTTATTATATAAGCTAAAATTATTCTACAATATTAGCTATTATTATTATTATTATTATCATATATCATGCTATCATTTCAGCTAATTCATAGGTTAATTTATTTCTAAAAAAAAATTATATTTGGGTGAACTATACTTATAAACTATATTTTATACTGCATTATGGTATTTAAAATCCAAAATATTTTATAGCAATATGCTATATTTTACTATACTACACTATATTATCATATATTTTACTATATTAACCTGTCCTATTCTTTCCTATCCTATCCTGTCCTGTCTTATCCTATATAATATAATATAATATAATAAAATATAATATAATATAATATATGTATTATACTATAGTATGATATATTTTTTAAATAATAAAACCCTGGATATTCTAAACAAGTCGAGCTAGTGTTTGAAGGACTGTTGACTTTTTTTCCTCTGTTTGTCCCATTAATCATTTCAGTACAAAACCAGCTCACTTTTCACGGCACTATGCACAGAGGACCCTATAAGAAAAATGAATCCCTGAGAATGCGTTTAAAAGAACAGATCTATAAAATCCACAGCGTTTGACACAACAGAGACACAAAACAAAAAACAGCAAGGTCCCGTCTGAAAGGCCGAATTGACACTTCTTGACTGGTGAAAGAGTTAGAAACAAAAACCTGAGAATGTCTCTTTATGAATTCTGCATCGCAATCAATATCAGCCGTCTCACTGTTCCAGCAAAGTAATGAGTCATAAAAAAATCATGCCATTCATTTCCAAATTGATAATAACACCAAGAACACAAACTCTCATGAGAATCACCTGCATTTCAGATATAGTTTAAAAAGAAGCAGATCCATGACTTTCATGACTCTAAGTTGTCTGACACCGATGTCCTTCATTGTGCCCGAGCGTATGCATCGTGCATTCGGTTTCATTGGCACCCGTGCCACATGTTCACCTCTCAATTTGGGACTCTCTCCTTCGGAGGTCACAGAACAGGGTCAAAATCACTCTCAGCCGGTCATTCATGACCACTTATCACATCACAAAATGCAGATTTCACCCCTTGTTGCATAAGAAGGGTTACACGGCGAGTTCCAGAAGGTCGTCATTGCATATTTAGAAACAGAGCAGGCGCAAGCAAAAGCTCATTCCTCTTCCAACCTTGAATAAAAAAGATCCCCTTCTGATTTAACACAGACCTTCTGTTTTTATTGATCGTGAGTGGCGCGGGAGATTCCGTGCACTTATTACACAAAGTGTCTGGAGATGAATGCAGACAAAGCGTTACGAGATGGCTCGGGATAAAGATCCAACCCAAACGAACACTCGAGTTACTGAAAGCTACAGAACAGCCCTTGTGTTTTGCGGTAATTCAAGGCCACACAGCGGAGCATTGGAATAACACCAGCGGTTAAAGCTGGTCGTTGTTGATTTTTATTGCCTTGAGTTTAGCATAGCCATGTCAATATTTGGACTAGGCTGAGTCTCGGGTCTACCTTTGCAAGAGGATGTGACCTTCCGTTTTTTCTGCGGCTGTGTGGTTTAACACCAACTGAAAAACAGATAAACGCCTTTCTGGCATTCTCAGGAATAACAGGTCACTTGCTCATACGGAGGCAGTCGAGGCCAGATCAACAAAGAGAAGAAATAAGTACATTATTAAATACGCATACATATATTTGTGTGGAGTATATGAGACTAACTTATTTCACGATGGATGTGATTTTCAGGTGCCAGGATAGACCGGGGGGTGGTTGACATGAAAGACCCTGGGAAAGCTAAAAGGAACAAAACCAGAGACAAGTAAATGCATGAACATACTCGCTGAAACATAAATCAGGGAAAAACAAATACAGAAGCACAGGCGATGAGGGGGGAGGAATATGTTTTGTAGTGAAGAGAGGATAAGGAAGAGAAAGGTTAATGCCGACGTGTGAGTGCACATGACAGCCCTCGCATTCCCGCGGACAGAAAAAACGTATCGTCCAGGGACTTTCATCTTCATATTCTCTGCCCCCTTCGCGCCCCTCTCCATTCAAACTTCAAATTTATAGCCGGGCTTTGGAGAGGCAGCGTCGACCTTCAGAGGACCTCGCAGTCATCTGTTCTACTCAAAGCTCCCTAATTAGCGACATCACGGTTTAGGGTTTGC
The DNA here is from genome assembly GCA_033220385.1 of Triplophysa yarkandensis. Lineage (NCBI taxonomy): Eukaryota > Metazoa > Chordata > Actinopteri > Cypriniformes > Nemacheilidae > Triplophysa > Triplophysa yarkandensis. The sequence continues at coordinate 12,619,609 of CM065669.1, read as the reverse complement.
CAAATCATTGGACGCAATAATCAAAAGTAGAGTTGTCAGGCCCGGATTCAAGCCACTAAGCAAAACGCTCATCCTGGGTGAATACTAAAAGAAAAATAATTATAAGCACTCCGAGAACACATTTACAATCCGCACAAGAGACAAAAGCGTGCAGGGAAAGAGAAAAGAATTCTGGTTCTGATTCATCTTGCAACCATTTAAGTTTCCTTCCGATTTCATTAAGAATATTTTAAGATTACTTTAGAGGCACTTAAAAATTTGAAAAGCACTTTTACCTTTTTAATCTCTTAAAACGAATAGGGGCCACAGGCAATTTTTGTTAAGTGTGTTCACATTTTTATAACCTTTGTTTTACATTAAAACTAATAAAAACTTGGAATCACTTAAAGATTGAAATATTCATATTATTAATTGTTTTTGCAGTTATAGAACGCTGAAAGATTGAGGGCTTATCAAGAGGTCTCCAGCAAACATAAAATAACAAAATTTGAATTATATTGAAAGCAAGAATAATATTTGTTTAGAGACAACGCTTCTGCAATTTTACTCTGGGTTGCCCTATGCAACAATTTTTGCACAACTCTTACATTAGGGGACTTTCGATGTCAGAATGCCATATTCATTGGTCCATTGTACATACAAATTCATGCATTTAAGAAATATAACTGTAATTTAATATCAAACGCGATGTTTTTCTAAGCATGGGTAAGATTCAGTTTACATTGCATAATTCCAAACACTCACACCAATAATTTAACCAATATATAAACTGTACTGTACTTTTACTATAATAATATTCTAAGACACCTTAAGTGTGTTGAATTTTCATTACATCCAATATAATTTGTAACCATAAAACAAGTCAACAAAACAGTATTCACATAAGAACATGTCAATGTTTTCGAATGTAAACTTTTTTTTTACTAAAATTAAAATAGTTGAGATTCAGAAAGCAGTAATTGTTCTTCAAAGTATTTCATTTAAGAATCTGTCAACACTGTGCTTTCTGGTTGTATATTAAATATGGTGGAACACTAAATTAGACTTCAGAATAATTTAAATGTATTATAAAAAAATGCAAATTTGACTATGTGGTAAGAAAAACCAGGTATGTGTATACAACCCAACAGAACATTTAAAGAAAAGAGATAAAGAATTAGAAAGCCCACCACCAAGGAAATCACCTTTTTGGAGAGCCAAAGAGGTAAAATGGAGGACCGTGGCCTTCCGTCACTCCACCTGTCTCCTGGTAACCTCTGGGAAACCGCCGCTATTGTTCATATTGACAGTCAACATCAAACCGAGCTCACACCAGCTATTTAAATCACTTACCTTCATTCAAAACCCTCTCAACAACCAGCATGCTGTCTCTTTTATAACTCATTTTGCAAAAGGATTGAAAAAAAAAAAAGAATTATAATATGCCAATTTAGCTAAATAATTACCGCGCTTTACAGCTACGCCTACACGGCCACTGGCAGGCAAGAAAAAAGCTAATAATTCAATTTTTCTCTTTCTGTAATTGTCACTGAAGCCCCTAAAGGTCGTATTGCTCACCCAGAAGAAGAAAGAATAAAGAGTCAAGGTTTCGGCTTGGGATGTGCCGTCTCTCCGTGGCCATTTTAGATTGAGCGCTATTGTCTCAAAACCGTCAAGCTGTTTGTTTAGTGAGATCGAGGTCGCAGGCATTTTTTGGTGGGTGTTAAACTCAAAGTGGGGCTTTGCTGTAATTGTCTAATACAGTGCCTGGTATTAAAGTCACCGTGTGCCAAAAGCGAACACGCTGCCGTTTGACCCTGAGCCATTTTGGAGTAATCTAGTATTCAACCCAGCGTGTAATGACTGCTCGGGATGTCAATCCAACACTCTCTCTCTCTTTCCCTCCCTCTCCAACCGCCCGTGGACAGCGTGCTTTAACCGGAGGGGTCGGGACACGAAAGAACGAGATGAGTGGCAGTTTGTGTCCGGCGATGACACCATCTTCTGCTCTTCAATTTCGCCTAACCCCTCTCGCCCTTTAGCATCACCCTCCTGATTGGACGCTGACTCTCTCACCTCACTAACTGATTTAAGGAGAAGTTTTGGGCATTGCTGCCAAACTGCTTGTGGTTGTTTAATGCTAATGAGGGCAGGAAGGATACTTTAGGATGGGAAAGTTCATACGAGATTGTTACACTATTAGCTTAACCCCACGGCCACCTCTGACCGCCTCGATCGATAGACTTCACCCAATCACCCATCCGTGATTAAGAAGTGTGGGAGTAAGAAAGCAAGTGAGAGATGGGGGCCATCTAAAAAAAAACTGATGAATTCTAAGTTAAATTATAGTATAAAATGTATTTTTTACCCAAAAAATGAATATGCTTAAAGATGATAGGTATTTTCTAGATATGGGTTTATATCTCTTACATCGTCAATTCTAAGGACAAAATAATAATTGAGTATGCCACCCTAAATATTTACACAGTTGAGTGTAAACATATATACAAGAAAGCTTACAGTAACAGTAACATCCTCATTTTTTATTCATTCTTCTATCTTCACACGTTGGAATAAAAGAAAACTTTACAAAATCTTATAATAATAATTATAATAATAATACATTTCAGAATATTATGAATCTAGCTATAGTAATAGTCAAATAAAAAAAGCCTGTGTTATTAAATCAATTAATCACAAATCAATTCCAAAATACATTTATTTTATAAACATCTTTGTGCATTTACATATTTGTTAATACATAAACAAACATTCGTTTTGAAATCGATTATTTATGATTAAATGTTTAACAGCACAAACGAAAACAAATAAATAATGAGAATAAATGAAGGTATAATGATTGAAAATCTATGTTTAAATTTAATTTGGCACCTGAACTTACATGTCAAGATGTGATTTCCTTTTTTTATTTGATCAAGTACATTTAATATATATGGAAATATCGATATACGGATAAATATATATACAAAATAGTATCAATCCTTTAAGTACACCTATAGATCATAGAACACACATTCACACCATACAAACCACAAAATAATGAACTGCATCCTTAGCCGCTCTGGATGGTGTGGGTTCTTTATGTGCATAATGTAAGGATGGATGGACAGCAGGATGGGAGGAAGCCTTCAAGACATCTCGCCTGCCTCCTCGTTCCCTCGATCCCTTCGGTTGTCCGGTAAAGCGGCACCTGTCACACTGTTTGAGCAGGCGACGGAAAAAACAGAGGCACTTCACAACACTGTCATTCACATTCATAATAGGCATTGCAGTATAAAGAGGGCCATTAGGGGCCCAACCTGGGAGCCATTAAATCATTTTAAATCGCTGTAACATCCCATTAATGTCAGCGGTGAGACCACATAATAGTCTGTATTATAGAACGCAGCAGTGCGGCCAATTTGGGCTAAATCACAGGCTCCGGTGCAACTCCTTGGCCTGTGACACCTGCATAGAGGACACGACTGTGGTCTCACGGGCAGATGACACTTACACCTTTCGCCAGTGATCTTATAATCATTCATGAGATCTTGACCCCGCCAAACACTCCTCTTAAGGAATGCTTAGTTCATTACTCGTCTAGTTCATACAAATCACCAGTTTTCTTTAAACATCAATATTGAGATGCGCTTATCGGAAACTGAGAATTACAGACGTGCCAGATTTGAGAGAGATAGAGAAATTCGCGTACATGCCACAATCCGTATTTGCGACGCCTGGAGGTGTGAAAAATATCACCTTCTATTTAGAGCCTTCTGTAATGAGCTGTATGTGATAAAGGGGATATTGTAGAAATAATCTTCAGTAAACGATGCATGCCGTTCATGTCTAAAGTGCGGGTGGGCAGTTAATTAAGTAAGATAAATACATTGGGGATCTGGCAACAGAAAAAAAAACAAATCTGCAAACGAACAATTAAATGTCGCTACAGGTTTGTGTGTGTGTGTGTGGAAAGCACGTGAAATATTCAACTAGGGCCCAGCGCATCTCTTTTTATTTTCCTCCAGATGATAAATTGCCCCTGCGATGGACCCATTCGCTGCCCTATGAATTCTTACAGGAACAAAGCAATGATGAATGGAATAATGCCACATCGCAAGCAAACACATCTCAGCCTGATAAAAAAGCTTCACCAATGACAATTGGGGGACACCGGTGACCCGGGGAGCGGTCTTTGGGGTATGCCCCCCAGAGGAAGCCGGTGATAGAAGGAATCGCCATTAGAGGGAAGATTAAGTGCCCTTTCCTTTTCTCCCTTACTTAATTATACATGCAAGACTCACCAAACCGTGCCGCTATAAAAACGGCAGAAAAAAACCCAGCTTCTTTGTTTCAGCAACTCGTGCCACTTTGATTGCTCATTGGCCGTCTCTCCTGACAACATGCCGGCCACGGAAGCAAATCCCATTGGCCGTGGCGCACCTGTCAGGAGCTCACTTTGGGATGGGTGGAGAATGAAAAAAATGTTTCTGTCAAAAGCTCCATGCCTCAGGAGAAGAGAAAGTCTTCTGCGGCGCATCAGAAACTCGGCAGACAAACAAGGAAGTAGACCTCTTCGACTTGCCATTAAAGAATCCGAAGTCCCGCGCCATCATTCAGCTCTGTCAATCTCTCGCTCCGAGGGCACGTTGGACTCAACACACTCCCTGGCTTGATTTTTCTGTCCTTGTTTTTTCCTCATGGTTAGTGGGGCATCCTAAAAAGGAAGAGGAAATCAAATAAACGTCATTTCAGGACAGTTGGAGTCAAATGTGTCCACATTAGGTCTTCTTTGAAGTTTACAATATATGTCGTCACATCACCCTTCAATCACGCCAATGGACATCTGACTAATAAAACACAAGCGCTCCAAAGACTGCGGATGTGAATAACCAACGACATTTTCATCAGGGTTGCGAGGAGGACAGTTTGAATAATTAAACATTACGACACGATTCGGCCTACTCGTCTCGTTTTATGGGATTCACTGGCAACACTTTAATCTCACGTGTAATGTCGGAAAAGGGTTCTGTTTGGGCACCTACAAACTAAAGAACAAGAACGTACCACTAAACAGTGTAAAAGTAAAGCGTTGTAACTAATCCATACACATATATGCATAAGAATGATCTAAGAATACACAAAAGGGCAGTGAAAAATAAGCGATGTATTTGTAATATGGATTTCTGTTACATAGAAACACGATGTAGGACATAAGCCGGCGATATCGACGCCGTCTGTGAAATCCTTCCCGCAAGATGAGGAATATTTGAAAGCTTTACACTGGAGTACATCTGTATTATATAAATATATCATCAGCATGCTTCCCTAAAATTCTATTCTAGTGCAAAAGACGAGCTGTCGGAATTCAAGATTTTTTGGTTCTGGTTAAATCTTTGAACACGAACAATTGAAAATGCCCTCTGAAGTTGAAAAATCACACCTGGACTTAAGTTAGGCTTAAATAAATTAACCGTCATGTTGCTTTAAGATCGTGGTAATCTTATGCTCTTGTACATTCAAAGAAGTGTTTTACAATAATAGAGCATCATCTTTTTTTCCTCTTTCTCAACGTAAAAACAAGTTTGACACTTAGTCAAACACAGTCACTTCCTACTTCCTCGACATAAAGCTCCATCTGCTGTAACATTTATGACCGAGACGCATTCATAATTAAGTATAATCTGAGTGTGATGAGCTGAAAGTGACATTAATGGCAGAAGAGATGGACATATTCCAGCTGAGCTATGAGTTGTTTTGAACTTTACAAGTTTGTGACCAACCTGAGGTTACCTCAGAAGGATTTTAAGACATTCTAAAGAGCATCTTGTGCCCCTCAAAGGGAGCAAGACCTTTCAAACAATCATCAATGACAACACAACAGACAACTTACATGATACACATTTTATAATCATTATGTGTTCCTCAATCAGACGGAACGCTCTTCCATCTAAGCCATGGGAAAACGTCAAACTAAACTGCTTTTGAGCTTCACCCAACTCTAATGGATTTTATTCCTGAATCAGCAAACCCTCCTCCGATCTGCTTCATCACGTGCAGCCGACACAAGAAACAAAGACTCATGGTCTGGCGTGTCTCATTGCAGTCAATTATAAATGATGCAGTCTTCGTAAGCCCACCAAAGAAGACATCTCCTCATCGGCAGTCAAGTGTAATTACTGCGGAGCCATCCGTGTGATCTTCATCTGACAGGAACACTGACTGATGACCTTCCCAGAGAAAGACTCCCTGCCCGGGTCACCGGACCCCCCACCCGGATCGTCCACCTTCCCCGCAACATCTCAATCGTGTCCTGACACCGGGCCTTCTATTGACAAATCAGAATGCTAGCGCCGTAGCCATGTCTCGCCCATCACTCACAATCAAGTGGCTATCACGCCTTTCCCGGTCGGAGAAATGAACACTCCTCAGGGCTCCTAATTTGACACAGCCCGTTTGCCTCGCTATAATTGCTCTGTCACTGTCAGTGCTCGGACGGCCCCGCTTTACGATTCGGACGACACGCGTTTACCGCCGCCATCACGCCGCAGGAGCCCGACAGCACGCCTCATCAGGCCCAAGATGCAGTCCATTAATGAATGTTAGTGGCATTGCTTTTAAAGTTAGCCCGACGCTAATAAACAGCCAACGTTCCATGAAGGAGTGTCTACGACATGCTGACATGATATTTATTGTGCCGGCGGAGTAAGCTGGACAAAAGGAAACAGAGGGGGCGGACAATACTAAGAAGATAATAGGGGAGTTGATGGCCTTTATGAAACCCATTATAGCCAGTAAAGACACTTAAAATGTATATTTGTGTGTTTATGCTTATAAAATGTCTTGTTCTCAATGCAACTTTACTTTTTCATCAAATTTGGGTTAAGTCCCTCATGAGCTTAGTGTCATTTTGATAGATTACGACCCATGTAACGCATTTCAAATCGTTTGCTTTTTAAACCTGGTAAGCCATGCACAAAGTTTGGTAACAGAGCAGCGCAGGAAAGTGAGGTCATCTTTCAATCGGATGACACATGTACACTACCGTCCTGTGTGTGGAAAGGACTCCTGCCGTGACCTAATGGTGGTGATGTCCTCTAAAGAGCTCTTATATCCTGCCCTACCCCCGGGGCGGCGTGCACAAACCCAACAGGGGCCCGGCCCCCCCTGGGGCACAACATCCATCACAGCCAACCCCCCTTTCAAACACCCATAACTTCCTGTTTGGAGATAATTATACGCTGATCATAGATGGCCGTGGTGTCACACTGCAGAGGAGCTGGCTGGCACACACACACACCTGTACTTACAGTATATTCTACCATCTGGGTGTCAAAGAGAAAAGCTCACAAGGCTTTAAATGGACAGCATTATTTGTTTTTTTAGTTTAATTAAATTAAAATAAAACTACATAAAACATCTATAAAATGTTATGTATAAAGATACATGACCTTTTTTAAGTATGTTTGAAGATTTCTCGGGCATCATTAACTAGATATTAAAAATATTATTGCATCTTTTTGTTGGATAATTTTTCTACTACAGTATGTTGCCCCAAAAATCTCAAGGGCTAACATTCTTCCAAATATCTCCCTTTGTGTTCAGCAAATCAAATGAATGTATGCATGTTTAGAAAAACTGTGTGAGTAATCAACGACAGATGTCCAATTAACTATCATTTACTATTAAATAACGCTTTTACAAATACATCATTTTTCAAGTGTTTTTTATGACACGTTGTTTTTTTAATATGAAAGATTTTTATTTTAATAACCATGTGGTATTGACTATTTTTAGAGACTGTAGTGAATCATATAAATACTTTCTATTTTTCTCATTTGACAAACGCAAATCAAAATAACATTATTCATCTGACATGAATGAGAAGTCCAGGATCAGTTTCAGAGTACAGACTTGTTGGTAAAATTAATATTGCAACTAATATGAAAACTGATTATATATTCTAATAGCATGAGCCACAATTAAAGTCAATGCAAGTTCAACACTATCTTCCGACGTCAATGTGCAATCCAGCTTGAATTTCTATTTATTTATTTTAATTCTTTGTATATTGATCTAAGCAGAGGAATACAATTAACCACACCAGTATCCATTCTCAACCATTGACCAGTCAACCTTACATTCATTGTCAAGACGCTCTGCAATTAAACTGATAACTCTTTATAATGACTGTGTGAACCTGACACAAAAACAAAGCAAGCCTTCTTGTGCTTCATCCCAGCGTTTTCATCTCAGTGTTTGGTTGCATGCTGAATAAACTCATTAATTTTCTTAATTGTTTGACGATCACTTTCTCGGATGAAACCAACAAAGGCCTCGCGCAATCATCCTACGTTAAATAAACAATAATACTCACACGGATGATTACAGAAGTCTAGTGCGTGCGGGTTTGCAGAAGCTGATGAAATGGTTTCAGTGTGTTTTTGACAGCTGGGTTGCAGGCCATGCTTCGGATCATTACTAAGAAGCTTCTGCATGTAACAATTAAAGTCCAGCACAACAAGAACAGACGAAAATGAAGTGCAAAATTTAAATTCTGTAGCATAATAAATAGAACTGCAAAGGTAAATCTCCAGTAATGTATCCCCGCGTTGCAACAAATACAGAAAAATCTAACCGATCAAAACTATGCAAGACACCTGGATGTGCCCACAGGGACACATAACTCGTCAAAAGTGTCATAATTTGGTCTATTTACCCACAATCCCATAATCCACTTCCCTTTCCCAGTCAACATTCAGCCGCTACAGTGCATCTCCACCATCTAAAGCATTATCTGTATTGCTCTGCGTGTGGTTGAGAGCGCCCGGGGCCGACGAGAGAGGAGGCCGATATGAGTCCATTATTCCATTTGCTCTGGAAAACAGATTTGACCTCTCAGTGGTGGAGTGGTACGTCACGGGTTGATGTGCGGCTGACAGTGCAAAGGGCCGCGTGTCTGGATAGGCTAATTAGAGGAGCGGTGGCATGCGCGCACACTAGCGGCCCCGGCTAAATCCCATTATTTGGCTCCCTTCCCGGAGAGAGTGAATTGTATGTCAAGTAGGATGCATGTGGTAACTGCTATGAAATTACAGCTGCCGGAAGGCTGGAGGGCGAGTAATGCACATCCATTGTGTCATCAAGTGCATCCAAATAAGCAGATCTAAAAGGGAACGCTGGCATCAGGGGCCTTCCACCTGATGCGGCCGCGATGTTCGTCAAGAGTCTCCACTGACACTCATGGCTTGTATTTGCATGGGTGGCAATAGAGGTGGGGCTTTCTATGTTTAAATTCAATGTATTAACATTAATTGTGCCTCAGTGATTCGATTAGGAAGATTAATTTAATTGTTATTTATTCTTGTTTAAATATGAATATATAAAATGCTTGTTAAAAGATAAATACACAACACACGTACCTTAGCAATACAGGCAGGGTAAAAGCGCTTTACCTTCATTACAGAAATGCCTTTTTTGCACATCCACAGAGCTCTCAAATCTTGCCGGATATTCACTGATCCAAGAACAAATCCTGCATCTATGGATAAGATGGACTGTTACTGTGACATAAGTAATGTGTATGTTCAGACAAATCTGCTTTCTTTAAGTTTTATGAGCAATAAAATGGTTTTTGAAATTTAGCCTCACCATTAAAAAAACGATATATAATATATAAAAAATAGAAAATTATATTGAAATTATATTAAATTTGAAAAGATACAAAACTACATTTGTCTTCATTTCTAAATTAAAATATTGTTGTTCTTGCATTTATTTGCAAAAAATGAAGCCTGGACAAACTGGTCAAAATAAAAAAATTAAGGAATGTTCACATATCTCGAAAACTAAATCAAACAAGTTCATATTCCTGTTAAAACAACACAAATATCACAGCATTTCATTCGTTCAAAATGGAATTCATAATAAAATAAACCAGCTTTCTCTCTTTCACATTGCTGTTGGTCATTTTAACAATTTGTCTGAGGTTTGTTTGTCGAAAGAAAACAACTCAGGTCCGACTATACATCTGTAAAAATATTACAGTTATAACAGAAAACTAGAGAGAGAGAATAAACACAACCTGTCATATACAGACGCAAAGCAGAGTTTCCGCAAACCTATTATGTATGAAATAAATCTTAGTGAAGAGGCAGAAAGAGAGAAAGACTTTGATGAAGAAATATTAGTTAAAATAACCCGGGTCAACAAGCCTCTCTTTTCCGCCACAAACTGGCCATATATCATCCCTGCCCTCAATCGGGTGACCTGAAACAAAGCAGACGCACATAAATTAAGTGACCAAGACAGCTACAATAAAGATGATTCGTACCAGAGCAAAGAAAGAAAGTTTGTTGCTTAACCAGCCCCCTAAACCTGTCACCCACAACACTTTGTTCAGACATGGAAAATAAGTTTCCAGGGCTGGCGGAAGCTACCTTGCGTTTAATCACACGTGTGTTATTTAGACTTCAAACACGCACGCCTGATGAGGAGCATCTCTCCTGCTAATGTCTGCCAAAGCTTGGGTAAGACTACCTAAGCAGCTTATTACCATCATAAATAATGCATATTCAGAAACATGCTTGACTTTGCTAAAATAAGAATCGGCCCTGTGATTGACATCAAGGTGGGTTTAAGCCTCCGATTCACCTTTGGAAATAGATCTGTCTGGTTACATATGCAGATGCGGGTGCCACTGTGACAGCTTGGTGTACCGGTTGTAACGCTATATTTGGAGGACTGAAAACATGCCGACTTAGTGCGTTCATTCTGGCTGGCAGATAAAGAGACTGTGCGAAAACCTCCACGATGCCACATATGAACATCCAGATTCAATCAGCTGCTGGCACATGTTACACGCAGACACGACGGTTACAATTTTAAAAGTACACCCGGGAATTGAATATCGGCTTATTAATGCAGGTAGGCCGCGTTTCCACGGATACAATTACAAATCGTAAACTAGTTGATGAATGAAAAGTAGACGAGATCTATCAAGGTATTATGTTAACGCTGGAGAATTTCTCGCGACAATGAATACCTCAATACATTTCCCATCACCCAGAGGTTTAAGACAGGGAGGAAACACATCCCATTCCATATTAATCCCACTCTTTATGACGACGCTAGTAAGATGCTCATAAATCCATCCATTTTGGAAAATGAGCACAGTGAATGTCTCGGAGACACTGCTAATAGCGACATCACCTTAAGATGCAGACGCTTCATTCAGCTAGCCGGCTTAACCCTTGACCTCGGGACAGGCTATGAAACCAAACTGGAGATAGATGTCAGACCAACTATATACACTTGAGCTTGTGTGGTCAAAGCACACGTGTAATTCCACATACAAATATTCCTAGAATACGTAAAGCGTAAATTCCGCCATGCTAATGATAGACGGCGACTAATTTCCATAGCATGGTTTGCTTTGACTCAAAGTGCAGTAATCTGTTTAATTTATTCACAGGCATTCACAGTTTCAAAAATAGCTCATCGTGTATGTGGGTATATAAAGCCTTTAATTATGCTTTCATGTTACAAAGACAAAGACGAATGAAAATGCTGATCATTCTTATGGGTGCCGGCTTGGACCGAGTGCTGAAAGTTGTAAAAAGTGACATTTTACATTGAATTTTGCGCAATTTAATCAAGTTTGTTCATTTTGAAGATGTCCACGTGTTCGCTCGACCTCACCAACCGACCAAACATCACGACCCGAACCTGACCTTTCCTTATTTAAGAATCCGTGGCCGTGTTATTTTGAAACTTTGTTGTCAACCGAGTGCTCTTCAGGTCCCCTTTGATAATTATTTGATCTTGTTTAGTTCATTATTCATCTTGTGGAAATGCTCTCTGGCTCGTGTGTGAATGCCATATGAAAGCGTCGTGATCTGAGGATGCGGCTAAACTTTCATCCTGGCTCCCCAAACAGATCAATTAGTAAAACTAAACAGTAAATTATTAATCGCGTTGCTTTGTGTCCCGATTTCATCACCACGAGAAAAACAGTTCATTAATGCGAGAAACCTACAGGTGATTGAGCTGAGACTAAAACCAAACTGATGGTAGGGAGAGCCTCGGAGGGGCGGAATTAACCCGGCTGTCCGTCATGACGGGTGACGTCCCTTTGTCGCGTACGCCGTGCCAGCTCGAAACAGGGTCAATCTCGCTTTCAAAGTCGTCCGTGACATATGCTGCCCAACAGGGGCCTGGCGGGCGCGGAAATACACGCGACAACGAGACACGCCCCGCAATCAAATAATATTTTCCCCGGAATATTCAAATCAGCCGAATTTTAATGAGCGGCACGCAACCGAGGGGACGTTTCAAATGAGTGCCTTATTTGTCAGGAGACAGCCAGGTATATAAACTCGCTTTTTTCTACTTTTTCAGAATAAAATTCACAGGTCCTCTCGGGGCAGCAGATTGCTCCACTGTTCTGAGTTGGGCAATTTGAATAAATTATTCGAAGAAGGGGGAGAAAGGAAGACAGAAAGGGAGAGCGAGGGGCGAAAAAAGGCCTTGTGGTTCATTTTGCACGAAATTATATTTTTGCTGGAAAGGTTAATTTTGAAGGGAGTTTGAACGGCTGGGAACGCTGCAGTAGCTGGATGGTGTTGCTGAAGGTGGCTGCAGTTATTAAAAGCGATTGCGTTTCCTGCCAGATCTCTCCAGAGAGAAGAATCAGTGGAGATGTTAAACCTCGCCTGACACTCCGGTTGGATAATTGTGGGTGTGGAAGCTAATCAGCTGAACATGTCTCCTCGATTTAAATCTTGTCAGTTAGTCGAGATTAGACCCTCCCGTATCGGGTGCCATTAGCTTTGTTGCATGTCAATGCACGGGGAAGATGTTGACAAGGTCCGGCTACAGGGGTAAAAGACAAGCCAGCTGGTTAATGTGGACGTATTCAAGAGCCGTCTGGGAATTTTCCCTTTACGTATAGACGGTGAAGATTGCTTGCGTGAAATTATGCACCGCTTGGAATTCCGTTTGCTTCCACTGACCCAAGTGTCATCCGGAGAGAAAATTCCCCACTTCGCTCTGATTTTCCCCTTTAGGAAAATCATGTATGTGTTCACATCCAAAGAAGAACAAAATTAAAAACGATAAGATGGACACTATAAATTTTAGTCGTGTCTGGACTTCAAAACAGCACATATGTATTTCCGCTCTAAGGCATTAAATTACGCCTCGCCTCTCGTGGGGTCGTGAAATCCATACATTGACAGTATAAATGGCCAATAATCTTTGACAGCGTGATCTCATTAATAAAGGGAGGGTATAAATTCTGAGCGGTTTGAAAGGACGACAAATTCAAGAATGTGCGGTGGATTTTATAGCCGCTGTCTGGCTGGCCGCGGGCCAGGTCTTTGCATTCCCCCACGGTAAATATTTGTAACAGATTTCTGCTGTAGGACAAAAGCTTCTTTCAGCGAGCGCTCACTGTAGCCTCACGGCGAACGACGGGTCAGGCCAAATAAACAACGCAGCTGTGCCAAGTTCACCGGCCCTGCTGATTCTTACGGCGGGCGGCTGCATACCAGCACTTCTCATCACACCGGTCTGAGTGCTGACAGATGTTCCTCTACTCTTTTATTCTCGCTCTCTTATGACTTCACATCCAACATCTGCAACATCCTGGATTTTACAAACGATTGTGAGGCACTTTTTGGAGATTTCATTCTTAGTCTCTTACCATAAATTTGGCATGTGACTTTTAGCTAATGCAACAGTGCATTGGGCATACTGCTGGTGCCAACCTCTGCGGGTTTAAGTGAGGGCTCTCCCAAAAAACTAACTAAAAAAATACAAAAATTATAATTTATTTCGCTTATTTGGATTTAAGGCTTTCTTCCGTGTAATGGTAAAAATACATCTGACTTTTGTGTGACACAAAAGAAGATATTTTGACAAATATCTCAGCGGTTTTCTCAGTAGTTCATTCAATGGAAACAAGTCCAGGCAACCACTATTGTTTGGTTTCCAACGTTGTTCAAAAAATATTTTTGGTTTTGCAAAATAAAGCAAATCATGAAGTTTAGACCGTCGTGAATGTAACAAATGCTACACGTTGTTTTGGCATCTTCAGTTAAACAGCCTATTTGTTTACATTTTGCTGTGGGATGTTAACAATTAAAATAAATAAATAACCCCAATAAATAAAATCAAGGTCAACCTTTTTACTATCCTATGAACTATATCAACACCGTAAAAAGTAAAACCGGTTGTGAATGCTTTCTTGGCAACTGCCAATCCGAGTGTGACGTACATTAAATGTGCGACCACATGCTCTGAATTATCCTGTATGACTGTGGCACAGCGGTATAAAAGAAATACCCAGGAATAACCGAGTGGTGATCTGGCCTAGCGATGATTCCTAACCTGTAGTATTAGACATTAGACCCACACGAGAGAGAGAGAAAGAGAGATAGTTCCGTGCTCAGATCAGTGGGATTAAAGATGCATCTGCTGTGAGGTTGGGTCGGTTCAAGGCCCGCTGGCTTCAGAGCTGTTTATAAACAGTTGTTTCTGGCTGTTTAGCTGGATCAAATCCACGCTCTGCTAGAGAAAAGCTGATCCGTAACCGCATGCACCAACACCCCTCCGAGCACAACCCCTCAGCCGCTCAGCCTGCGGCCAAAAAATCTATTACTAAACCTCCAGAACTATTTGTATGTTGTTAGCTCGCATGTTTGCAGCCGCGGCACGAGCGAGAGCTAATAATCTGGCGGCATGTATTATATTCATAATTTAAATAAAGACATTCGACTCGTCTCCCTCCTAACGTAATGAATCATCGAAATTATCCATTTAAAAATAAATATGGAGATTATTCTGCCCGGGCCATATGTCACCGAGCTAAAATCATTAAATGTTGTCAGAGGCTGTGTTGCAGTTTTATTTAAGAGTTTTAATAGTCATTGAAGCATTAATTATTGATAAGCCCCGCGATTGATTGGCTGACTAGATAATGTAATTGAAAAATGAAAATCATCAGAGCAAACGTCTGGAGTACTCAAATCGACAGGGTGCGAGTGTGTCCGCGCGCGTGTTTCTTAGGGGATCACCCTACGTAGAATTTCATCATTACAGCCAGACTATAAAAGTAGCGCTGTGATTAAAGAAAGCTGATTGATTCGGCTCTCATTGGAATTAGCCGCCACCGCTTTGTCTGAGGGCCTTGAGTGTGTGTGAAAGAGAGAGAGAGCGAGCGAGCGAGAGAGAGAGAGGATGTGTGCGTGTGTGTGGGCGAACACAAGCTGTCTGTGCATTGCTGTCGTCAAAAGGTGGCCCCACTACCTCACATTTTATTCTGCCTCCGTCTCTGGCGTACACAGTCTGGCGTGCTAAAGATATCACTGCCACACACACACACACACACACACACACACACACACACACACACACACACACACACACACACACACACACACACACACACCTATTGATTTTACTATCTGCTGCTATGAATGATCATCCACTTTCAATTCCACAACCTAAAGATCGGTTCAATATCCATAAGGATGCTGGAACTACATTCCATTAGAAAGGATGGGGAATAGAAATGATGATGTATATAAAAGATAACACTCCAGAAAAGAGAGGACGTAAGTCACTATCATGAAAACTTTTAAAACCTTTTCTTGAAAAAAAAAAAAAATTAAGGTTGGTGATAAAAACAGTTATGCTAATTAAGGAATTGAAAAACAGACGATAACTTAAGATTTGGTAATATATTTGTTTTTGCCACATTGATAGCTAAAATTGTTTTCAAGACTATGAAACGATAAATAGGAAAAATGTAAATCCAATTAATATATTTTCGTTATACTGTATTTACTAATCTTTTAATATCAATTCTTCCCATCTAGTGAAGTAGAACATTATTTAACATTATTTACAATGTTAAACATGTGTTAATTTTAAATATATTATCTGTGAAATTGAAAATGCAGAACTGATGTTAATATAAATATCAAAATTACCTTTTTGAAATACAGTTTACAAAAAATCCCACATCAACCAAGAAATAAATTGTTAAAATATGCACATATCTTTTGCTTTTATCATGTTCAAACTACATCCTCCGAGAAGTCTTTTCTTAAACTTCCCGACTGCAAAGGAAGGAACCGGGGCACTATGGGAGGGCGGATGGAACGGGTGAACGTCTCACATCCATAAGCATAAAGACAAGGTAGCGTCTCTTTTGTGCCGGGCGCAGAGGGGGCTGATGTGTGTTAATCGGAAGCCCTCTTGCCCTGCCTGGATGTTAATTCAGCAGGTTGTTAAAGAGAGCTGTAGATTAAAAGATAAAGGTGCTGTGTGCCGGGGTCAGGCTGATATGGACTCCCGGTCGACCCCGGCGCTTGTCAGATGCCTGCATGGATTAACACGGCAGCTTCCCGTTCTCTCCCTCCCATTGTCGAGAGGTTAGAGGTCAACCGTTTAGTCCTACCGTCAGGCCCTCGTCAGGAAGAAAGAAGGCAGGTGATCTGCATAAAGGCGATGGGTGCGCGCGCACCTCCGAGTCGTTTGGTTAGCGTGAGCAAATTCTGCAGATGTCTCAGTTTTGATGAAACTGCGAACGGGATGGAGCAAAAGACAAGAGGAAATGTGGAGAACAGAAGGGGAAAGAATGAAATATGTGGAACATGAAACTCTGCAAATTTGACTTATAACAAGCAAAATTACACCCCGCTGTCATTTAAATTATGGCTGCCCTCTATAAAGGTGTCTTTTAGGTGCATTAATTGAATTCGGCAGTATTTTCCAATAATAATCTGTAAAGTTCATCCGTCCATCGCTCAGCGGATCCCCGCTGTGTGCGTGGAGAGGACGTATCTATTTCAGTGGCTTAATTTATTTTCATGATTCGCTGATAATGACTGCCATGCAGGCTGTACATCAGAATTAACCTTCATTTCACTGAGGTATATTACGATGACAGTCTCCGACACGTTTCACCTACACAAAGGGCATTCTGACTCTCTCTCTCTTCCTTTCTCTTCCTTTCTCTCTCTCTCTCTCTCTCTCTCTCTCTCTCTCTCTCTCTCTCTCTCTCTCTCTCTCTCTCTCTCTCTCTCTCTCTCTCTCTCTCTCTCTCTCTCTCTCTCTCTCTCTCTCTCTCTCTCTCTCTCTCTCTCTCTCTCTCTCTCTCTCTCTCTCTCTCTCTCTCTCTCTCTCTCTTTCTCTCTTTCTCTCTCTCCTGGCTTTATAATCATCCTCGGCAGACGAAGATTGTTTGATAGCCGATTAATTTTCATAGGAAATCAAGTGGCCAGTTCTCCCAAAAGGCACACGTGCAATGCGCTTGGTTTTTTCTTTTTGGAAATTAGATGCTTTATTTAATCCATTTTTTAATTGCTTTGATACATTTTTTCCTCGCGCGAAAAATAAAATCTCCACCCCGCGAATGATTTCGGCGGCGCCAACATAACAAAAGTGGTGTAAATTAATCACGCACATCAGGCGCGGGAGCTTTCTAATTTATGCAAACCATTAAGTGTCAGATATGAATTTCACCATTTGCCATGGTCTCAGTCAAAGGATTTCATTAGGGGCTGACGTCACGTTTGAGGCGCGAGCCGGATCCTTTCTGTCCTATTTTCTCCCTCATGAGCTCTTTGTTCTTCTAGCCTTTGTAGGATCTTTGCACTAAAAAGGACTATGCAAATGAAAATAATAGATTTTGCTAAGCGCCATGGCAATGTCATGATAGCCTATTTAGTAGAAAATCAAAGCAATATTCAATTTATGGTATTAACCCAAACACATGCAAAGGTTGGCAAAAAAGTGATTAAGAAATTATAAAATTGGTCCAAACCGCTTGCAGTCTCCCCCTCTCTGCATCTCGCTCCCTCCCCTCCTTTCTTCCGCACACAATGACATGGTAAACGTAATGAGGGTGGACTGGTAATGAGAATGTTTTGGAGACGAGCAGGATGTTGGAATATTGAGCTAACCCAGGGCTAGAGGTTCCAACCAGACGTCGAGAGGTGAAAACTGCCTACACGGGAGTGTGAGGTCATTAGGTTGGTGCCAGGCACAGAACCGGGTCCGTAAGGATCACGTGACCTCTGGAAAAAGAAAATGATTATTTCATTATTCATCTTTCTGAGTGGGATGCTCCTATGAATATAAACAAATAGAATGAGGGTGCAGGGAACTCTCTGCCTGTAGTTTTATCTTTTTAAATCAACATCTGGATTTTATGGTAAAGGCTATTGTGTTGTTTTATCTACACATTTATGCACATTTGCCTTAAACAGATTTAAATTAATATTTAATAATTTTATGTTTTTTTATGTTTTTAATGACAGCTATTTATTTATCAAATTTAAAGTATTATGCAAATGATATACTATTATTTAAAGTATTTAAACTCAATTAAATAAAAAGGTACATTTTCCATTTTAAAAACATGGCACAAAAAGACAGCATAGTGGAATTGGCATCCTATATGGACAAATAAAACAATACATTTTAAGTTTAAATTTCTATTTCTCTTAAAAAAATGTTAAATCAAGAGAAATCAAACTGGCAACTATAGATTGGCACCAAAGCTCTACTATGTACTATCCACCATGCCAAGACTGAACAGATCAATCGCAACCTATCGTTTTCTTTAATGAAACATGTTAAAAGTAAAAGAAACAAATATTTGTATAAAAAATCCAAAAGGAGAAAGGAACAGAGAAAATCAAACTGGCATCCTTAAAACCTTCAACCTACCTCTTGCAGATTTGCACCTAACGTCAATGTACATTATACTGACCTTTATGCCAATCCCAGACAGATTTCTTGTTCTGTTGTAAAAATTCTGTTAAAATAAATTAAACAAATATTTAAATACAACAAACAAAGAGAAAAATCAAACCACCATCCTGAAACCCAACCATCTTCCAGACGGGCACCACAGCTCAATACACAGTATACTAACTGCCATGCCACAGCTCTGACAGATCTAATTCAACTACAAGCTTCGTGTATCTGATATCATGACAGCGGTTTACACAGCAGCCAATCTGAGATCTAAACTGATGAGATGATCTGTCCCCCAAGCGCATCTTCACCACGAGCCTACAAATAAATATAATCAATCTCACATTTACATACAAATAGGCTTCTTTCCTCTCTTCACACCGACCCGACGTGCAAATGTATTCGCTCTGCACGGCAATTTTATATTTATCATCCGATGGCTTATTGATTGTTTCTTTTTTTTCTCGTTACCTCAAAAGAAATTTTCCCCTTCATTTCATTAGTGGATATGGAGGGCATGTTTAGCAGATACGCCACACGCGTTTCATCATTTCCTGGCAGGCGAGATTATGACTATTGACACTGTCACTTCTGCGACGCTTATCATTGCTTACTGGTAACCATCAGTGCATCAGCGTGCCATTTAAAGGCCGTAAAACTTGAGGAGTGTGCGTGCGTCTAATATGCCTCATTCACTCTGTGTCAAACTGACAGGCCTTCGCTCTCGAGTAGATGCCAATCCCACCGCAGGACAAATATCCACGGCATTGAGCGTGACCAACGCAGTGTGTTAACACAGCGGCCCAATACAGGGATACAGTCCGTGAGAGCGGGGGAACTCCATTATACCAGCGCTGGATACCGGTAACTGCTCTTAAACGCCCGCCTGACATGTATAATAGTTTACGTAAGGTATCGCTTCCTGCGACGAAGGCGACGATACGGAGGCAAAGCGTCGCTGTGAAAAATGCAACTTCCTCCCCCGTGGTAATTAAAGTGTCAGAATGCGGCCGGGCTCACAGACAATAACCCTGCTAGGTTTAATTTGAATAGGCGATGTCTGCTTTGGCTACGCATTAGAAGAAACATCTGAGCTATTGCTCTATTAACTGTTTCACTCACCCAGCGCTGGCCTTTTAATTAGAGTTTAATAGCAGTTATTAACTCATTACAGGGCATAGGGGGAGCATTCCCAGCTACTGTGACCTCTAGCAAAGTTGACACTTCAATGGTAGAATATTTCCCGAAAATTCATTCCTTTAATTGTGACCTATGCAAATGCGGAGTTCGTCATTACTAACCGGCTGCAGTAATTAACTAGAGTGCTCGAATTAAAATATAAATGGAGGGATTGTGTGTCAGGCGTGACGTGGGAAAAGAAAGAAGGGAGAAATGAGATGGCGTTTGTTTGAATTGTTTTAAATGAACTCGGATCTGTTGGCGGAAGCGTCTTCCTCTGTTTTGTAAATGCGGGGAATAAGGATAGTCCAGATGTCGGAAAAGCGTAAACTTACGCACACACACATACAGTAAATGAGCAGACACAAACAAACTCTCACCCCGTTTCACACGTACGAGCGTGGGGTTTCAACACATGCCACATCTCATGTCGGCGCTCCAGGATCTTGTGAACGAACTTATTAAGACTTGTTTTTCACGTTTAATTTGTTTGCTTGAAGACACTAAGCGGTTTATCAACACGTTTGGAGGCACCTAACAGAGGCCCTGTCAACACGAGCTAACTGCAACATAAAAACACAACAGCAATTACACAAGCAAGTTAATGTTGCGTTTGCGGCCTAATGATGAAAGCTATTTAACACAATAATAAAACCTTATACCGCTCCGAGATAAACATTATATATAGATACGTTTACTTTTTGACTTTTAAATCAACAATAAAAAACATAAAAAAATTCTGTCATTATAAACTGAACCTCGTCATTTCAAACCAGAACAAAAAAGAAGATATTTTGAAGAATGTTGGTAACTGGACGGATTGCAACTGAATGAGTGCTGTCGCTGTTCAGTTAACAAGATTCTTTAAAATACCTTCTTCTGTATTCTGTGTAAAAAAAAGTCATATAGGTTTAAATGACAAGTGGTCTGACAACTGGAACTTTAGCAACATTTTCATGGAAAAGAACCTCATTTTGATATCAATTCTTTTATAAGCCTTAAAATCAAACAAAGAAAACTGTATTTATATATCAAATGTTGCATCTTGTTAGATAAGATGCATCTAAGCTCTAGATGCTTGTTTTAAACGCACACAAGCACGCACTCTTGCGTTTCATTAATTTCTGCCCACACTGAAATGCCTGCAGGAAAAGTTGGATTCAAATAAAAATACACCTCACAAATTAACAAAACTGTCACTCAGGAATTACAGAACGCTGCAGACGCATTCTTTGAAGTCCTCACTTCAGCAAAATTACACACACAAAAAAAACTTTACATCTAATTAAAATGATAACTGTATTCTCATTTTTCAAACTCGCCATATCCTGAGGGCCAATTGGGATGAGTGTTTTTTTCCCCAGCGTTTCTGCCGTCTCTTCACCGCTGTGTCGCGCTGAATCGCTCCTACAGCAGGATCACATCATTACCATCTCCCCAGCTGAGTCGCCAGCAACCATTATCATGCACCATTATTAATCTTCTTGTCTTATCAACTTGCAAATCACAAACCATTGAGCCTTATGGCATGGTTTTGGGTCCACTGTTATTCATTTTGTAGGTCTACCTATAGCCTCTAAAGTCCTCTTAATCACCTGACGATTGTCAGTCTCTTCCTTTTGCCCTGCACCCCGTGGCCCCGAAAAAGCCTTTATTTCTCCATTTCACATCTCTTTTAAAAAGCTCTTCGGCTTTGAGCGGCATAGATGGTGAAGGGAATAAATTTCATTAATGGAAGAGAATTAACATCCTTCTGCTTTGAGATGACCTCTTTTCATGACACGTCTGTCTAAGTCATTCTCGTCATGTTTTTTCCTTTTCCATTACCATTCTTGGAAGGAAACGACACCGGAATATACAGAGAGAAAGAAAGAGAGATGAAATTTCTTTTAAACTATATTCATTGATTCTTAGTTCTGGAGCCGATTTTTTTACATTAAGATGTTTATCAAAAATGCAGAATGGAAAATGCATTTTTCCTAAAGTTAGGCCTTAGTTTTTCTAAACGTTATACAAATGCGGACAGATTGTGAAACTCAAAAAAAACGTTTGCATTTTTTTTATATCAAGATACCGCAATATCTCAATTCTTACCAATTTGTTCAATCACGTCTACATTTCCGGAGCACTTAATATTTTTCATCTTTAAATTAAAACTCACGCAGCGGACACAAAGGCACGCATCAACGCACACCTCCGTTTCAACTTTTCCATGCGTCGACTGCGGCGTGTGAAGCACATAATAATTTCCATGCTTCTTGAATCGATTCTGTAAGCTTCATCTAACTCCCATCAAACCTTTGCACAAAATCCCAGCCCAGTTACACCTCTGGAGCGCTTATAAATAATGAAAACTTGTTTAAAAAGAAAAAGACTGCTTAGGGACAAAATGTTGATTATAAAAGAGTCTTTTTATCTATCTGAAGATGCCGAGACTCCAGGCAAACAGAGGAAAGCGGAGAGCCGCCGTGTTCGGCCAAATTAATTTCGTCGTAAAAAGTGCTGACGTTTAAGAAATAAGGACAGGTGATATTTAGATACGAGCTGAGAGATCTGAACGGGCCTTTGTCTGGTCTTGTGGATGCATTTGCCCTTGGAACCCTTTCTGCCATAATCCACTGAAGTTTACAATGCAAGACGTCTGATCCGATTTTTAGTGTTCGCACAAGTCTTTGTCAGGACGTTCCTAAAAGCGGTCTGGATGAACAATTTTGTATTAATGAGTCAAAGCAACATGAGACTTTTTGTGGCCAAAAAATGATGCACTCACACGGCTGTGTGCTGCAGGTTTTCATTCAATGTTCCTTCAGAACCTCATGGCGGTCGAGTTTTCCGCATGCATAATTTCGAAAAGGGACAGAAACAGAGCAAGATGACACACTGGCTCCACTGCCAGCAGGCTCGATGGCTGCTTTCGGAGTTCCTCCGGTGAGGATTTTCTCAAAGCCCCTGGCAGGTCAACCGACAAATTGCAGCCTGAGGTGATGGAGGGTTCTCGGCCGGCGCAGGCGAGCTATCAGTGCCCGTCTCTCCGAGGGATCAACTCCAAGATCAGGCCACGTTCCTGAGGGGGGCTATTCAAAAGGAAACTTGCTCACGGCTTCACCGCTCCGCGCTTATGCGTAAAGGCCGGTACTCTGCGTTCGCGGCTGGACTTTTGGTTTGGAAAAGGAGTTGGGGGGGTTGCGGGACCACCACCCCCACAGGCTGCTCTAGGGTGGGTGCCTGGGGCAATCGCTTGCAATTCATCCCATTTTCCCCAATCAAAGCCCAGGGAGGAGACCCACTGAGTTCCTTAAGAGTGTGAATTATTCACAGGCGAAAGGTCACCACAAACTAACTCCTCTCAAAACGAACGAAACTCGGCTGATTCTCAAAAAGAACATTTCAATCTTTAATGGCGTGAGGGAGGGAGGGAAAAAGCAGGCAAATGGGGAGAGCGAGGGCGAGATGCGATCAAAGTGATTTCCAAATTTGCAGATTTATGCATTTGGAAATATTAATGATAGATTTATTAAGAGCGGACCTCGTCGGATGGGTAATTAAGTTTGCTCTCTACCTTGATGGTGAAATCCACAGTAAGTGAACTTTTGATGATGTAAACTCGCTTTAAACCTATCACCCACATCCAAAGAAAACTAAATGGAGGAAACCAAATGCGTTCGCTCGAATTAAATTAGCGTCCTTCAAAACTTTCTACAACTACTTAAACTCGTCTGCACGGAAAGTACATTTTTGCAAAATCGTTACAATATTAATTCAAACAACTATTTCCATTATACATAAACTCCCACCAGCACAAACTTTACTTAAAAAGTATAGGACCCCCAAAAGAAGAGCTAAATGTTTCTTTGATGTCTTCTCGGGTGACTTTGCTTCGGTGCTTGAATAATTCGCCGTGTTTGAGCGTCCCAGGCTAGCAGAGGGGACCGTAGCGCGATGTTTCTCGGCAGGGATGCTGTTCCACCGTGCCGAACCCGTGCACCGCGGGCGACGTTTGTTTTCCCGTTTGTTAAAGCGGCACCGCTTCGGCCTCTCTCTTAATGAGCGTGGACGCGCGCACCTGTGCGAGAAACAGAGGGGTTAATCCCGTGCGGTGAACGTCGCGCTGACGGTGGTAAGGTGGAGGAGGCTGACGCTCCCTTGGGTTTCTACCACAGCACGCTAGAATGAGTTGTTTCATTCACCGCTGGATACCTGACAAGCCGGCCTTCATGAATTACCAAATGAAGATTGATAATCCCTTGTCTGTTTCCTCCGCCTGTGCACAAAGAAACACGCAAAGTAAGAGAAAAACCAAGAGCGGCACCCAAATCACTGTCCTTTGCTACGCAAGCTGTTCGTGTGTTCTTTTGCTTAAACATCCTGCGAGGAACATTCAGAGTTTAATAAGTTCAAGTCGAGTTGGTTCGGCAGTTTTTGCAGCATGTTGTTGATTCCCACAGAAAGTGATTTTCCCTTGTGATTTGGTTTATTAAAAAGAGCAAAGAGTGCTTCGACACTCACAAACCGTATGAAAAATGTGGTCAGAGACTTTGAAAGGTTTGAAAGCGAAAATCTAAAGCTCAAATATGTAAGTCCTTCACAATAATTGAATCGGAAATCAAAGGTTCATAAAGTTTCGCTTTCACCTCCTCACTCTCGCGTTGTAACTTTGAGACAAATAGAAAACTGTAAAGGCCCGTAAAATCCCATCAAAGCACCAATCAGAGATCACGGAAGAGCACTAGTATACGCCCACGGGAGCTCGGCTTTATCCGAAAACAGTCACAAAGCTGTATCTGTCTTCTGTAAATGTGAGTAAACCAAACACTTTTCGGAGGTATGAGCAATGCGATTCGGCACTACACGTACTCAAGATTAACCCAAGATAGACTGAAACTACTTGTGATCCTTCTCCTTTAAGGGAAGATGATGCTGGAAGAAGATGTTTCTCTGCTGGTGTCAGCAGAAGTTTGTGGTGCATGGAGAGAAGCAGAGGGCCAGAGGAAGATGCACTTGTCTGTGCTCTCACAGCGAGACCACGGAAGAAAAAAACAAGATGCTGTTTGGGAAAGCTTGTTATGCTTCAACAGAAAACTCACTTTCTCACACACACGGACAGTCAGACATCGACAGTGTCTCTCTGCCATACATGATAGGGACTTTCTTATACATATAATGAATATATATTATGAATAAAATGAACTCAAGGTATTTCTAAAACTAAAGTCAAACTGAAACATGCCCTGCTTTTGCGAATCCAGCTAAAGTATTTTTTTGTGATTGACTTTTTTAGATATGAAATCATTCTGTAAAATGATGCAAGAAACATTATGTGAGAATATGACATTATTATCTATAATGTTGACTGATAGAGACCAAGTCAAAGATTGAATATATAGTGAAATAATAGGTAAAACCAAACTTCAATGCCCATTTCTCAGAATGAGATTTTCCGACTTTATCCCGTTTTTCGCAGGCAGGGTCACAAATCTTAATCAGGTTCCTAATCTTAAAAATTTTAAATGCAATCGAAGACAAAAACTTTAATATTATTAAAAACAACAGTTCCACCCAAAAAAGTTCTTCACATCAAGATTCTGTTTACAATGTCACCAGACCCTGTTCCATGATATATCCTGTTATTGAATCCGTGGTTAAAAAGACTGCGTGCAAATTCATTATACAACGTTACAGAAGGCAACCGGACGATAAATAAATAAGCGGATCGGGAACAAAGCCTGGCAAAGTCACAGCACGAGGTGATGTAAAACCCTGGAACGCGTCCATATCAATTTCACCCCTCTAGCCCACCGAGAGAATTCCGAGAGAGATAAATACAGAACATTTAACTGCTCTCCTTTCCCGCGTTGCCTCCGGCCGTGTTAAATTTGGGGCACTTTGGAGGGAGAGATTGATGCTTTCCTATCTGATGCGTTACAAATGTCTGGAGGGATCCTGCTGTCCACACTCTTTAAAACCGCTCGCATCAGCATAACCGAGGCGGCCACACGCACGTGCACGCAGGGAAGTTTATTGACTTGTGAAATCGCATTCAGAACAGCCTTTTATTTTTCCCAGACTATAACCTTGCCTTCTAGGTTGCTTACTCAACAGAGCTTATTATGAGAGCCGTTACTCTCTCGCTGAAAGGTCAGCGTGAAACAAAATACTTTCATTTTAATATCAGCCCTTTATTATCAGTCTGCTTCTCGTGGAGTGACAGCGGATTTTATTTGTTCGTCTGATTGTTTTTTGGGTGCAGACAACATGTAGCTATCCAGGCGAAACGAGACAACACGCAACATCTCTGGCCTTGTCATGGCCTGGACGGCTCTGAAAGTAAATGACTGTGGGAATGAGACCAAGGCGAGCAAAAGAAAAAACGAGTGCTTTTTAGACAGACACACAAGGATGACCTGAAGGCCTGCCAGAGGAAGAAAAGTCAAATATATCTGACTGATGGTTTTCTCCAAAATGCCAGATAGCATGTAAATCATGATCGGCTGACCGTTTCCTCGGCTTCTTGTCAGTTTCCTGACGGCTGTCTCCGCAATGAGATTTGGACAATTCGATGTGATCTGAGATTGATGTTTATTCAAAACGTCTTGGTTCAACGGCCGGCAAACATATTTTAGCAACGGAACCATCAAAGTGGACATCCACCATTAGTCCACCTATACCGGGGTGCGTGGCGGTTGAAAAACACTCAAGGGGAGGGGAGCGGAAGATGTTGAGAGATTGTCTCATTTATCTAACCTGTATTTAAAGACTTGTCTGAAAGGTTTAGTGAGGTCAAGTTCAGGGAACTAATGTCTTAATATCCTTTTTAAGTGTTAGCATTTTCCACATTGGATTTTCACATGATCATTTTTAATGTGCCATAAAAAGCAATCGTTCAGATCGCATGTGGCCGGTGGTGGAGCATCAACAGCGGGGCATTGTGGGAGAAGACAATTATGAGATGTGTGACGGTTCTAACGCTGCATAAAATGTCTGGCGCTGAAGATGATGATATGGGGTGATCCAAAAACACTGTGAAATTTAACGTATGCATTGAAATTTAAATCAAGCGAAGACTATGGTTAAATCTCACACACAAAACAAGGGGCAAATGAAAGCACTGTAACATTGGCTTTGGAGAGTAAATGAAAATTATTTACAGTTGCCGGTTACTTTATTACAATGATACACTAGACACAAGTATCATTTATGATATAAATCAAAGACAACATTTTTATGGATCG
This sequence comes from Triplophysa yarkandensis, assembly GCA_033220385.1. NCBI lineage: Eukaryota > Metazoa > Chordata > Actinopteri > Cypriniformes > Nemacheilidae > Triplophysa > Triplophysa yarkandensis. Next base: position 12,592,451 of record CM065669.1, on the reverse strand, counting down.
GAATAAAATGTATAAATTAAAGTCCACTTTATGCTATAAATATATATTATTTTACAAATAAATGTTGTTGTTTTAATATGTTTGATTACATGTATATATATATATATATATATATATATATTTCATTGTATAAATAAATATGTAAACATGCACCTATATTTTGTATACAGTATATTAATTGATATGTTATTACACACACACACTTACGTATAGATTTACTCACATAACCATATTATCATTTATAGACACTCACACACAAATATATATATATAATATATATAATGTAAATATGTATATGTGAGTATGTCTTAAAAAAAACTTGTATATGCATCTATTAATAGTGATAAGACAGTGCTAAAATAACTGCAAACGGCAGGAAACAAATAAAAACATCAAATACACATAAAACCAGTTACTTGGAATTAGTATTATAGTATGTGGTTAAGTTGTAACAATGCTATCAATATATAAAATGATTTCGGATGAGACCCCCATAAAATTTAAATCCCCCTAATGCCGTGTACTGCCGGTGATACCAATGACCCATGAACTTTATATTGATTTAACCCAGTCGTCATGACCACCCGTCACTGTATATTTCCACAGGTGAGCAGTTAAAAACATTGCTGTCCGGAATGAATTATCCAGACTGTCTCCACTCCTAAACATCCTCCTCCGTGTATAAAAACCTGCACAGTTCTGACTGCAGAGAAGCGGAAAGAAGCGCAAGTTTAAATAATTTTCAAAAACAGCAGGCCTATAAATTTTCCGAGCAGAGGTTAATTTAGTAAGGGGAAACCCCCTGGCGCAATTACCCTGTCCGATTCCCCTCTCGCGCCCTGAGGGCTCCAGTCAAAAATGTCAGAGAGAAGAATTATTTTCTCCTAAAACACAGCCCAGGAAAAACAGCCTGTCCTAACAAGCGCCCGCTAATATCTCCCCCATCACATTAGCTTTTGTCACAGGATATTACCACATCACCCATGTCCCACCATCACAAATTTCTTAATAACGCGACGGTGAGTAAAAACAGGAAATGTGTGATTTCTTTCTCGACATTCGGGTTCCACCGGGTTGACAGTTTGGGCCAACCGCTCTTCATTTCACTTCATTCTAATGAAGCCTTACAAGCATAATTGAGCCCCGTGCACTAATCAGTCCCATCCTGCATCAGACGCAGGTTCCTAAATCCAACCCGCCCATTACACGAGGTGCCGGGTATTCATTCTGACATGATGTGAAATGTTTAGCAGTCAAATTCACGTCTCACTGACACGTGGGCTGCCCGCCCTGTCATCCGACGACACGCACATCGCCGTCCTGGAAACGTTTTAATCCTCCCCTCTCTCTCCGCCGGACCGAGCCGCTATCAGCGCCATCCCGCACGCCTCTAATTATGATCTTAATCTAGTCACATCAGCTAGATCCAAATCAAATTTCCCCAGGCTGCCGCTTCAACCACCCAGGAAGAAAGACAGCCAGCTCGCCTTCCTTTAATCAAAGTCTGATTCAAGTTATTTCAATAAGAGAGAGGCCAGAAGTACATCACAAGAAAGAGAAAGACGGTGTAAAATAACCCCAAAAGCACACATTCACCCAGAAAATACACCGGTGAGAAATTCCTCTTTGGTATAAAACATGTTCTCTGTATTTGTGGTCAGTAAGAGACAACTCCATCAACAGCTTTGGCGAGATGAAAGCTACCTATACATCCATACGCACTTGAAGTTCTCTTCGGCTTCAGATCTCATCGACCAATAACAGGGCGCTTGAAGGAAAAACAAGATCAAATATTTGTGATATAACTTTAGTGAAATTCAGCCGTACAGAACGAACATCGTCTTGTTTATGTTGTCATGTTCGCTCTCAGCGACTGTGCTAATCTTATGTGAAATAAACAAGAGTCTGCTGATGTTGCCACTTCATGAAAACATAATCTAGTGTTAGAAGAGAAAAAATACGCTCATTTACACTTCAGAGGTGTAACGGGCTTGGCAGGCCTTCGCTTGTATTTCATAGACTACCACAGCTGAGCACCAAAACGGGAGCGTGAGGACTCCAAAGCGGCCTATTAGAATTTATAAACAGTTTAACGCCGTGCGGCAGGCATTTAAACAAACATCATGAATATTTCACTATTCATAAGATCTTCTCTCTGAAGCTCTAAACGCTGAATCTACAAGTCAACGTAACCTGTAACATCTTGTTAGCTAATTTATCGTGACGGCATGCTAAACGTGCGAAAGCAAAACACGAGCAGACTGCCAAGATGCGCTCCGTAAATAAATCAAACGAAAACATGATAAAATGAAATATGCAGGAATACAATCCACAAACATATCTTGATCTTTAAGAAATTTAATACAGTTCCTATATATAAATAAGAATAGAATAAACTTTAACAAGAATAAATGTTATTAAAAATAACTGTTGGCGTCAAATCATGAAAGTGTAAGCATAGGTCAATTCGTTGGAAATACAATGATAAATATACAAACAAAGATAACACTGAATTCAACAACTGTTAAGTAAAGTTTCCTCAATACACTACCAAAGCACTTTTATGGTTTTATTGTATTAAATAAGTATTTTTTTATATTTTAAAAAAATTTGAGAATTTTAGAAATTACTGCAGCCAATTTTTACATGCTAAAAATAAACAGCATCATTTAAACTGATCATATCTCTTTTTTACTTTTAATAAAATGCCATTTTGTTTTCTTTCTCACTTTCATCATTTGTTCCATCCCCCACTCCCTTTCTCTTTCTGTCTGTCTGTCTGTCTGTCTGTCTGTCTGTCTGTCTGTCTGTCTGTCTGTCTGTCTGTCTGTCTGTCTGTCTGTCTGTCTTTCTTTCTTTCTTTCTTTCTCTTTCTCTTTCTCTTTCTTTCTTTCTTTCTTTCTTTCTTTCTTTCTTTCTTTCTTTCTTGGTAAATCCAATTAAAACTGAAAAAAAATTCTATGTGGTAAAAAAACTAATTTTTATTACACAAACACTGTTGTGATTTTGAGCTGAACCTTTTTTGGTTAAAAAGAGTGAATATGTTCTTAATAACCATTTCTAAGCAAAAAGCCGCCAGTTTTCACCCACTTACCTGTAATTTTATGTCACAAAGAGCAAGAGTAACAGATTGAGCCTTTAAAAAATATAAGCAATACAATATGACAACAAGAGCAAAACATAAGAGTTTCGGCGCAAAAACTCAATGCAGTCTACACCGAAACCTTGAGAAAAGTCTAATGAATAAAGACAGCAGAAGAGATGCATTCACTAAACAAACTACAACCTTTGAACCTCATTCAGACTCATAAATGAATCACTTTCATCTAACCAACCTATTCGCTGATGCTGGTGACTCAAAGTTCTCTTTTCAAAAGAACACAAAAAGTTTCTAAAAGCTCTCAAGGACCTCCATAACTTCCTGAGAATTGATCATAAGATGTCTTATTCTCCCTGTGAATGACTAAATCTCCCAAACAGCTGTTGTGGTAACAGCAGAATGCGCTTCGGCGTGCTACAGCAGCAAAATGCACTCATTGAATCCGAATGCCAACACGGGGGCTCTGTCAAGCATCTGTACCCGTGTAAGCTCCCCGAGGGGACGCCTCGGACCGCATCCTCCACCTGCCCGACACAACTCGATTCTGCACGGGACTGGGATCCTCTCCAGAGGGGGTGGAGAGGCGGCACGGAGAAGGCCAGACACCCTCATAGTTGCGTTTCTTCTGCCGTAACATTATGATAATGCTGTAATCGCGGCACACAAGCAAATCACAAAGCAGGTAATTTCCTATCTGCCGCGCAAGGCTCATGTAAATGCCGCACCGCAGGGGAAAGGCAGGTATGGCGCTGTCTTGTCGAGATAATAGCCGGCAAGTTTAGAGGGGGGTGCTGTTTTTTATAGCCCACCAAATCCCCAATCGCCCCGAAAAGAACAAGGCCCCTCATGGACATTCTCGGCCCCAATCAGTTCGTATTAATATGTTCAAACCAGCGTTTGTCAGGTCACGGGAGAGACGGCTCCGAAAAGCGGCACTTGCGTGCCGCGTACACAACGTGCATCAACATCTCCAGTCTGGCGCACCCGAAACATGGCGCGATCAAGGGAGCTTCCGCGCCTCGCCTCTGCAAACATACAAGTACACACAGCGAATCCCCAACCTGCCTGGCACCCATCCCTGTCAGTTCGGCTCAGTGCCGGGCTGAGCTCTTGTTATTTCAGTCTTTTTGTTGTGTGGGAATGTGTTTACAGCACACAAGCCTTGTTTCCTGCCTCTGAGAGCTGATGAATAAGTAACGGCGTGTCTCCATGTGGCCGGCGCGCTCTTCATCCCTGCCAGTTCCCCAGGCTCCCCTGGCAGAAGACGCTCCGCAGAGTCTGCCGGCTTTCCGGAATGCTCTCTGAGGGTCTGGGGACAAACATGCAGCAGCTAGGGGGGGGAAAAAACAGCTCTTTATCCCAGACTTCAGTGGGAATATCTACAGAGCGAGAGAGAGGTGGGGGTGGAAGTGCTACACTCAAGCAGGAAAAGGAATGCATTATGGAAGTGTCAACTCTCCTGAGGAGAAACTCAAGCGCCAGAGGAGGAACTTATTAACCCTTAGCCTGCTAATTAAACAGCTCCAACACCGAGTCAAATGCCATTTCATTTCCTTTAACTGTGAGGAGGGAACTGTAAATACTAACAGTGCGAGCGCGGGGGGAATGCATCCACACCGAGACGAAATGCTATTTTCATTACGTACAGCAAAATAATCACAGGAGCAGCCGTCGCCGGATACGGCTCCCGGCATGTTGGCAGAGAGAATTACTCAAAGGGTGTGACGTTCCAAAAGCGTGTTTACTAATCGCATTGATGCGCAAAATCCGCAGGCTTATACCTTCTAAACAAGTGCTAAGATATCCGCCGGTCGCTAATCGAGTGTAATGCCCATTGTTTTCGAAATGAGAGCAATTCATATCGCCGCTAAAAACAATGCATCAATTAAGCAATTAGCCGCGAACAAACTGGGCAGCTATCCAAGCCACCCAATACGGCACTGTGCCAAGGGGCTTGTACCATTCATTAGGAACATCACAGAGCAGAGGGTTGCCTTTCATTCACAGAGTGCAGGCATTTGTCTGCCAGCGAAGAGATGTTTTGTTCCACCAGATGTGCTTTTAACGGGGGCCACATGGTCGGTCAAGGTTTGGATCTATGGGGGGGAACGCTTTGGCCTCTTCACAGAATCAGATTAATTAAGTCATCAAAGCGGCCCAGTGGCAGTCTGGCTTAATTGTGGTAATTGAGGTTAATAAGAAGCTATTATGCATTGATCACAAGCTTTGTCTCAGTGAAGCCGCAAATTGTGCTTGGTTAAACACCCAGAGAGACCGATGGCAACCCGGTTCCATGTTGCTTTTTCATTTCTCCCCACCCAGGAATCAAGCCGGCGATGAGAAAACGCGGTGTGGCGTTTGTTGGTCATGCAACGAGATATGACTTCAATAATGCGCAGCTTAGCTGAAGGTCATTTCATATTTGAACAAATCGCATGGTGCGATGCAGTTTAGGCCTTGCTTTAAGGTCTTATTGACAACAATCAATATAAAGGTGCTTAAGACATTTGGATCAGACTGATTCGTAACCTTTCCGCTCCGGTATGCTTTATTAATTATCTTACGAACCCACCATGAGCTCTTTTAAAGCATTTCCCCGTGTTATTGATGGGCCTGCGTTAGTTTATTAGGAAGTCATAGCTTTGGGTGAATTAAGACGTGTCTTTCTCAAACACTTGACCGTCTTCCTTAAACAATCTTTCTGACCTCAAGACAGGAAATCAAAGTGACACGGCTACTCTGATTAACGGCACCATCCCGTCTGGCTAATTTCAGTCTAGCACCTTGAAAATGTTATGTGTTGAGAAATGAAAAAAGGTTCTTGTCCTGACTTCTGCTGAACACACAAGAGCAGCACATGATGTTTGGTCGTCGACATTCTTCAAAATAGCATCTTTTGCATTCTGCAGAAGAAAAAGTCATACAGGCGTGAAATGATTAATGAACAAAAAGTCAATGCGGCACCATCACCACAGTTAGAAAACTTAATTTAGTCCGAAATAACAACGCTCATACTGTCAATCTCAGCTAATTTCAGACCTATTATACCCCAGCTCTTATGGAACAGACATTAGCATCTTTTAAATTCTTGCATTAGCGCTGCTTTCCACACACAGTGGCTGCAAAAAGCTCTTTGGAATTTAATGCTGCGAAATGATCAGCATTAAATAAAACGATGCAGTTCGTGCTCCGTCCTTACTTACTTTTAGTGGTTTCACGCTGGCTGAAGCCAAAGGCCGGAGAGCTTTATAAATTAGACTCTTATGGCTGATAAAAGGGCCTGCAACGCAAACGCTCAAAGTTTTGCACGACTAATCCGATGGAAGGGCCGCCAGGCAACTGTGTTCTTTCCAGATCTGATTTATGCGGCATGATCTGTTTTCGGGCAAAGCTCCACATCCTCACGGACAAAGAGCTCTGTATCTCTCCGAGAGCGTGTACTGAAAAGCACATCCTGAGGGAGATCGAGGTTGAGTGAGAGGTGTGCAGCAGTGAGAAAATCAAGTGCCTTAGCATCTTGGTCTAAAGTGAGGATGCCTGACTGCATGCTTTCTGTCAGGTCCTGGATGAGAGGAACCGAGGTTGTAATTAATCAAAGTCAGATGTGGCTGAGTGCATGGCGACATAGTAGATACCTGTCCTGAAGCTTTCTGGTCTCGCAGTCTTAGTTGACGTTTGGTTTGTGTAGTTTGGCTGACAGCTACTGTCTAAAAACTTTCTGATTTACTTGAGATAGATCACCGTTGTAACATACGCTGTTCTTCAATTGTGATTTTGAATATGGTCAGAATGCCCCGGGTTTTAATAAAGATGCAAGGAGGGGAAACCCACTTTAGTAACATGGCCTTGTGTTTCATTGAGAGATTCAAACACAGAAGCTAGTATAAAAAGTGGAAAACATCAAGATTTTAGATCCTCTGATTCTGCATAAATACACACACCCACATAGGCCTACAAAACACAAGACGACACACATGTTGCATGTGCTTATTAAGACAGAAAATAAGCAAAAAAGATTGATCGATGGTAACATGGACTAAAATCAATTCATTATTTTTGAGCTTGAAAAGGAAACTGTTTGCCAATTAGAGAAAGACGTCAATAAAGCAAATCAGCAATGACATACAGGAAGAAGACATTTTATCACCTTGTTTAACCACAACCGCTATACAATACTGCGCAAAAGTCTTCAATGCTTTGAGTCTGTATTTACATTTGCAGTAGTGTGTGATTAGAAATTATAAGTTTACATTTCTAAACATTTATTTTGTCATTATATGTTATAATCCAATGAGAATTTTATTATAAAGTACTTTGAAGAGACTTCTCGTAGTACTGTCGCTTTGCAGGTCTTGGAGCTTCTTGAAGACATTTGGAGATACAAAAATCTCACTGGATGATTACAAATAATGCTAAACGGAATGTTTAGAAATGTACATTCATATTTTCCAATGACACACTAGTTTAAATAATCTAAACAGACATTTATAGGGGTAAAAAAAACTTTTCCATTTCAAGCTTTTGAAGCATATAGAAACAGATGTGGTGCTGATAGAAAAGAGAGATGATGGATTTAAAACCAGAATGCTCTAATAAGGCATCCCCCCAGTAAACAACCGTAGTCAGAAACAGCTTTAAGTAGTCATTACGGCTCTCACGAGCAAACAGTCGCGTGGCAGCTCTAATTCCACCCGCCTGACCGCCTCCCTTGTAATTGCACTTGCGTCCATCAGCCTCAACAACATGATTACACGTATGATCTGGAGTATGTTGCATGTGTTGTCGTGTGAGGTGGAGTGGTCCTCGGGAGCTGTTTATTCGCCGGGGCAGGCCGTAATTACACGGTTTTGAGAGAGAACATGTCGAAGCGAAGAGAGGGAGAGAACATAAACCACAAAATATGAAATTGTGACTTCTGATTATCTTGCGCGGCAACTATTAAATCATGCCTCGGCTGTCATACCTAATAACAGAGTACAGTTCTTACAGCTTGACCAAGACCTACAATTATTCTGAATCTTAAATACGTGAATTTATAAATGACTTCAGATATTTATTTATTAAGCGGGAAAGTAGCACTTAAAAATGTGTTTTATGGGAAACAATTTACACGCACAAAAAAAGTTAATTTAAAAGCTTTGAAATTTATTTAATATACTGTTTAAATTATGTATATATATAAGCAAAAAAAAATGCTCAAAATGATTAGTGTTTTTAAAATATATATATTAAATATATAAATATGTGTTTATTAAATAAATACTTTTTCCCTTAAATACACAAACAATTTTATAAAAAAACATATAATTACTTTGATATTTTCCACTGACTTTTTAACTTTTGACTTCAAACTATTTTTTAAAATAGTTCATCAAGTTAATATAATAATTAATTATTGCGATATCTAATAACTGACTTTAAATATTTTTTCCATTGAGGATTTCTTTATAGTTACATATAGATTACTAAACATTAATACAATTTTCCCTTGTGTAACATGGTGCTTTATTTAATTTATAAAAAAAAATGTATTGTACAACCTTGTAGCATTATATCATCGCCTAATGCACATAATTTCCTTTTTATCGTGCAGGCCTATATCCTATCGAAGAATCTTGAGATATTTAATAGAAACTAAGCCACACTTGATCCGTGCTTTATGTTGTTCTAGAAAGGAAAAATGGGATATCTCTATCTCTCAAGCCCTTTCTACAACTCAGTACCAGTGTAGGACGGGGATCTAATAGACTCAGCTGGGACCCAGCATTTAGCACTTCTGAAAGCACAGGCGGGATTCCTCTGCTCCTTCACTGGTTTTGTTTAATACGCTATAATACAGTTTTATCCGTGGAGGAGAACCGTTCCGTCTCCACCAGCCTCCGGCCTCTTTGATCACTGGCTATGTTGAACAGTGTACCTTCTCTTTGTGCGCGTCCTCTGATGATTTGGAGATAGAGACGCCCTCCCAAGGAATTGTGGGTATCCTCAGTGCGGTACTTCAAAAAACAGAACGCTCCATAAGTCACAGTAAGCGTGGTACAATATGGATATATAACAGCTAATGCTACAATCAGAGTCAAAACCAACATCTCTCGCATTTCGCCTTTGAGATTACAGCCACGCAATCATAATGCTTTTAAACGCGTAAAGCCAAAACTGGAACTAAACACAGCTTGACCGACCTCCGTGTAACACAACGTCTATGTAGAACAGCAACTGACCTTTAAATGCGATATGCTAATAAACAGCCGCGGCGAGGCCGAGAAGCCCAAACGGAAACTCACGACGCCGTGTGGACTTTTAATCAGCTTGGCTTCTCTTTAAAAGATCCTGTTGCCAAGTAATTGATCCCAAAAGGAAGGACGTTCACCCCCACACCACGGGGACAGTCCTCTGTACAGTTTTGCTCAACCACAATGGCCTTTTTTCACAGGGCAGGAGGAATGAATAAATGAACATATCCTGAAAGCCACTGCCGGTTACACCGAAACACAGTCTAATGACTAGAATACTGGAACCAGGCCTGGATCTCTGGAAAGTGCTTTTAGAAGAACCGAGGTCAAGGAAAGCTCAAGCGAGTCGAGCGGCAGAACTAAATGGAATGTGATATGCCTAAATGAGGAACGTTTGTATTGTGAAATGTGTGACAGTCTCAGCCGGTTTGCTTCGCTGCTCCTGAGGTTACGTTAGCCGTAATCATCTCCCTGTGGCACGTCCAGACGGGCCGGCTGATGGGTATCCGTGTCTGACGTAAGTTTGCAAATTTGGCGGGCCCTCTCGTGACTTACAAACACTCTCGCCGACTTGAGAGGCGAAAATCGTTTTCCATTTCTGCAAATCAATGCCACATCCGCACGCGGGGAGAGAGATTATTCCTAAAACAATTAGCTTTCTCTTTTCCTTTGAAGTGGAGCAATTGATCCGGTGATAAACAAGAGAATTATGGGCTATTGACTCCGGGCGGGTTTTGTGGCAACCTAGAATTACAGCCCAATACAATCCATGGAACATCTAGGGCCAAGTGACAAACAAAGAGTCGAGGCCAATAATGACTCAGCATTATACAGAGGTTTAAAGAGACCACCTGACAAAGCCCTGTTACATCAGTCAGGGTTAAGAAAAGATGCTCGGAAAACTATTAGTCATTAACAGGCATTTGATCTATGTGAATAGATTTTAATAAAGACAATTCGCTCACCTTTTGAATTGTTGGATGTAGAAAGCACTTATGGAAATCACCAGATCCTTTCAGACTCAGAATGTAGGAATGCACACGTTTATCATCTGCCTGTGGAAACAAAATTAAAAGTTGCTTTTAAAAAGAATCAATAACTAGATTTGAAAAAATTTGCCAGGTTATAGGTATCAAAAGAGACTTTTGCAGGAAAACTTCATCATAAGTAAGAAAAAGTGACTTAAATGAATGTTTTTTTTTGTTAATTGTTATGTTCTGACCTGAATGTGTAAGCCTAAATATACAAAATCAAATAAACGTATATATTTTTTAATATTATAGACTTTTTTGTTTATTTTACGATTTATGAAACATGACGATTTTAAAAAAAATCAGCCAATAAGTACTTGAAATTGACAGGAGCTAGTGTAAAAATCTGGATAATCCGTTTCTTAAAATTGAAAATATTTCCATAAACAACTGTGTTATCAAAAGTATCGATATGTTTACCCTTATTCCACAAGAAATCAGTCTCCGTCTCGCTCTCGATCCGTCTCACTCTCCTGTAAGTAAAATAAAACAATATAACAAATAGTTATCATCGCCATGCAGTCACTTCATCCAAAAACTCAAAAGACTTCACAGAGAAAAAACTTCAAATGACAACTCTCAGGTTCACGGAACTCAATAGAATTAATCAGTCCAGTGCCTTCGATAATTGTAATTTCTTCTGTGCAGAATTTTGATATAAATAATAAATGCTATGTACACATATCATGATGTAATCAACACCACAGGTGGAATACAAACAACTGTCCGCCTCAAGAAGCAATTCAATACAGAGATCTATAATTGATTTATATGAAAATAAGTTGAGTCGACCATCTCAAGGGTAATCTGCTATGTATGACGGCCGCTGCGAGTTACACATGAAACACCCGCTTCATATACCCCGGCTCTTTTTCCCCACCTTGCCAACATGCTTCAAAGTAACACGAGTACATAGAAACAGCAAATAAAGCCTTTAAATAAATGGCAAACACCATATTGAGGTGGCCCTCCGATGAGAAATAATAAGAATCTCTTTAATTGACAGATTTTAAATCTAAGGCCATTTCTCCAGAGCATGGGTTCATGTGTGCACGCTGCCTCTAAACCCTCTTATAAAATCCTATCGCTGCGCTTAATTGTTGGATATGAAGCCGAAGCGTCCGAGGTAATTCAAATGTCTTTTGTGCGATGAATATGTGCATTCGTCCCCTTTTCCTATTCTAATTTAATGTCATCTAGGCCCCGTGATTGGCCCGGTGTTGCCATCGCTGCCAACCGAGGTCACCGTAACCATCAAGCGCCGTAATTGAGTAGTTAGTAGCAATTTTCTCCCTTTAATTTCCATCTGCAAAACCCAGGACTGGCATGGCAAATAGCACATTACACCGGCGTGATGCCGCAGAGCAGTAATAACATCATTTCCACAGTTTGAAAACTTCCATGAACAAATGAGGGATTGTGGGAATGTATGTCATCTCATTCATGTCTTTTGAGCGCATGGTGCCACGCAATAGAACGAACGTGGAGATATTCTCATTAAGAAGGGAATAAAAATCTTTGGTATGTGTTCTGTATCTTAGAGATGGCATAAATCTGCCTGCTTTTTCTGCTAGGCCATGCTACTACGATTATCAGAGAGACAGATTATCTATGCAGCGATGCAACTCAAAAACTTAAAAAAAGACATTAAAAATGACAATAATCAACGTTGTGGAAAGCTACAAAGCATCATCTATGTAATACACAGAAAAAGTAACGCAAGTTCAAAGGTGTACAATCCAGTCTAGATCACCTGGCAATGATTTCGCGTCGGCCTCTACTCCGTCCTTCAACAGGGGGCATCTGAAACGATATCAAGCGCATCACAATCAGATTTATGAAATCTAAATCCATAACTGATGCCAGGGCATGTATATATTCTGGCAATAAGGACAAGGCTCTAGAGCAAACTAATGGCCCAACAGACTCCGCCATTGTGACTGATAAGTTTAGGCGACAGATTCATGAAGATCGTAAAGGAAAATCAGGGACGAAAAGGGACGAATGTATCAGGTTGACGTTTAATGGATGCTTATCACACGAAAGGTTTTATTCGGCGCCACGCGTGTACACACACAGCCACCTGGGCGCGCGGATCGCATTCACGTTTGGCCAAGTGGAAAATGAACGCCTTAATGGCGGCCTTCTAAACGTTAAAGGGGTGTTTTTAAGAAAATGTTATTTAAAATCATACATTAAGTACTGTCAACCCAGGACACAATTCGCTCGTAACATAAATTTGATTTTTATATCGCCGGCGAAAGAATGGGATCTCTTTTTATACAATTTTGTAATTACTCTGATGCACTACATCAAAAGGAAAAGTAATAATAGTTGTAATTTAATCTATTCTCACAAGTCATTTTCATAAACTCTTTCTCTGCCTGCCTAATGCACGTTTCATTCATTATTTATAATGCGCTGATGATGGGGTAATGACAACGCCATTGTTTTTTACACTTAGCCGTGATTCAGAGCTTTCATTACGGGCACGGCGGGCCGCGGATTATCAAGGGCAAACAAAAGATAATTAACGACAGGAAGTAGGGCAGCCGAGCCTGGCTGGGCACCGCCAGGAACCCCCTGGCTCAGGGTTCACCGAGCACAGGTCTATTTAGAAGACTTGGCTTTTGCGAGGACTCAAACAGCATAATTAGTGAAGGCTCCCTGTTAGGAGGGGAATGCAATTTCAGATTTCCTCCTCCCCTTCGCATCACCTTCAATTCTGCCATTCGTACGCTTTCTCACAGAAGAGATATCAACACTCGGAGTTTGAGGTGTGAGGATGCATCTGTGAATATAGTCGTATGCAACAACAGAGATAATACAACAATGGACAGTAAATGAAATATGGCAGTGATGTACACATGGACTGTACAGGAGTGGACAAAAGTGACATTTGGAGGGAAAATTCATACAATATATGCCTGAAATATGAATTATGTTAAAAACTACACTTTTTGCAATGTTGTTTTACATTATTGTATGTCAAGAAAACCCACATTAGTTTGATTGATATTACTAAGTATACAGAATAAGAAACCTTATATTTTTTAAAACCAGTCAGAACTTTTAGGACACTTATGCACTTACTTTTCCCCACGTTTTATAACAATAATAAACTTAGCAAAATTGTGAAATAAAACAAGAAACTAAAGGACATCATTTATAACAAGTGGAAAAAATGTATTTGTTAATGTAAATGTATCATCTTCAGTGAAGTCCAATTTTGAATAAAATTTGCAAGAATTCTTAAGGACTTACAATGAGTTTTTAAAGAAGTTTAAAGTACCTCTCTAGGATGTGCTCTTATTGGGGTTCTTTCGTCGATATTCATAATTCCTCCAATTCAAAGAGATTTTTATTTAAAAATGATCTGACGTGAAATTATTATCGGATCTTTTTTTTAAATGAGAAACATTTCACTTAATTGTGTTAATATTTGAACAGTAGTGTACATAATGTGTTTGTGACATAAAAACCAAGCCCTTAAAATCTAGATTATGAATCCAATTATGTTTATAGAGTGAATGTAAAGGTTTGCAAAATTACTAAGAATTCAAATGCGTCAAAAATGTTTAATTGGTTAATATTATTCCTCATCCACATTCACTTGAATTAAATTGTATTCAAATGTGATACTTTCACCCTCCCCCATGTTCTAATGATTTTAAACCGTATTTAAAACAAGCTGAACCGAAACGTTTATCTACATAATAAAAGTATTTCACTCTGGCATAAAATGAAATGTCCTAGCTTTAATATACTGTAATTGTATCATAATCCACCTGCAGTTTTCCTCCCTCTACTTCAGATAAATAAAGGGCCGGGATGGCAGTACAGCTGTCATGAACCACAGGCGTCTCTGAATGTTGTTTGAGCAGGAAATGACAGCTGTTCTACAGTACAGAGCTCAATCTGTCTTCAGCTTCTCATGAAGTGTGCACTGTCTTTCACACCTTACACACTTCAGGAGACCACTGTACTTGGACCACAAATGTGTTGTAATGACTTGAGAGATTTTATTTGCTCAACCTGGCTACAGTATACCTTACTTCCTTTAGGGACACTTCTCCAGATTGAATAAAACCTTTCTAATTTAAATATCTAAACAATCACTTTTAAGAAAACCCCAGTTTATAGTTTTAAGATGTAAATGTTTTTTTTCTAAATTTGACAAACTTCTCTTGAGGCCAGCAAGCTTAGATGTTCCCATATTTTTTTTTCTATATATATATGTATAAATACCAGAAGAAATAAGTAGTTTATCCCTTTTTAAGATGCAACGTTTATATTTCTAAATATTAAAAAATTTCCCTTAAAGACAGGTTTAAAAACAGCAACCACAGATTTAATCATGACACAAGTGTCATGATAAAATGTAATATATTTGTCAAAGTTATAGGAGTTCATTCTTTTTTTTTGGTTTTTAGATTTCAATTTTATATTTCTTAATACGGCAAAACTTCCCTTAAATTCAGGTTTAAAAACAGCAACCATAGATGTCACTAATGGGATGTTCGAGATTGGACATTTTTAGGAGGGTCCAGAAATTATTGTATAGTTGATGAAAAAAATTTGATTTGTACGAATATAAAAAACTTAGTTCTGTAAAACTGTACTTCATCCTTTTTTTGTTTTAGATATAACATTTACATTTCTTCATCTGACAAAAACATGACTTGAAGTCAGGTTTAAATACCTGCATAGATATCCAGGATGTTTTGAATGTCCAAACTTTTTAGGAAGGTCCAGAAATGCATATTGTATAGATGAGGTGATAATATTGAACCTATTGGTAAAAATATCAGAAAAAAACTAGTGCTTCATCCCATGTTCAGTTCTTAGATGTCAAAGTTTATATTTCCAAAGTCTTAAAACACAAAAAAGTTTAAACACAGCAACCACGGATGTCCTCAGCTGTCCTCAAGATGTCTCCATCTTTAACAATTGCAAATGAAAATGACACCACAACACACGACAACAAGTCTCAATGAAGACCGAGTAAGCGAACAACCACAAGGGATTATAAAGTGCATCTAATGCCTGACAATGTTTTGATGACGTGCACAAGAACATCTCAACTCACAGCAGTAAACACAACTAGACGAAAGTGTTTTTGTGAGCGCGCACGGAGAACTCAAGAACCTGTGGAAGATTCTTCTGGCACGACACCAAAGAGGAAAGAACGCCTTCAGTGCGACTGCTAAGAGCTTTGGCAGGGTTTTATTAAGGAGTTGGGACAGCATTCATTTTTAAAACCTCCTCAATAAAATATCATACGGTCGTTACATATTCCTCTGGATTATAATGATATGAATATTTAAATTGAAATGCATTCGCGAGGTCTCGTCTTCAGAACGGCATCACATCTCATTTTCTACTTAAGCTGCCCGTCATGTTTATGCATCTCCACATGCATGATACATAGCTCTCTTTCATAAACCTTCTTAATGCAAGCCGGGTAATTTCACCCGACTTTAATGGCCAATGACTTTAATGCCACGTCTTTTTCTCTGTACGACACGATCAAATGTCTCTTTCATGCAGAACAGAGCATTATCTGAAACTTCACGCTTTGTTGCACTCGAAGAAAAATAAGGATCTTTAAATGTAATCATTATAAGCATTAATTCACATATAGAGAGGAAAGCGTATGATTATCATGTGTACAAGATGAAATCATGACAGCTGAAAATACTGATTAATAAAGATCTGTTATGGAAAGATAAGGTGGGTTCTGAATGGCTTAAAGTAGCCGGTGTGCGCTCTGTGCATATCATTATGTGCTCGTTGAAAGCTTGAATTTCTGGGAAATGGTGACAGACCCCAGCGATTTTATCTCTGGAACCAAAGTCCTCTGATCTTTCAACTTCCTTGACAAGATGTTGTCGTTTTACTTTTTGATGCCTTCAAAGACGCGAGGAGATCGAGGTTCATCTGACATACGGTGGATGACTTAGTTTAACTCAGCCAATGTTTAATTGAAGGATGCACGGAAAAGGGAATCAATCCGTTTCTTCTCGGTTTCGGAGATGAACTCTTGTTAATAATTTCCATCTTTTCAGAGAAAGAGGAACGCAAGAACATGTGAGCATTTCATTAGGACGGATTTTATCTGAAGAGAAAAGTGTATCGTACTACTGCGTATGATCACAAACTGTTGCGTCTAAAGATAGAAATTATGTTTGTCGGAAGGTCACGATGATAAAACGTAAGATATTTGGATAAAAATCTGAAATGGAAAAGCATCATCGCATTATTAATTCACAAAGGAGATATTTTGAATAATGTCTTGGTGGTTTTGTGCCTGGAAACCAATTAAAGGTGCTGTTGTTCTGTTTCCAACATAAATGCAAAACTGCAATCTTTGGTATGAAACATTGAAGTTTGACTCAGGACTTGATGTATTTTTTCAAAGTCCGTTTTTGGCTAAATTAACTTGCCACATAAAAATACCCATTTCCAAATCTAATCCAATCCGCGGCACCTCGCTCCCTGGAGTGACCCTATTAATAAAAGTAACGGTCTTTAGGTTTTATTAACATCTTAAGAAAAACGTCCTCATATTAAAAACCAACTCACTGCATTTAAGAGCAAACACATCAGTGTAATAAAAACCTGTTTGTACGGAAACGGTTTTACGGAAGTCCTCTTGACCGGGCGACAACGCCGCCTGAGCCGCTTCCGAGGGTGTTGGGCCATGGCGTACTGCAGCGTTCACTTTGATGTAGGGGGTGGAGTAGGTGGGTAAATGGCGAGAACGTGGCGTCCTCAGATAAAACGCAGACAGTTGCCGGCACTTGGCATTTCCAGCGCTGACAGGCTGGCTTGTTTGTTCACTCTAACGAGCACTCGGACTCCATTAATGAGCGGACTGAATCCATTATCATCATCATTTCAAAAGGCAGCGCTGCACTAAACAGCTCCCCACATTAGCTGCCATTGCCCTTGTTGTTTCATTTGATCCACGGTGGCAGCGGGGACTCGGCCTTCTCCATCCTGTGTGCACACACACAAACACAAGGTCTTTATTTTCCCCTTCCGATGCAAAATTTACGGAGAATTAAGCAGAGTGGAAGTCACAGATTCTGTGACCCTTAAAACAAATTATGTTTAAAAGTAGGAATGAAGAAATCATGGGTTGTTTGTAAAACCGAAATCCTTCATTAAAGTTAAACGTGAATTTAAACCATCTTCATTCTTCTCTTAGGACAACTTTGATTAACTTTTTTGATCTTCTTCAATATTTGATTGCTGTAGTATGTCTTTCACCAAAATGAAACTAGAAAATTTAAATTCTGTCGGCTCATACAACTTATGTCAAATTAGGTATATTTATCCATATGAGATGAAAGTGAACGAGACAAAAAACGTCTTCGTTTTTTTGACTTTATGTAGGAAACTCTCAGTTTCGAAACATTTGAACATATTAAATTCAATATTTATAAATGTGTATTAAAAATACATTATATGTTGTGCTGTCAAACGATGAATTGTTGTTAATTGTATCTAGAAAAAGTAAATGTTGACGAATCTTTATCTTTGTACCGTATTATTTATAAACACATGCACATACATGTACATATTTAAGAAAAATATCAAAGATACAAATATACATTTAAAAATTCAAAATATAAATACATGTCTAAATATGTCTTTATTATATATACATGTTCTTGTGTTTTAAAATTTGTTATGAATGTATTAAAATTAATATAATGTAAAGACAGACTCTAATTCTGGATGCGGATCTTTTGATAGCCCTTATTATACTACACGTTATATTCTATTCTTACAGTGTTCATTATAAATCAGATATTAAAACACTTAAAAATAAAAATGATGATTGATCCACAGTCCCATAAAATAACATTTTTTGGGGTTCTATATGGTTCAACAGGAAACCTTTAAAATCCAAAGATCCGTTCTGTTTCACAATAGTTACTTTGTGGAGAAAAAATGTTCCTCGGATTATAAATTTAAGACATCGATTGTTCAGAATTGTTCCTTGTATTTTTCTACGGCCTTGCTTTGAAGAACCTTTCATGCACCTTTATTTTTAAACTAGAATATAGACAGAGAGGAATAAAAAGTGAATATACACAGAGTTAAGTAGCACTTCTCCACCGTGGAATATTTAAACCAAGAAAACGCTTAGGCCTTTAAACTACTTCCCCTGGTCGGCCATCCAGACTAAATAAAAAAAGACAGGAAGAAATTGAGAAACAGAAGCACATCTTTTGTAAATCATAAACAGCTGGTAGGCTGTATGAAAGTGGGCGACAATAATATTTCCTCTCTACCACCTTTCTAAAGGACATCAAAGACCCAATTAAGACCCTCTGAGCAAATGGCGTGTGTGCTAGCTGCTCTGGCGAGCTGTCACCGAGTCTGTGTGTGGCTGTCGACGCTCCAACTCACTGACAGCCTCCTTTACCATTCCAACCCGACTCGATGTGTGCCACCTCTTCTCTCTCTCTCTCTCTCTCTCTGTTAAAGGATTTTAATTAGGCCTTGCCTGCTCAGTCTCACACAAGCCTTTGTATGTGCTGAATGCTACAAGGACTGTGATTTGGAAGCCCTTCACAGGCAGTCACTGATGTGAGAGAGAGAATGAGGGAGCGATTGAGAGAGAGAAAGGGCTCTTTCATTTTGATATGTGCTACTTCACTACGCCTCCCCCCGAACCTATTGTACAGTCTCTCCTTATGAAGCAGTGGAATATATTCAAATGTTAACGTGCCCGTGTTAGCTTTGATATTTAAGACAAAAGGGTACAGGGTGAGAATTACAGTGACACTTCACAAACTGACAACGGGACATTTCATCTGACACGTCACAATCTAGCATCACCATTTAAGCCTTCAAGAGCATGTGGTATCAGAGAGTGTGTGTCGAAATCCGTTCCCAAAACAACTATTTTATGATAACAATATTATATAGGAATTATTATTATAGAACTTTATCCTATATCCTAAAACCACTTTGAGCTTAAGTTACTCAAGTTGTTTAAGTTATAGTTAAATCAGAAAATGTGAGTTTTTACCATGACGGGAAATTTATTCAATTTAAACTTCAGCAGCAGTCCAACAGAAAAGAAGAAATGCAATTCTTGTTGCGTCTCAGCAGTTGCTTCTTACTTTCATATTTGTTTTACAGCTATACATCAATTGGATGGATTTTATTTATCTAGTTTAAAAGTAAATAAAGACAAAAGAAGCAACATTCAAAAACATTAACAAAGCAATAATGTTTCCTCTTTCTAAATATTTTCCTAAAATTTGGTTTCATAACTTAAAATTAAGATTTTTGTGGATTTCCCAAAAATGTTTGCATCACACCCGCCCACTGTGTTCTATCTTGAAAAAGCAGCAAATGTCTAGCCAACGCACAAATACTGATGGCAAGCTGCCAGCCAGCCTCCTCCTCCTCCATCACCCCTCCATCCTTTCTTTGTACAGTGTCATCGCAGGGGCCTTCGTTTACCAAGCGTGCCCAAACCAGGCAGGCGGGCATCGTACCCTCCTCAACCGAGGTGTGCCGTGCTGGGACGTTGTCGCCCCTCGCTCCGCCTGACATTCCTCACTGACAGCACTTTACATCTGCCCGTGCCGCACTCCGTCGGCAGACAAAGAAATTAATACCCCAAGTGACTGTGTTTTAATTAAGCAATTTCATGCAAATTACACATTTTAGATTGTCAAATAATATACTGCGCAAAACGGAAGGCTGGCTGATCTGATATGCATGGAGCGTTTTCTTTCAGGGCACTGTGCATACATGGAAAATGAACAAAAATGCTAATTTCTAATCTATTATGCAAACAGTACGATACTAACATAGATTAGCGTGGTATGGCTGTCTTTGTATTGTATATTTAAGGTGCTTGAGTGTTTTATGAAAGCAATTTCTTTTTAGGCACATACGCGAAGAAAAAACCCAGCCCGTTGCGGAAGCTCTGCAGGTTTGTTTGTGTTTGTTTGTATTGCCGAGTACAGAATGCATTGCGACACAAAATTAGCATCTTGAATAACACGAATGTGTTAATGAACAAATAAATTAATGACAAAGTAAACCTAAATAAATAACTATTGAACATAATTTTAATGCCAATTAAAGCTACATGTATGACGTGCTCTCCTGCCTCACGTTGTTACAAGCCGCTATAACTAACAATATGTACAAATTATTCAAATGCGAACAAAGGACATTTTTTTCTTGCCAAGTTGATTTGATTTAATATTAGAGTAGAAGTGCGAGAAAAGGCCCTTGAAACGGCAGGCACAAAAGTCGGTGAGCACAGGTAGCACAATGAGGCCCTCATTAACAAAGGCAAGGGAGGGATCTTGCTGCTTCTTTGTGATTCAAATACATTTAATCAAAGGTTTGTTTCAATATAGCGGTACTTAATAGTGTACATTACCACATACAATATGTCTGAATGAATTGCACTCCTTCTAGTAGGCCTTTTTAATGGGAACAAATAGCAGGACAGGAGTAGGAACGGGAAAGGTAATGGCAGGGTACGGCACGGCTGTTGACGCGATTTTTTCATCTTCAGAGCGGAGTCGTTCTTTAAATGGACCCTTGTGTCGTAATCGTGCGTATTAAAATCAGGGAAGCAATAAAAAAAGCGGCTCTGCGCCGGGTCTTAAACATCCTTTGCCAATTATGAAGCTCAGAAATCAGACTTATGAACCCCTTCTGTGTTTGTGTGCGAGTGTGTGAGCTGCACACAGGTGTGTGAACCGATCTCCACTCACCTTAATCAAGTCAACAAGGGGGTGGAGGTGGGAGACTTGATGGTGCTCGGGTGTGATTGAATTTTGATGCCCGTGATTTCTGAGAACCGGACGGCGGCCGCACGGCATGACGTTTCGTCGGTGGCACGTGCACTTCATCTGAAAGTTGCTTGACAAGCTAAGGACAGACGCTTTGAATGTTTTGAAGCGTAACGTCAATGACAAATTGAGAATAAAAGTCAAAATAATACACTGAATCTGTTCATTTGTGTATACACTGAAAACATGTTATGTGGCTTGGTAAATATCACAATGTTTTTTATTATTAACTTAATAAAATCTTTTAAAAACATTAAATATTTGTTTTAGTTGAAACTATTAAAACAATTGAGTAAAACTCTAATGGTAAATTTCTCTAAAATGTACAAAGGACTAATGTTTTGGTGACTTCTAATAGGAAAAATCTTATTTATTTTTTACATACATATACACAACATATAAACAGTGTATTAACTTGATTTCAAAGCTTTTAAGGTGATGATACACAAAGCCAATTTTTGAGCAATGTTGCCGTCAACTGGCAACCAGGTGATAAACAGGGCAACTTAGGGCATCAGATAGTTGTCAACAACCAATTATACTAGCGGAAGTGAAGCCAAATAACCTAAGTACTAAATTAATGTGTCTTAAAGCTCTAATCTCTAGTTTTCACTTTTTACTGAAAATTATTTGAGCTGCTATCTTCTGTATGGTGTCATCTCTATTTCTTCAGACTCCTTGCAAATTGTCTTCTCCATCATCGCTTTGCTATAGGGCTTAGATCGACCAACTTTTAAAAAACACTTACCGCACCTTAAATTTAGGTAGTTTAAGTATTAAATGAGGTGTATTCCTGTTTTTTGGGTTGGCGCATGTCAAAATCCCAGTATAAAAGATATAAGTTCTTCAATAAGAACCATTACTAACATCCACGACTTCCACAATAGCTTAGTTTTACCTCTCCAATGTAATTTTGCTTGTTTTCTCACACACTTCCTTTATGTTCTCCCTCTGCTCCAAACCTAAATCTTATGTGATTTTCGGGAAGACGGTGACTGCCGTGTGAACCCGTGGCGTCAGTTGGCCCGTGGGAGCGCCTGCCATGCTGCGGTCAGACCCGGCAGATATAAACACTGCTCCGATGACAGCACAAGGAATCAGGAGCTGGCAGCCGGGCGGGTCTCCCTCTGTTCACTGTAACAGGATATTAAACAGTAATTACATGATCCCGAGGCAATCTGATTAGCACGGAGAAAGAGCCTTATTGATCCCAGGTGCAGATCAGCAGCTGGGGATAAATATTTATCCTACCTCTCTGTATGATGGTATAGAGCCACTCAAAACATGCTTGTCAAACAGAGAGGGCTTGTGCCAGAATCGAGATGAACCCCAGTGTCGGATGAGCTTGGGGAAGGAACGACGCTACGATGGGAAACAGAATATAATGATGTGTGGACCCGGCATTACATCACTTACCAAATATACAAAATGAAAAGTCAGGAAGGCAGATTGGATCTAGCCTCTCTAGACTGAACAGAGAATCAGGAGCGTTCATTTAAGACTGATGGGACTCATTTAGATAAGTGTACACTCTCAAAAGTAAAGTGGTACAGTGATCGTATCAGATGGTAACACTGTGGGGTACTTTAGTAACCATTTAGCGCACAGTATGCATCAACTCATATAGTGGTTTACAGGATCTTATTTGTTTATTAGCATTGGTTCACATTGCAATAAAAATTCTCCTGACTCTCATCCGTGGTACACAAAAAGAGATATTTTCGAAGTCAGTCGGGCCGGTATTGTGGTCACCAACATTCTTCAAAATATTTTCTGTTTGGCGGTTTGAGTTTGAGAATGAAATTAAAACAACACTTTCTGACACAGTACTGCGCGAAAGTCTTAAGCATGTAATCATTTTCACCCCACTAAATGCTTAAAGTCAGTTAATTATTTATTTTGAAGGGGTGTGTGATTCGAAAATATGACTACATTTATCCAAACATTCATTTTACCATTATTTGAAAAAAAAAAGGATTTGTTTAACATTAGACAGTGACATGATATGATAAACAGAAAAAAAATCAACATAGTAAATCCAGAAGACCTTTGTTATTGTTTTTAAGATGCTTTCAGACCCGCAAAGTAACAGTCCTGTGAAAAGTCTCTTCAGAGTACTGTATGGTAAAATTTTAACTGGATTTGTAAAATAATGACAAAATGAATACTAAGAAAGGTAAACTCGAATTTCCTAATGACACACAACTGCAAATGATGTAAATTCTGACTTAACTAACCCTTAAACCAAAGTATTTTGGCCCCTTTTTTTTACAGTATCGACTTCCATGTGTTATGCCCCAACAAAAAAGCTCAGAAGCAAAGTTTGAGTGCATGTTAACTTGAGGACGTTGCGACCACAAGGCCAGAAATGATTCCTGAAGAGTGAAGTGTCTCTCTGCCAGGATGACGGGGGGCACAAACATGCTTTGCGGTGCGTGGCTCATTAAATCTGCCTCTGGGTAATCCAATTGATCTGCAATTCGTTTTAAGTAGCATTAAATCAATGCGCCGAGACATGAAAAGCCGGGCTTCTGGTTGACTTCAGTGGAGCTACCTGCAACACTTTGTAATATTGATAATACGCCACTCTCTCCATCTGAGCTCCCTCTCTTTCTCATGCAAATGCTAGCTGTTTGTAACTGGGACTGATCAGCTGGGAAGAAAAGGGAGTTGAATGCCGCGGGGAATTGATTTAACTCTAGAACAATGCCGGGAAACACAGGGCTTTTCAGCGGGACCGCCTGTGTTCGGAGATAGTGTTTATCTTTAGTGTAATCCCAGCTTCCGCGCTACTTTGGTGGAGAGCAAAGGGCCTAAAGCAAGACTAAAGCGGTAAATAAGGATTTCCACCAGACGTAGAAACCAGTCCAAACACAACGAATTTCAGAAGCGCTCGAGAATCGTTCATTTGCATACCAAGTTAATATGAAAGGGGAGGCAGAAACAAACAATGTAATTCCACATCACATCAAACATTACGCTTCCCGATATTGACAAAATCAGACTAAACACAATTAGAATGGATTCTTAAAGAAAGCTCCCAGTGTGATGTGTGGACCTTCATCTGAATATTACAGCGTAATTAGGTCAGGCTGTTGAATTTTTAATGCTCTCTGAAATCATATTCATGCTCACTGTGTGTCAGGTAGAGCCCGGCTTCAGCGATACATCATCACGCGGTGACACCAACATAATGGCCATCCCTTCAAATGTGTGACCTTTTCCAGCGAGCGCACCCCAGCGCGACACATCCAGCCACTGTGTTTGGCAGGAACCCCCTCATGTGTCAAATACAACCGAGGAAGCCGAAACCCACTTCAAAACTGCGGCTGAAATAAAAATGCTGTTATTTGTAGACAAAATAGGACGAGGGTTACGGTTGGTGTCATGTGTATAAGCATTACCCATATGGCTTACCAGATGTTATGTCATAGCTACAGCAGGGCTTCTCAAAGTCTACATACAAGGATCCAAATCTGAATTCACATGAATGTGAAAGGTCTGAAACTAGCGTTGTCACAGTATCGACTTTTCAGTAGTCGATACCAATACCGGTACAATTTCAGTGTTCTCGGTGACGTATGCTCATTGAACACACCGTCATTTTATAAATAAACACAATAAACAATAAACTTCAGAAAGACAAAAGACTGAACCTACATCTATATGTAATATTGGAACAAATTCGAGCTCTCTTACTACATGAAGATGGGTCAAGTTGTGGGCTGGATGTTAGAGACATGGACTTGTAAGCATAAGGTTGTGTGTTTGAATCCCAGTGCCAGCGGAGTTTCAAGTGTCCTTGAGTAAGACATCTTACTCCTGTTTGCTCTGCAGTGATGATTGACCACTGCATAACACTGAAAGTCGCTTTGGATAAAATCGTCTGCCAAATGAATAAATGTAAATTTACACAAGTTTACTTCAACAAAAATAACTTGTATATTAAAACATTAAATGCCAACGGACAAACTCTCCAAACCTAGAGTTATTTGCCTAAATTATAAATCATAATTTATTATTTCGAGCACATGGGTTTTTTGATATATATAATAAATAAAACTTAGCATGTTTACTTTATCCAAATTAGGTTATAACTTGATTAAATGGTTAATAAGGAAACTCAAATAGGATAACATTAGTGCTAACACATTTAAATGCAAACAGATGTTTATTATTTATGACTGAACTTACCATAAACCTCAACATTTATAACTTAAACAATAACAGAATTTCAAACTTAATACTTTAATTTGTTCAGTAGATCTGGATGTTTCCTTTTTTCATCTTCATGTTGGTTTTGCTTCGTGATTTGACTTCTTTCTGAAATATTTCTACACTCGAGTACATGCATCTTGTTGATTTGGAGACGTGAAAAGACATGAAAAGACCACGGGTCAACTGCGCATCAGGTCACTGTTGACCCCCATAAGTTTGTGCTACTGAGTCATATAAAAATGAGCTTCGCCACATGAAATTAATCTAGTGTGTTTGGATTGAATCCCCTCCGGATCTGGACCGGGGTCCAGACTTTAAGAAGCCTGGTCCTTTAGGCTCACACACCGATGACCAAATAAGCAAGAAATGCATGAAGTGATATTCTCTGGAGGAAAAACTTTAGCTAAAGTCATAAAAATGTCATGAACCATTTCAGGCAATATACCTTGCATTTATATCTGGGTCGGATAAATATTGGTTCTGAAAACTAAAAATGACATCAGCCTTTCAATATTTCTACATTTGAGTTTTGACCAAACATTGATTCAAAATGTGGGTGAATTGAATGCTTAGGGGAATGATTCACATCTATATTTTAAAACTTGATCTAATTAAACATATTTTTACCGTTTAGAAAAGCTAATTAACATTTTACTAGGTATGCTGATCACAGGCCACTATGCAAAAACGTGCACTAAAAAAACGTTTCATTTCAGACCATCTGCTATTCATACATTATACTCTCATGACTAACCCCACTAAAACTGAATCTGTATCCTATGCCCTGGATCACAGGAGGATAACGGGTACTCTAGTCTGAAGTGTAGTTGGCTGCCGAAGGGCCACAACAAAGCACTCTTTTTCACAGCTGGGCCTGTAACGTTGAACAGCTCTGTAAAAAAGGTCAGAGGTCAATAGTACCCACTTCTCTGACACTTTTAACCCTCTAATAGTCACGGGAGACAGACACGGAGTACAATTATCACTCCTCTCCAACAGGTCAAGGCCGTTGCTATTAAAACATAAAGGTGTGGATCTCAAAAGAACTTCGGCTGACAGTGTTCACCCTCACTTTACGGTGTAAAATCATTCATTAGAAAGTGATATCTCATCTTGTGCCTTCTCTTCCATTCAAACCTCACCGATGAATCAATATTATCCCAGGACGAAAATGCATTTGGAGTTTCGAAACCAGTAAATTGAACTAAAATAATCATCTTTCTTGGCTTGTTATACCTAAAAAATAATCTACCCAGTGGAGCAGTACGGCTCTGTACAGAAGTCACATGGTAATTTATCCACCCAAGCGTGGAATTTTTGAAGGATGCTTTTAGCTAAATAGATATTTTTGCTAAGCCTGCCATGCGGTTCAGACAGCACACAAACGGGAGATGATGCTTTACACATGTACACGCATGTGATGAAGATGTAAAGATTATACATCACCTGTCAATGTCAGAGCTGCCTAAAATGCTGCGTGAACGTGATGTGATGCTGGCCCAGGAATTCTCAATAGAACCAATGTTGACAACCTCAAATATAATCAAGCCAAAAAAACTTAAACTGAGTTCCATACAATGTGAAATACACAAAGCTAATGTGAGTGAGAGAATTTAAGTCTGTTTATGCTGTATAAGAAATACATTGTTGACAGGATCATCCATTATATAAACCATTTACTTAATTGCAAAGCAAAAAAATATATATGTTTATTATTATTTAATGTTATTTAGCATTTTTGTCTTGTTTTACTCACAATGTCTGAAATATTGTAAATCAAGGCACAAACACTTGCAATGAAAGTGACCCAAGATGGGTAACTAAAAAGAAGTAAACATTATTTTTTCTAAGCCAACTGTTTTAAATAGAAATGTCCTTTA
The DNA here is from genome assembly GCA_033220385.1 of Triplophysa yarkandensis. Taxonomy (NCBI): domain Eukaryota; kingdom Metazoa; phylum Chordata; class Actinopteri; order Cypriniformes; family Nemacheilidae; genus Triplophysa; species Triplophysa yarkandensis. Next base: position 12,565,145 of record CM065669.1, on the reverse strand, counting down.
TTCATTCATTTCCTTTTCAAAAATGTCTTTGGTCACTTTCCATGCCTAGATAATGTGTCTAAATTCAAGACGTTTTAGATATTTGTACTCAAAACAAGGTAAAAATGCTCAACAAGACGCGCTTTTTTGCAGTGATATTAATATGCAAAATAGTTTTGAATCGATAATAATTAATTATATAAATGCATGCATAGTGAATAAAATAATAATATTTTTATTTTATAAAAAAATTATAATGCAAAAATATGTAGTCCATTAGCTTAACTGTACCCCAAATTACAGCCCCCGAGCGCTTTTAACACGATTTAACATTTTTATTCCCTTGCATTTTATAGCCTCAAAACAAAAGCAGAAGAAACATTTATTACAAAAAGGGATGAACACTGGTAGGAACACTGACTTACTGGCTAGAAAATGAATAGAAATTGCACCTTACAACAGCATTAACAACTTATGAGAGCCATTCATTAGGCGAGCCAGTGTCACTGATAGGGAACCATGAAGGACGTCCTCTTATAGAGCCCTGGCAGGAATAATCACATATTTCAGAAATTAAAATTCAGAGGAGGCGCCATGTATCACCGGTTACTGAGGAGCTATGAGATAATAAAGACAACGCAGGTAATAATAAATAGCACCGAGGGCCATAAATACCCCAGCAAGCTCCGGTAAAGACTTGAATGTGACAGTATCTTAATGCGGGGTAAATACACGCTGTTTATCTGAGTGCTCTGACACTTTCAATACAGCCTTAACACTGAAAGGAGTGTGTGGGAGGGGTGAGTAAAGGGAAGAAAATGAACTTAATATCAATACAGATCAAGAGCTACTTTAACAAATGCTACAAACAGTTTGATTAACAAGCAAGCAAATCTGCAAATATTAATAGTGTTTACTTTAAGTATAACTTTACGGTAAAATAGTAATTTACATCTGACTTTTTCTTCTATGGAACCCATAGATCTGAACCTTAACAAAGGTAATGTTGTTAAAATATATGCAGTGAATCCAATTAAAAGACACGTTTGATTAAAGTGTTGTATGTATAAATATGTAAAAAGGGATAAAAACAAAAATGACATAGTCAATGTATAGTCAATGTAATATGTTTTACAATTGCTTAAAGATCAAAAAGACATGTTTTACCCTACAGATTCTTTTTATTTTCTGAATAATATGCATTAGCATGTTTTCACTCTAAAAGTGCTACACTGTAAATGCATTCCCTCTTTAATTTGCAGTATATTTGCACTGCATTCCATTAGCATGACGCTTTAGACAAGCTGGAAAGTCTTTACATCATTGTCTTCATCTTATGTGCGGAATAATCCAAAAGAAAAATGTGCTTCATAGGTCAAGCACAAATCAATTAATAAATAATCACTAACCCGTATCGATCAATATTGATGACATAAAAATCACCTGCTCCGAATATTTTAGTTCACACGTCAATATTGCTTTTCGTAAAACAACAAAAGCAATAAAGCGTCCGACGTTACACTTTATTTTCAATTAAGTCCAGGCCTAGGACCCTTTAAATGAGACTTAAATAAAAATACAGCACAAAATCACCTATTGCAATTTGACTGCAGAATGACCTTTAACCCCTAGTATTTTAACAGTCAGACTGGGAAAAGTTGCAGTAAAGTCAAAAGTTTTGCGACGGCATGCGTGTGGCAGAAGTTCTCTCTCTCTGTGGGCATCTAGGGTCACTAATAAGGAGATGTTTATGCAGAGAGTGTCAGAATCCTGCTGTCTTTTTTCTCCCCTTCCTTCTCTTCTCTGTTTTCAATTATTTACAATTTTTGAGCAGGAAAGACGACGAGAAAAAAAGGGAAGAAATAAGTAGTCAAGCTTTTGGACGTTTCTCGATGCCTTGCTGCACTTTTCTCAGAAACATCATGCATATTTAAAGTTAATAAAGCCTATTCCTTACCTTTCATCCAGACTTCTTAATGTTGCGTACGAAAGCGGGCAGGAACATCAGAGCGCCACTCGAAGGCACCGACTGCGTCCCCAGGTTCAGCTCTAGTGTGACGGACCAAAACTCGTTGCTGTGTAAACCAAACGACATCATTATTACACTAATAATATGAAAACAGCACAAAATAACACAGAACATATAAATGTAGATCCTTTTGGATGAGTGGATGGGGAAACAAACGGTGAGTTTTTAATTGTGTTTACTTGTGTGCATATCTAAACTTTAAAATGCAAATGTAATTCATGTACGCAAATATTTGAGTATTTAAAGCATTGCATCTAGGAGCTAATAAAATGTTTTAACCTACATTTCCAACATAAATTAAAACAATTCTTGATCATTTACTTTGATATCTTAATCCAAAAAATAGGACAACTAAATGGCGGGGAAAAAATATACAACAAATACACAAAATCTTTACATCAATTTTTACAACCATTGTTCAGGATCCACTCGTTTCTCTGAATGATTTCCCTTTGACAGCTCAAAACAAGCACAAGGCAAACACTTCCGCTGAACAAAAGCCAGAAGTGGATCTGGTAGGGAGTCCGATTGTGATGGTCATAAATCAGAGCCGACGCAGTAGGACTCCGACAGACTGCTACGGCTTTATCTGCAGAACGCCTTTCATCCTCCCCGGCCCCTGTTTATGCATATCCGCTGGATAGCCCACCTCCACGGCATCCAAATCTTGGGTTCAAGGCCTCTCCAAACCCTCAGCCTTCTTGGAGACTCCTGCCTTGCCCGCTTAATTGATTCTGCTGGGGTGTCAAAAAAGCAAAAATACATAGTTCATCATTTATTTAGACAGCCTTTGATACGAGTGATATTTAAAAAGGTTTAATCTCATGGCTGGGTGAAAAATGTTATGAGCAATGATATGAAAAAATAGCTTTAAATTCATTTGACTGTAGATGTTGACTAACAGTAAACGACACAAAAACTCTTAAGTCATGACACAAGAAGCAAATGACACAAGAATGTAAATCCAGAAAAAAAATCTAAGAGATGGTTTGTATAAATCCACGAAATGTTATTATTTATCTCTCGTTTATTTTATTAGCAAGCCGTTTGCTCTTGAACTCAATAGATGATTAGGGTCTGATCACAGGGCACAGATTTCTACATCATGAGATATCAGACGTGGAGTCTCTGGCGTAACACTCCTGCAATCACCAGCGAATCTGTAAGAAAAAAGCACTGGAGAAAGGATGCAGCACGGGGACGGTGGAGCGGGATGCTGGAAGTGCGGAGCATCAGCCCCCAGCATATTCATAAATCAGCTCCTTCAGAAGCTGTCACACACTCCATAATGAGGGTTATTATTCAGCTCGGGTGTCAAAGTTACTATCTAAGGACCGTCTCTGCGAGGCCCTCTCACTCTGCACCTTGTTAAATAAACAGCGGCGTACACAAAATGGCAAACAAGACGCGGGTCAACCTGATACAGAGCGGGGTCACGCGGCCCTCTGGAGTAATTTACCCCGCGGGAACAGCCGGCTGGGGAGATGGATGATGTCGGGCCTTTCGAAAAGATTAATGGAGAGAGAGAACAACAAAAAGAGAAGTTGGAGAACATGAAAAGAAGGTGCCAAATTTGTCAAGATGCGTCTTAAAGAACAACCCAAATCATATGTTTGCAATTGTTCAATTTTTGGTTTTTACATAGTGCATGTGTTACACAAAAAACGATCCATTGCAGCTGAAACCTCACATCAAATACCGCCCGCCTATGTGCCGCACATTCAGTCATATAAAATAAGTTAAAAGAATAATGACGAAGCCATCAAAATTGCACGACACCTACGACCGACAGCAAAATTCCCCACGTCGCTTGACCTGTCATTGATAACAGTCTCATATTAACCCTCTCGGAATATAAGCTTTAAAAAATTCATCCTCTTTATTACTTTGCTAATATCAGACACTGGCCGCAGAGCTGAGGGTAGTATTAATTTTGAATACTTGAAGGGGGCAGAGGAGACGTGAGGGCGAGAACTGAGCTGTATGGCAAATGAAAGCACTAATCTCTGTTTAACATGAACAAGGACTCCACACATCCAGGGAGGCTCAGGCAGACCCGGCACAAGATTACAGCTCTCTGTGTTATTTCTGCACAGAAATACATGACTAAATATTACACGTGAACAGCATATTACATTTTCATGAACAATAAACTATAAAAGTCAACATTTTCTAAAACAATTGGGTGACACTATTTTGTCTATCTATATTTATATTTTTTTTATTATTTAATGCATCCAATTCATCCTATACACTTACATCACTGTCTGGTTCGGCTCAGCTGTCAAAACCAATCTCCAAAGACTACAGATGATGGTCAATTCACTAGCACTACTCTTCCCAATTTTAAAGAACTGAACTCATCCAGAGTGAGCAAAAGGGCTCGCAAAATCACTCCGGACCCCCAGCACACTTCCCTTTTGAACTGTTACTGTCTGGTCTGAGCTACTCAGTACCAAGCACAAAAATGTCAAGACACAGGAAATGTTTCTTTCATCAGGCCATATGCCTCAAGAACAGATAAATATTCCCCTAAGTGCAATAAAGATATAAATTACTTTCCCTCAACCTAATAACTTGCATATTTCTAAATACATCCCTCATATCTCATTCCAACTGAAGCTTTTCTGTCATACGGCATTTCTACCATTGTGTGTCTTTGTCAGAATGTTCTTTACATTGTGGAGAATCATTATATGTATAAAAAAGTAAATACCCAGAAAATGACTTTAGCAGGATTTTCTAAAGCGGGTTCACATATTGTTGATTTCTAATTCATTTCATCAAAGGCTTTTAATAATGTTCCGAAATTCTGTCTAAACAAACTTTTTTTATATATTAACATTGAATCAACACGATAAATTAAATTAAATGTACATGCATAGCTTAACATAACAAAAAATAAACGTACCATTTCAGCTCATGAAACCTTACAATAAAATCAAATAAAAATGATTGGGTGGTTAAATCAATTAACTTCTACATTGAGTAAATGAGAGGAGAGCACTGATAGTTGCGGGCAATTTCTCAAATTGTCATAATTACCAGAGCCAGAAGGGTCACAATCACACAGTCCATTTAAAGGACAAAAAAGATCTCCCCCAGAGAGGGAAGGGCTTTACTCTTCTCTTTTAAACAAGAGAGAAACTCCAAACAGTGAGGAGTCGTCATTGATGTTCATCTCACCTTCCTGAAGGCAACAGATTCATCTTTTACATCTGTGAGTTTTAGACAGGCCTTCACGCTGTGCGAAGCCACCCTAGAAAAATAACCGTCTTACCCGATACCAATTAATGATATTGTCATTTGGTAGTAGGGCACCCCGTGTTTGTCAAAGCATATACGAGCATCTCTGGGACAGTAATTTGGACCATCTGTTCTTGTAGAACGCTGAGATATGTTATGCGTTTAAGCTCAATAATGTGTCATGTGACTGGTGGGGCCGTGTCTGGTCGACATGAAGAGAACATATGTTGTCTTCCAGCCCGCGGGCTGATGCTGAAGATGAGAAAAGACAGTACTTCAAGGCAAATTCTGTCCCTGAAGAAAGACTGCCACAACCTATATGGTTCAGTGTATTGACAAATCTCTTGTGGATGATATAGACAATGGTTTGCAGCTCTCTTTAAGTCACAGAGTGTTGCTCTGATGGGACTGATGATCTTCAAACAGGGCACCATCTTAGCAGAGCTTGGAAAAAAAAAGTGATGTGCTGACTGACATATTGCGAGCCACCGTGGGGCAAAGGTAAGCCACCTCGAGATATCGTTGCATTCTTCTGTTGAAATAAATAATCGCCGTGCGATAACCGTCACCATGCCTACATTTGATCCGTTTTAACATCAGGTGCTTGTTTATTAGGCAGGAGATGCTGAGGTTTAATTGCAGTGTTGAGGTGAGACCCGTCCATGCGCTCATCTGACAAGAGTTTGGCCTGAAGATGGATGATACGCAGATAGACTTCTGCCATTGGAGACTGCCGAAACAGGCCACAACCTCCAGTGATGAATGACGACTCAGAAGCTCAGTTTTCCCACTGGAAACCATCCCGCAAAAAGGCAGAGAAGATGACAGCCCAGAAGAGAAGATGTCCTGACTTCCCAACCCCTCATCCGGGGTAAACAGGATCGGCTTGTAGAAGCAGCGCAGATGCTACAACTGCTCGATAGCGCTTGTTTTTTCGCCATTGGTGTCAAAACATCTCAACGGACAGGAAAAGGAATCGTGTGGTGTTTAGGGGATCTGGGGTGGGAAGAAAGAAGAAAAATAACAAGTGACACATCTGCAAATTAGCTTTGACTGCTCAACAAGGAGCGCGTGTTGACAGGGGAGAGAACTGATCTGATTTGCTGACACCGGCAAAGGAAAAGAGAGACAAAACAAATCTAATCATCCCTTCCCATCAAGAGGAAATCGCTGCTTTCTTTCCACAAAGACCCCCCTGGCTTAAATCAATTTCTAACAAACTTGATTCCAAGGCGGTAACGGGTAGAATCAACAGTAGCTTTCAATTTAATTCAGTGGCGCGCACTGGGAGCGAGTGCCTTTCATCCATCACCATCATGAGCATGGAGTTACACAAACACGCAGTGCCCGGCGGTGGAAAACTGCTGTAAATACATTACAACAACTAGGGGATTTGTCACTTTTAGGAATGTGACATGCTATGAAGATTGGCATTCAATAAAGTTTAGTATATAATAGTAGAAAGCAACATAAGGATGTAACGAATTAGGTTGCGAAGAAACCTTAAGTCTGTAATACATTACACAACTCTAGCACAGATTTTCAGTCAGGGTTAGTCGACAGTTGTTGCAGAATGTCGAACGACTTTAGGTAGTATGCACAGACTTTCTTCTCAGAAAGTCATGTAGTTGAGGAGGGGTACCAAACCCGACTTTATCTGTAGACTCAACTCAGAGGATATCAAAACGTGTTTGATATTTTAAAACACACACCGCGTCTCTCTCTGTACTGTTTGAGAAATCACAGCCTGCGAGTGGTAAAAAATTGTGTGTTGCCAGTATTTACTAAGAAATTGTTTAATTTCTTTTTGTTAAAAAGAACAAAGGTAAATTTTGTGCTTACAAAAGATTTTAAAATGTGTTAATAAAATATATGTATACATTTTCATCTCTATAAACCTAACCAGTTTACTATCCAGTCTAATCAGTACATTTTTCTCTGAACCCATTTACAAATAATGACTTTTTTATTTTTTAAATCTCTTCTAAAAGTTGTGTGGTGTATTCCTGGCTTTTAAGACATACTAAAATGTCGGACACTGTGTTTTTATTCACCAACCTAGTTGGAAACATGCCCTCGATAACTAACTTAACAACACTTGCTTATCTCCCTTGATCCATCATAACAGTAGTTTGCCTTACAGATGAAAATTACATCAGACTGTCAAAAGCTACGTAGTGTGTTGTGCTTTACAATTGGCACACTTCAGAACGCTAGGCAGATTAAATCCAGCTTGCGTAGCTTTAAGTGTCTGCGTTAACATAGCCGCACAAAGAGTGCATTTCAGGCCTAAGACTGGCAGCTTGCACAGGTGAACATGCCTCGGTTAAAGTAGATGATTCGCAGGAGGTGAAGTGAAGACCGTTCTCAATCGTTCCCATTCCTACTTCGCTCTGGCCACCCCCCCCCCCTCCCACTTCCTGTCATTAAGCCTCTCACTGCCTGTCCTTACAATAATCCCAGCAGTTTTTTGTCAATCCACTAATAATTCAATTTAGCAGGCCTGGCACAGAGCCCCGCCATTAGTTTTGAGGACGTGATTTAAGATTGATGACTTGTGCCCCTTGGGAGTCTGTTTCATGAGGTGCTGGGGGGCGGCAGGGGTGCGCCAGTGGCCAAGGTGCGGAGGGAGAACAGGCATGGGAGTGGAGCGAATTAAACTTTGGAATTGATTTTCTTAAAATTCGAGTTGACTAATGTGACAAGTCGCAGCTGCGAACGGCAGAGCGCTGGGTTAAAAAACCCGCGGCCTGTCTCCTCCAGGCTTCTCACAGTGACACGGCAGCTCGCGGGAGAGCGATTGTGTGTTACGGGACCCGCGCGCACACGCATACAAACATATGCTGGCGCTCGGTCGTCAACCTGCTGTCACAGACACAAATTACAGGCAGGGGAGAGAGAGACAGATAGAGAGGCGGCAAAGGAAGAGAGACAGACCTCACATCACCACAGCTTCAGACTCGCAAGTACTGCACAGTGCTGACAAGGAATGGGTCACTGCTGTGACATTGTTGAATAATTCAAGAAAAGAAAAGAAGAGAGATGGGGGAAAGAGAGAGAGTAGATAAGTCAATGAAAAAGTATAGAACATGTTTGGGTGGATCCTCGTGGCTTGTCGTAACACTCTGCTGTGCTATCAAAAGCAACATATTGCAGTGTCTACAAGTTGCATCACTGCAATACAATACTTCTGGTCTTCTAGACAAACAGACAAATCTTAAGCTAAACATGAAATCAAAATTATTAATACTTATTTTCCCCAAAAAATCCCCAAACTATATGCTGTAATGCAAAAAAAGTTTCCAAATATCTAAAAATATCCAGACCATACATCAGCTCATATACAGTTTCAGTAAATGGGCTGAGAACACTGCTCAGTGTTAAAATCAAGGTCTACCCATCCGTAGCGTTGCACATTTTGTCTTCAAATTATCACCGACTAGACCACCAAACAGACTGAATTATTTTCTTCATTAACACCAGCGTGATTCTAATTCCCCGGCCGGCGCGAGTCACAAAGTGCTTCTGCTAGATTTGACGGCGCGCTTCGGAAACGACTCAGAAAAACGGTAAGCAAACAGAACCGAGCGACGTGGCCCCCGATGAACGAACGCTGGAATTGGTTTCACGCTCGAACGCGGCCTTTAAGACAAAGTACCTCAGGAGATAATTATAGTGTCAAGTATCCGGCAGGCCGGCCGCTGACGATTGGCCAATATTTAGCTTTAATTAAATCAAAGCAGAAATGTAATTTCTCATGAGTGATCTTTAAACAGAGTGTCGACTTTAAAAAAACACAACATGAGTCTTAACACTTCTTCAGCTGCCTCCTTTGTCTGCAACTAATGATGTTTTGTCGACTTGCGTGTTTGCACCTTGCAGATTGATGAAAAAAATGAACTTTTGAAGGTGTTGATTCACCTGAGCAGCAGATATTTAATGTGTTAGTATTTGATTCAAAATCACAGCACTTGTAGGTTTATATACGGATAAATATGTTGAGATAAAAAAAAATACTTCTATATTTTCATCCAAATGCAATTTTTATGTTTACATTTCTTTGAATAATGCGCAACGTCACTTTGCACCACTGACACCAGGAATGTCTTCATTTTTGCAGAAGAATCCTAGAGATGAAATTCCCTCACAAAACACTCGCCAGAGACATCACAAATATTTAAAATCCCATTACTTTCGTTGCCTGATCTTCAAGTCTTATTATTGATTTAATTTCCTGGCATCCAACAGAAAGGGATATACTCTTCTTGCCTGATGTTTGGGAATACGGGAATGTTTGGCCATAATCATAGTGTGGACTATTGATCTTGCTATTTTAATATGTTGTGTGAGCAGCTCTGTTTGACTGCCTTTTTTCATTAGCCAAAGGCTCTCAGCCTGTGCTGTGTCTTCAAGCCAGGGAATTAAAACTGCCTTTCTCTCTGTTTGGACTGTCAGATGAAGGCAGGCGAGAAAGGTCAATACAAAATTAATATGGGCATTAATATTCTTAATGCAAACCCGACACGCAAAGTCTTAGTTTTGACTGAGGTCCGCACAAAGTTAGATATGATTCTCCCGAGGTGGCCCCGGGCGCTGAACACCTGCCAGCGCGGGGCGAGCATTAATTGCGACTGTCTTGTGCACATCATAAACTCGCTGTTGATGCTGATCAGAGCAGTTCATCGCGACTGTGAATCTCCTTTATTTTAATTGATTGTAAAACAGCGGGGAAAAAAGTGCTTCAGCAGTGAAAACATTTGGAGGTTGCTTCTGTGTTAAGAGATTTAATTACATTTATAATATGAGAAGGGATTTGATTATGCAAATGCCTTTAAACTGAAGTATGTTCAATGTAAACAGGCAGGATGATTGGCGACTGGGAGGAGAGACAAGAAACGAGACCCAAGACAGATGCCAAAGCCATTCTATAGAACTAAAAAACACATACATGGCTACATAATTTATATATTATATATAGATACATACATTAAATATACATTTAAAAATAAGACTAGTTCAGATATTCTCGATACACAACGTTTTCTGTACAATAAAAATACAGCTTGATTTGAAAGACATTTACCTATTTTTGTAGGCTTTATGGTTCCCATTTTATCTTCTCATCTTTCATGAGGTTTCCTGACACCTTTGTTGTACCCGTGGTAACTTCTAAAAAAATATATTTAGTATTCTAAGAATTTTATATTACCATTCAGATAAAAACTTAAGGCCACAAATGAAAGTGATAAAACAATTCAAAAATGATTCTGTAAAGCAAAACCTCACCACCATCATGTATATCAAATTACAAACCCTTATCACAAACCTTAAACTGCCATCACAACTTTGTTCCATAACCAGCAGTCTGATGTCCTGCAAAGTACACAAGAAACAAGAACTCACAGTTAATATGCTTTTCTATGTGTTCTGTTTGTGGTTTGTTTGGCCGTTGGTAAACTGATTGCTTGGCTGGAGAATTCCCATCTGTGTAGATGTACCTGCTGTTATTTATGAGGGCTCTTGTTTAGGCGTGCACACAGATGCTGGTAATTAATCCAGCCAGCAATTAGATATTGTTTCAATTCACAGTTGAATGTAATTAACTTCTGCGCTCCTCTCAGAGCGAGCTGCCACAGGGTTCACAAAAGATAGAAAAAGCAAAAAAAAAAATTTATATTCTACCTAAAGCAAACAGAGCTGGAGGAATATCATCATTTAATATTTAAAGCTTTAAATGCGGATTCGTGTAGAGATAAGTTTAGTTTGCATGTTACGCAGATTTATGTAGGCATGCAAACTTATGAATATAAAGAAAAGTTTAAAATGTAAGTATATTTATATCAGTTTATATAAGATAATATACTGTTGTTAGTCTATTGCTTTCAAATAAGTCAAAAAAATTATGATTTATATCAAATCAATGTTAATAACACTATAGATTAAACTTTCTTTCTTATACATCTAGCAGCACTTTTATATCAAAAGCAACTACAGTAAAGTTATAGCTCATCCAAAAATGTTATCATTTACTCACCCTTTTTTTTTCTTTATAACGCAATAGATATAGAACACAATAGAGATATTTTGAATAATGTCACTAAGTCATTTACTTGCATTGGTTTTGTTTCCATACACTAGAAGTGAACGGGTGCCACTGCTGTTTTGTTTACCAACCTTCTTCAAAATTTCTTCTTTTGTGATCAGTAGTAGAAAGGCATGCAGGTTTGAAATGACAAAAGGGTGAGTAAAAAATTACACAATCATTTTAACTCTATATCTTGTGTATGTGCAATGAAAATGCATTGAGTAGCACCATGCTTCACAAATTGAGCTTTAGAACAGATATGTGTTATGAAAACGATTTGCGATAGCAAGAGAGGCTGAACTGATCTGAATCGTTAGAGTACTGAAAATGTGTTTCTCCTAAGACACAAGTTTAGCCTTTGAGTAACTCCATGGCTTTCCTCCATAAGACCTCTCTTTGGTTAGCATTAATGGGTGTGGTTAAGGGCTTTCCTGAGTACAGACCCGTGAAGTAAAGCTCAATTTATGTTGCTTACGAGCAGATCTCTGGTTTCCAGCGGACCACCTTTCTCTCCGGCTCCGTTTGGCCGTTCCGCCATATCCTTCAGTGGGGTGACGCATCACAGGGTTCGCCTTGACCTTCTCAACATTCCCAGCCATCAATCTGAGTCTGTGCTGACTTTTTCCATCGTAGATAGGCACATCTTTTTATTTAAAATCCGCTCTCATTACAGCTGCTCTCAGCCGGTCAGCGAGAGGATTTCAGCTGAGAAGTTGGGAAGGTAATTGAGCGGATCTTCCGAGCGGAAAGAAGCCTGCCTACCCGGCTCCTATTTGACTAGATTCAGGATGTAGTGACCATGGCCGGTCTGTCGACCGGACTTCATGCAAGCCTTCATGTCTGGGCATCGGTCGGCCTCTCATTATAAGCCGGCAGAACTGTCAGAAACAGGGAAAAACAAGGTTGTAATGTAATCCGGTCACTGGACTTTTTCCTCCTCTTAATGACGGCCTCACTTCCTCTCCCTGCCCTTCTGCTCTTTCCAGTCATGTCTGATAGACTCGCACGGAGAGGAGAATGGGCAGATTGCATAATATGATATTGATCTTCACCCGCGGGCCATTTTCCATCCAACACCATTAGCGGCAATTACTACGTAGACTAGACAAACAATCTGAAATTAGGAACAAAATAAAAGGATGAATAAATTAATTCGCTTTGCGAAACTCAGAACATCTGTTAACTAGTTAGGCTCGGTTAATAAGCAAAATAATTAAGCTTCCATCTTATTTGATTCCCTTTGGTTCTCTTTCTGTATTCATATCAGGAGAGCAAGTAGAGCTGCTACCCTAAGGCAGAGGAAGCAATAATATGAGCCCAGGAGAGTCGTTCGCAGGCCGGGAGAGAGTTGTCTACCAGAGGAGGTTCCCCGGATCTCCACCTGGGCGTCTGGGAGGCTAAACGACGCCGATATCGCTTATTAAACCATCTGCCTCATGCTAATTAGATTATCGCAGATAAAGAGAAGGAGTTTTCTTTGTACGTTTTAATGAGATAATGTGTCAGCTGATTGCGCGGGGAAGATGGATGTAATTCGGGCGGCGGGCGCTGACTCGGGCTGCGGGATATCAGGTGAAGGTGTGCCGGGGACCAGATGCGGCTTTGAGAGCCATTAATCTCATGTCTCTGGAAGAAACTTCTTGCCTACATAAGGTGAATGAAAATAAACAGCACCGTACAAAATCTCCAACCTTCTCTTTTTAAAGTGCTTTCATAGTTCATGTGGAGTTAAGAAGTCAAATATCAGCCATTATTGGGTGTTTCATCAATGATAAAAGGGTTGAATTCTACGAAACTATCTAAACTTTTTCATTTAAATGCTTAGATCACATAAAAAACTCAACCAAGAAGGCCTGTATTGATTCAGTACAACAATCGACATGTTGCACCTGGCCTAACAAGCACCTGCTTTCCGTTTTGGAATACGTTGATAAATTTCATCTTTGGTGGTGGGTGGGGGTTTGAGAGCTCTGCCAACTAATGAAGGAGAGGCTATCGATTAGGTCTGTCACAAGAGAAGGACATTAAAGTACACATTCAATAAGGAACTTCATATCCCGTCCGGCTAGTGTAAAGGTTAAGTGCTAAGGAATATTAGCAGGATCAATACGCGACTGCAACTTCACATATAGCACACGATGCCTTCTAACCCATCCGGCCGATAACCTGACAACTCCAGCTAGAAAAAACTAGAAAGCCTCTCTTAATAACAACACGCATCATCTCGCAAACTCCGTCCCAATGCTCGCCGGCGGTTAGCGGCATCCCGTAATGAAGCTATAGCTGTCATCAGCGGTGTAAACTGGAGCTTATTAAAATTTAATAACCGTCACTTTGTCTCTGTTCACTATAAATAACAAACTCAATTTCCCCCGTTATGGCGAGAGAGGCTCTTTAAGCAAGACAAATGAATGGTTTGCAGCACAGACTAACAACATTAACTGGCTAATTAAACAACAATAGAGGATGCCGCTGCTTCTCGCCATAATTATGCCATGTAGTTTAATGAAAAGGTTAACTGTGCATGAGGAATACGATGTCTTTGTCTCTGTGCCAGACCAGTCGGAGAAAGAAAACACTTTCTGAATTTCTCAATAAACAAGGCAGATTAAATCTGCAGCATTCTGCTTTCTTCAAGACGTTAGCGTCATCTCTAATGATGAGTACATCTATATACTCCTTAATGAGCCATTCCTAATTCTTATTATGCTTTTGGTTCAGTGTGTCTAGTAGCATTTGTGTACATGTTGTTTCAAATTGGCCTTGCGTATGGCATAAGTTTCATCCCATTTTCATCACCTTCTATTTTCATCATATCATTGTCAAGGAAATATGCATTTTAAAATACTGTATATAATATTAATAATTGAAATATATCATACAGCTGAACCTTAAGCTCTTAGGCCTGGTCATCTTCTTCTCACTGAAACCTCTGAAAATGTAATTACAACACCACCTAAGACGTATAAGATGTCCATTACCCTCAGCCACATTTCCAGAGCTAAGCCTTTAAATATTCCATTAATTGATAATGTAAATGCCCTTGAGATGCAGACTTTACGCTGATAAATCACTGCCGGGCCCTCCTCGCCAATGAAAGCAACACTACAATCTGAGAGACGAAAGCTCTCATACCCCAGCGTCACTCATCGTAGACCTCAAGACTCTTCTGAAGATCATGTGCTTCTACAAGTACACAACAAGCTGTTTCATAACATATTATTCATACACAGAGTGAAATGCAAAGCACAAAATAATATCACAGAGAAAACTCTAAAGTCAATCCACAGCTCGCTCTGAAAACATTACATAAATTAAGTAATTTACATTGCAGATTTGATCATTATCTCATGGTTTCCTATTTAAAACACTGCAAACAGCAGTGCTTGCATGTCCCACAAATCATAATCTGTTTATTAATTGAACTACAAACCCTCTAGAGGAGTTAAAAACAACCAGGGGATCAATAATATATTGCTGCGCATTGTGCACAAGTTAATTATTCAGTAAACGAACTGACATACAAGTCCATTAGCGATTTAATCATGAAATCACTGCTTTTTCCACGGCTTACGGGCTTAAAGAATTCATGACGGAAAAATATTTATCTCATTTGAAAGCAAAGGATGCAAATCTCAAATGATGAACTGTACCGGATGTCCTTTTTAAAATATAAATG
Source organism: Triplophysa yarkandensis (assembly GCA_033220385.1). Lineage (NCBI taxonomy): Eukaryota > Metazoa > Chordata > Actinopteri > Cypriniformes > Nemacheilidae > Triplophysa > Triplophysa yarkandensis. The sequence continues at coordinate 12,550,127 of CM065669.1, read as the reverse complement.
CCCTGTTTGAAACGTTCCTACTGCAGACGTTTGAGAGCTTTTGTCATAAATTCGTGATGAACTGTTGGTTTACAAATAGGAAAACATGAATATTGTAAGCAGTTACAGCATTTTACTTACGAGTTGACACATTTAATATGAGCTCTAAAAGCAAACATGTTTAATTGACTTTTCCTTTTACTGTTTGTATGTAGAAATGTATTTTGTATGTAGGAGCAATTTAAAAAGAGATGCATGCAGTAAAGTGGATGCAAGTGTACATATTCCTCAAACTGGCACATGCTTAATAAAGTGAATAAAATTGTCATCCTTTAAAAACGAATAGCATTACATGGTACTTGTAATAAAGAACCATTTGTTACTTTTAATTGTATTGTTTGAAAGAAACAAAACATCAAAGACTCTTAACATGAATTTGACGAGCAAGCATGCATTCGGATAAGAATAGCCAGAAATGCGCCCTGAGATCTCGCTATAGAGACCTAAAGATATTCAATGCATGCATCCGTAAGGCCTGCATTTGTTCATCCCTAGTAAACGCCAAAGTCTTTGATCACTGGTTATCTGTGTATACATTAATGATTTATTTTTCATACACCCCTAGAGGTATGCTTAACGTTTTTGGCGTCCTTTCTTTCCGCAGGCTCATCTATCCGCCGAACGCGTCGCATCGTTACGCAAACTGACAGGAGTTGGAAAAAAGCGGAGATGGTAAACAGCTACACGACCGCAGCACCGAACGTTGCTTTCAGAAGATCACAGGGCCGAAATTGCACCTGACGTTTCAAAAGACAAAAAAGTTGCGCTCGGCTGACAGAATCACTCCCCCATTGCTTTCTCAGGGGTGTTGCTTTATTAATGAGAAGCACACATAAAAAGCAACCGTACGACTGAGGGTGTCACTCATCAAAAACTTTAGCTACTTGCGTGGAAAGGAACGGTTCTTTTTTATAAGGACCAGAGACAATCGCTGATTGCCCGGTCTTTCAGATGACCAGCTTTATCTTTGAGGAAGGGTATGAATATTGCATGCAAAGTAAAGTTATCTTCTGGCTATAGGCTGAAGAGGGAGGGTTGAGGATGGATACTGAGAGGAAAGCTTTTTCCCTCAAAGGCACAAGTATGTGCGTATGTGTTTTGTGTGTGTGTGCACACATACAGGAATAAGTCGAAGATATCAAGTGAGTGACACTTTTTTCCCAACCAAGATCTGTTCTTTTACTCTGTTTTAGCAACATGCCAACATCTGGAGATTATTTCCCACCTTTCTTTAGACAGCATGCCATAATGCGCTTGTTTCTTTTCCTACCAAAACACCAGGAAAAATAACATCCAAGCAACAGCATGATTCCTTTTGTTTAATTGCCCTTATGATCAAAAAACTTCAGCACAACAGAAGTTTTGTGTGCAGTGCAGAGGCGGCTGCTCAACACATAGCTGTGGGGCTAATGGGGGGAGTCTGGCAGGGACAGGTTTGATGTGGAGCTGTCACTGATGGAGAAGCTAGCTGAGCATGTCCAAAACACCAAACACAGACCTCTGCTCCTCCTCTGCTCCAAAAAACAGAATACAGGAACACAGTTGTTTGAATAATAAATACTTGTGGCACTCGAGTGGCAGAGTGCCTGCAGAGACGCGCGCCCAGAAAACGATGTTGATGTGTAGGGAAAGCCGGGGCCGACATATGTTGCCATGAATAAGGTATACGAGAGACATCAATGCGGGTTCCGGATTTTCAGGTGCAGGAGTTTTTCTCTGGCGTGAAATGACATGCTGAGGAGGAATAAACTTTAGGAGAAAAGCAGCGCCCTGTGAAAACGTGGCACAACTCATTTCCAAAGTTGCTGACCAAGTCTGGGCAACTTTTTCTTACTGTTGGTTTATTTGTGTAATGGTGTATTCTAGTCTTACGCCCGGCAGAACATTTTAGACCCCTTCAAATTGGTCATTAGCTGGTGTAATAAAAACCTAAATTAATTAATTTGGCCAAAGCTAAAAAAATATTTTTGAATCCTATGCAAAATTCCAATTTTATGTGCACAAAAGAGGGCAATACTGCAAGATAGAAATTATCTTTTTGCTAAAAAACATTAATAAGCCAATAATTAATGCAATGATTACTAAACAAAATATAAAAACATCTTTGATAGGTCAAGGCGCATTATTTCTTTGCAGTAAAAACCCTTTTTTGTTTTATTCTGCAAGAAAAAGAACAAGTCATTGGTTGCCAAAACCATTTTTCAGAAGAAATAAGTGACTTAACTCACATCCACAGGTCAAAAAACAAGATCCTCTGTTTTCTTTTTGACGCCAAATAAAAAGGAAACTGCAAAGACACAAGTGCGGGTGGCAAAATATTTCATCCACTTTGGGACATCTGTTCTTTGATAGCCTGGGAACGGGGCCATTTTAGTGGTTGATGCATCCATCCTTTGCCGATATTTAATACGCAGTTACTCCACGGCGAACATGACAGAAAATCATTAGCCACCACTGGCTGCTAACTGTCACATGAATGATTGAGAAAGCAGTGAAGCGCTCACTTTTGTGTGGCAGTTAAACGTCCGCCCTTAAACAGCGGAGCCCGTTGAGACCCATGATGGAGCGTCTGGGAGGAAGGCCACAGTCAGAGAAAAGAGAGGAAAGGTGCACCTGTGTTTTAGAAAGCTACGATCTGACACCAGGGTTAGCCAAGCCATATGTCCTGGATTATATACCAAAGGTCCTAAATGCCAGCTGGTCAGGCTGCGGGATGTGGCTTTCCACAGCTAGCTGGTCACAAAGAAAAGTCCCTGCTTTGAGGGCACCGAGGGGATCGGTAGCTCCTCAAAGTTTTGGAATTCAGGTCCCAGGGTGGTTTTGAAGGAGGGGATTTGCCTAGCAGACCAGAGGATGGGGGTGCAGCAAACTTACCAGTGGAAGGAGTCATTGTGACATTGGCTCCCCCATGTACGGTTCCAGCCTCTATGCCGTAATGAAAGCCTGTTCCTGTCTTTCCGCCATAGTGGGCCATGTAGAGATATTCTTCAGAGCTCCCTTGAGCCCTATCAGCTTCTCCTGTGAGAGCAAAGACACACACACCTCCTCAGACTGAGAACTCCTCTAGGGAACGACCAGTGGGTCTGTGCTCTCTGACTGCATACAGTGTTTTCGGGAGTAACTCCGCCGTCTCCCCTCGACAGTCTGCGTTCATTAAGGTCATTACTGTTAAATGTTTTTCATTGGTTCTGAAGTGGGAAACATGTGAATTAAAAAGGTAGAAAATCGTCAAATTATAAATTGAGCCGGCACCTCAATTATTTGCTTCATTTGATAATAACGTGTGGTTAATTATTCAAAGAGGTTAATTAAAACCAGGTTGATAAAATTAGAATAATATAAGGGATGGTAATATTTTTCCAGTTTGTGTCCGACTCTCATGCACAAACTAAATATGTTTGACAATTGAATCCTTATTAATGTAAACAATAAAAAATCTAATCAACACCCATTACGATTTTCAGCCATATGGGTTTACGAAATAAACTTACAGCAACGTTATATTTCTTGCATCCATTTTATGGCATGTTGGATTTTTGATTGTTAACTTACGGGTCAAAAACAAAAGTCATTGCAATAAATTGTTTTTTGTTACATAAAAAAAAAGTGCAGTTGAAAATTATTTTATAATTTTTTTTTAAATCAATTAACTTCATTATGGCATCATAACAAATAGCATAAATACATAGACTTACACGGGCAGTGTATGATTATTTAATAATGGTTAACAGCAACTCGAGCTGTTACTATAAAGCATTACTATAAAATTCAATTGTTGTGCAGTCACCGGTGTGCAAACGTTAAAGCCAGAATTGTTCGCTTTACAATGTCATTATTTTTCACGGAGGTAAACACCGCTGAAACTACATTATTGCTCTATACTGCCTGCCGACAATCGGCAAGATAAAGTCCTTTTCTCATTCCCACCAGAAAGTGTTGCTGTGGAGCCCTGTGGGGTATTATAATGGGACCCAGAGCGATCCTTCAGCTCCCCAGTTTAAGCACCCCGCCAGTCAGCTTGTTTTATTTACTCTGAGTGCCTGTGTCCCTCGCTCGTGTTTCAGTGAAGAAATAAAGCTGTTGCTCTTTTTATGGCTGCCGGTACCGTTTACAGCTGATGTGTCCTAACGGCTGCCTGAGCTATTTATCTGCCTGCAGACGTCCGGCTTACACTGGGAGATTCCCTGTGCAATATTTCACCGCCATAGTCCATCTCTCATCTGGTGTGTGAAGGGGTGGCTATGAGATTGGATGGCAAGGGAGATCGTGTTTAGTTACACAGCACTACTTTAAAAGTGCATAATATTTATGCAGACAAACCTAACTATTTATAATGATTTGAACCTAAGTATTTAGTATATACTGTGGATTGACATAATTGGAAGATTAAAAAATTATATATATTTTTTTCTAAATCTGAAATAGAGCTATTAACATACAAGACATTATGCTTCTGAGCTATTGTAGTGTAACAGTGTTACAGATGTGACATACAATATGTATTGTAATCATTACACTGAATCTGTTTATAATTTACCAAACCCCTAATGATTATGTCGAAAAATAAAAATCAGAGTTTTCTATTAAATATAGGACATAAAAATGCCTTACGGACGTGACAATATAAGGACATGGACTTTGAGAAATGAAAAACTTCTGTCAATGAAAATACAAATACCAGAAGCAACAATACACAATGACTGGACATGGAATAGATCTTTATAGAATATAAGTTACGATATTTTCATATTTATATTTTTATTTATGTAGAGTATGTAGCAATATGGGGTAATAACATGGGGTCGTAACAGCGAATAATGAACTTAAAATAAAATAAATTCTTTAAAAACATAAGAGACCTCACATGAGTATCTGAACCTCCAAATATTAATATGTGTGCTATTAGTTAAAAAAAAGCCATTGGTAAAACATTTTCATTTACATGTTAACATTTACATTGGAATGCATATCAGAATAATTTATAGGAATGTACCAAATAAACATGGCTTTATTGTTTATTTTATATATTTATATCAGTATATATCCTCACATAGCCTAGACCAATAGCAAAACTGTTTGTCCCACCGACGAAAATGGGTAGATCATTATTTCTTTTCAGCTGGTGCCGCATTAAAATTGAGATATTTTTTACACTTCACACTATGCGAAAATAAACTAAACCCACCACAAACTCGGTCTCCCGTTTCCCTCTTCCCCCTCTCGTCTCCAGTCAGTGGGAACTGACCAGGCTGTTCGTCTCAAATATTTTCATCATGGGCTGGCAGCAGTCTTTCATGCTTCCTCCTGCGGAGTTCATATAGACATGCTTGGTTTAAACCACCTTATTAAATACAAGAAAAAATAAAAAAGGGGTTTTCGAAAGGAGGGCGGGCGACTGCGTGGGGTGGGGGAGAAGTAGAGGGAGAACAAGGAAAAAAAACACGCCGGGGCCTGTTGTAAATCCTGACACTTCCACGCGCACTTGAATTTCGTTTCAAACACTTGTCTTACCGTACCATAATGGATGTCAACTTCTCTGATGTCGTACTAGCAGGAGGCTGTATAAGGTCTCACTCTTGTGCGTTTTGATGCTATCAGCCGACGCGGCTCTGTGTTGTGCCACATCAAAGGGGGGTGATGCAGCATCACCTGCAGCGCTGTGAACGGATCAGGCGAAGTATCTTCAAATCAGTTGTCCAAGACATTTCCCCCTATTAGTGCTTTGCTCCCACACAGGCTTAGGCTCGCAGACGGGCCCCTTTTGGGTGCGCTAAGCGGGCCTCTGTGTTACAGCTGATAGATCATACAGACTGGCTGCTTCTATTACGATGTGACATGTCCGTCAAAGCCCTGCGTGGAGAGAGGAGAGCAGAGGATGAGGATGTAAACAGTAAAGCAATAAACTAACCTTGTGTGCACTCATCCGCTACTATACTGTATCCGCTATGTTTAGAGTAAAACAACAAAATGTATTATAGCTATTGTGGCTACATCGAATTAATTGATTTTGGGAAAACAAACAAATAAAAAATGAAACCGATCCTGGATGCTGATAGGTCAGTGAAGAATACAGTTTTTTTATAAATTATTAAGGCATTTAAACAGTTAGATATACAGTAAATGTCATTAGATATATAAAAAATAATAATAAATAAGTAATGTGAGTTGTTTGAACCTGAATAAAAACAATTAAATGTATTTCTTACATGAAATACTGTACATGTGTGATTAATTTTGTTGATAAATCTTACTAAAAAGCTATAAAAAATCTCAAATTGATATAAACTTATATACATATATATAAAAGAAAAATAATGTTTTCATTTATAATTTTACTTTGTTATTAATTAACACTTGAAGATTGTCTGGGGACTAGAATACCCCTGCTCTAGTTTATGACTAGTACTTTTGAGATTAAATATACATATTATAAAAAGTCTGATGAATAAATGCTAAACAACAGACTTTGTGTCTTCTGCTTACAAACCTCATAAATAATTTTTCCTATATCAGAAATATTACACAGTGGTAAATAACATACTTGAGAGCTTACATGGGGATTTAGGTTTGACTTTTGAGTCCTCATCTATTCTCTCCATTTCATCAATCACTTGTTTCCTGAACAAAAGAAATGAAAACGTTTCTATTAAACAGAATTTATGTTAAGATAGTTTAACTTTCTCTTTCCTCCCATTTATCTCTTACACTTAATAATAATAAAGAATGTTGTATGAGTCTACGTGCGGCATGTGGGTACTGTAGGTGTATGTTTTGGGGGTGAGTGTAATCCGAGTAGATCATGTTTTCCAGACCTCAGATGAAGAAAAACAGCCCTGGCAGTCTGCCGTTTCATCTCCAGCACTGGGGTCCAAAACAAAGAGAAGATGATTGATTGGTTGATGAATAATTTAGAGGCGGAGTGCTGTGGGACGAGCAGACTGAGCGCGAGGCTGCCCCGCTCCTGGTTTCTACTTAAAGATTGCGTTACGCCGAAAAACTTGCCCCTGATTGTACTAATGTGTGTCAGTGTTCATTTGCACAACTGATATATGGAAACGGAAGGAAGCCAAAACAGGGCCGCACTTTTGGGAAGAACAGCCACGTGTTTCTCATCGTACAGACGAAGAGAACTCCCAGTCGATATTTACAGTAGTACATAATCGAACATGCCTGCTCGAAGTCGAAGCGAATCAATTCCTGCAGACACAGGTGAGGGCGTTGTTCCGCGTCTCTGTAATGTTTGGACATATTTAATGAACATTCACTCGAGCAGATGGAATGAGCACTGGTACTATTTAGCACATTCTTAAAATATCACACCTTTAGTTAGGAACAGTTACAGTGGAGAATAACAGCTTTGACACCATCCCCCATCGCAGTAATGCTCTTGACCACAGGGGGCGATGATGTGATGCATTTGTAGGAGCCTGTAAGGAAAAGCAGACCTTTTTCTCCCAATATCAACTCTCATGAAATTTCATTTGGATTGTAAATGTACAGTAATTTACTGTCATAAATGTGTAATGGGCGCCTGAATCCTCTGACATTGTGCTGGCTAATCAACTCATTTGGAAATGAATAGAGATCTATTAAGAAAGAACTCACCGTTTTGCATGGTGCAAAATCGACTTTTTATGAAAAAGCGACTTTTCAAGGAGGTATTTCTTGATGAAGGTCTCATTTTGTGTCATTACTGTTCTAGCTCCACATCATTTAAAATCAATAATAGACGTTGGAGTTTCTGATCTAAAATTCCAACTATTGAATTCGATATATAAATCCACGAATTTTTGAAGCTCAATAAATAAACTACCAGAATTAAAACAGCAAAACACAATTTTACAAAATATAGCGATGTTAATATTCAAAGGGGCCATCCAAAGTAAAAACATGTAATCAAATTGAATTTCAATTTTGTGACCAAGTGGTGTGTAATGGGAAGATTGCTGGATGCAAATCACCTCCGCTTCTAGCCAGAAATCAAGTGGCGTGTGTGAGGGTGAGTGAGTGTGAGAGCGAGAGTATAATTCACCCCCCGGTAAGAGTAAATTCAGAGCGGTGAGGGTGAATCAGTGCCAAAGCGAATGATTGAGCCCTATTCCTCAGATCCGGCCGTCACCCTACAAATGAACAGCTTGAAGGTGAGACGCCCGGTGAGGAAGAGGCGCTATCACACCAGACGTCATTATACTTTCTCTCGGGACGCTGCCGGTGAGTGTCTGAAAGGTTGGTGGCCTTTGTGATGGCCTCCAGGATGGAGATATGGAGGACCGATCGGCCGAGGCAGGTGTTGGGCAGATCTGCTGCGCACCTCTACTAGCCTACTTCTTGAGCAAGGGTGTTTTGCCGAGCTAGAATGTGCACATGCGTTTGTGTTGTGAGGATGACTTAAGGTTCGTCTCTCACAGGAACAGTGAGTGTCAGGGTGTGGGGTAGAGGGAGATGTAAGGTCATAATAATTAAGCAGGACCTGCCTTTAAGGATAGGATATCTCTTCTCACCTTCAGAAGTTGTTTGAATGTCTAAATGCTGCATGGGCATGTGGTCATATTCATAGTGGCCTTTCCATAAAACTGGTAGATGTTTTTAAAAATCCTGCTTCATGTTTCATTGAAAAACATTGTTGATCTCATGCAAAGAAGCAGAAAAAGCATCTGTCATTTACTCACTTTTGTTGTTTCAAACCCATTTGCCTCCACTATCTTTAAAAAAAAAACAAAAAAAAAATCTCTTGTAACTTCTCTCTCTGTGTAATTTGGTAGCATTGTTGTAGCACTTGTTCACCTATTGTTGTATCGGCTATTTACCGCTTCGTTGTCTCCTCGACTATTGTAAGTCGCTTTGGATAAAAGCGTCTGCTAAATGACTAAATGTAAATGTAAAACAAAAAAATGAAAGGTTTGGAATAACATTAATATAACCTTTTAAGTGCTTTGATATACATTACACTGTTACACAGCGACATTTCAAAGAAGTTTAACTTTAACACTAAAAATGTTACAAGTAAGTCATAAAATGAAGTTCCAGCACAGTCGTCTCTACAGACAATCCCAGCTGCGTCTCAGTCCGCTCCTGGACTCTGAGGTAATTTTGAGGCCATTTTAACCTCCGAACACAAACACAAACAGACTCCGACGGAAATCTCTGGGAAGGAGAATTGTCGGCAGTAAACACTAGAGCCTATGAGCAGAGAGCGAAAAATAAAAAAGGGATGGGATCACATAATTCACATCACACACTGAAAACAATCAAAGTAAAGTTAACTTTTGGCAATTTATAATTTATATTGAGCATTCTGAAACTGATATAAGCCTTCATGTAATAAAATGAATGAGCTTGATTCTTGTTTTTGCCTTTGATTATATGTGTAGTTATGTACTGTGAGTTTGCTGTTTCATGATAAAAACAAGATCTGGGTTCAAAACAAGCTCACACTGGTCATGTTTTAACAAGTTTACATGTTTTTTGGCAATTGTCAATAAAGAAAATATGAATAACCCTTAAGATTGTTCACAAAATATCGGCATTTTCTTTACAAAAAAGATTGAACATTAATTACGTTGGAAATCTAACAGAAGGCCAAAATGTTGATTTATTTAGATATATTTAACATATAATATTCCAAAGTACAGTAATATAGTCAACTTAATGAAATTAAAACAATACATGAACTGAAACCCCGTAATAAGATGCTCGCAAAACTATTTGAACCTATTTGTGCAAACACACACACAAAGACTCCAAAAGCTTCTGAACGGCACGGCTAAAGCACTTTAAGCGCTTTCTCCTCAGAACTTCGATGGTCAAAGAGAATGCAAATGACGTGTCAGTCAAATCACCTCAGAGGCACGGATGCGTTTGGAGCCTGTTTAAAAGGCCAGACACATAACTGTGGTTTACAACACCAGTACGAGCACAGAGAGAGAGAGAGAGAGAGAGGGAGAGACAAAAACATTGCCGATATTTTTGAAGCCGGCAGACGTTCCACAAGGGGATTGCGAGCGCTCAAGATGTTGTTTAGAGTGCATTAGCAGGCAGCTTCTCAGCCTCCTTTGCTGTAGTCGCTCTAGTTTTCTTGTTGTCTGGGTGGAGTGTCCTGAGGCGATAACAGGAGCTTTGCCTCCATCTTTTTTATTCAACGACATGTGGGCCTAATTTTCCATCAGCAAAGCGTGAAATCAGCCGTGGATGCTGCGAAACAAGAGTCGCTGATGCTTTGACACCTGAGTTTTGCCCTGTAAATAAAGTTCAAGTAGTGTTTGTGCCAACAACTTAATAGACTTTGGGTTGACTCTGTCAGAAACCTGACGTAATACTGATACTAAGACTTTTTTCTATTTAGTAAACAAGAATGAATGTGTATATACCATAAATTGAGTTGTTTGAATAACATTAATAAGCATTTATAGTAGTAATGATAAAATAAAATGAATAAACACTATTATTATTGTTGTTTTTGTTGTTGTTGTCGTTGCCATTATTGTTCTTATTTTTATGATAAATGTTGTTCTTTTATTATTATGATGATTCCCATTATTCATATTATAATCATCATAATCATAATTTATTTTACTATACAATAATAAACCTTCAGGTATAGATTAACAACACATCACTAACACAGATTTCAATTAATAATTGATCAAAAGCCCCTGCTTCTTCAATGCAAGAACTTCAACAACAAACTAAAAGAATCTAAAGGTTTTGAAGACGATCACTGAAATCTCAGTCAAACTTTTAGAGAACAAAATAGGACATATTCACAAATCACAGATGTGGTACTTGTGCCACTTTGCATTGCATTACCCTCAAATCACACCACTTTCTTCTCCCGTTCTGTCACACACAACAACTTTCTTCATCAGAGGACAGTATCTCCAACAAACACGTGGCCTAAAAGCCAGAGAGAATTTCGGCACTGATTGACAAAAAATCTATGCAAAATAGATGAAAAGAACACAAAAAAAAAAGATAACAAACCGCAGCCCCGTTACGATGGCTTTCCCTCTCAGAAATGAATCGCCATCAGCGTAACATCAACATGCAGAGTAGGAAATAAGCCCGGCTCTCCGAGAACAAAACTTCTATATTTTATCTGTGCAGAGAGCGTCTTGTGTGCAAAGTACAAAAAAACAAAATGGATCACAAGTTCTGTGGCATGCAAATTGCTTCTCGGATACACTCTGAGCTTAGCTGGCCTTGTCTGCGTGATTGACAGTTTTTTTTTTTAAATGTGCAGATTATAAATATTTATAATTGGGTTGATATCAGCGCTGCTGAGTTGCCAACTGCATCTATTGAACTAAGCGAGGCAGGGAGACAGCGCTGTAAATCTTAGCGCACAATATGGCATGCAGATGGCATGGCACGCTGATAAATAAGCCTGGCTTTTGAGCGCTGCCACTTTTTTCCGTGAGTTAATGAGTGGAGCTATTTCAAGTTTGGAGCTGTCAGCACTGACGGGTGCCGCAGTCCTCTGCGGACCCTGCGCGGCTTCTCGGGTTCAGGGCCAAGTCAACGGGAGCTCTACGGTGCTCGTGTAATGGGAGGTGACAGTACGGAGAAGGGGTGGGGGTCAAACTTGGATCCGGATACCCACACACTCCTGATCCAGAACCTGGTCTTGGTCAAGAATGTCAGACGGGAAAAGTCGCGGCATCTGTTTCTTTACGGCTGTCCTACACGTTTTACCCAGACTGCATCTGTCTTACATAAGGCGTTTTCTATATATTCCATGACAGGGGCAACTCCCTCGTTTTCCCCATTGTACAACCTCAACAGAGTCATCCAAAATCAACATTCCCTCTCCAAATAAGAGCTCTGAGCCTGCCCCGGCCCTCTGAGTATTTCAACGGAGTAAATCTCAACACAGTGGGCACTATTCTTCTACAGAGGGCTTCAGGGTGAGGAATTTAGACACGGCCACAATGGCTTCATTATTCTTCAGTTGCCTGGCCCTAGAGAGCCTAATAAAACTCTCTCCGGACTGCAGTCAGCCTTCAACCTAAGATGCCGAGCGACAGAGAGAAAAGAGAGCTACCAGACCTCCTGACTGATATGACGGCATTTTTTTCCTGAGAGACAAACATTTTGCCATGAAAAACAATCAGACTCTCAGCAGAGGCCCAGTGTTTGACAAGTAGGTCAACCGAAGGTGTGCGTGCTAAAAGAAACCAGAAAATATTACAGCTTTGACTGAAAAATAAAGTATGAGCTATCTTTTGTAGGTCGCCTGTAGACAGGTACGCACTCTGCTCTTGTAATGAAATTGAATCTTATCAACGTTACAGAATCAGATTTAGCAAGATAGGTTTGTGAATATAAGAACTCAGATCGTATCATCACATTTTTTTAAATGATTTCACTCAAAAAATGAGCAACATTTATTTTCTTCAGTAGAAATAAAAATACTATGATCCAGTTAATGGTGGCCATTGGAGGATGAACTACACAATAGCATCTGGATGGAATTCAGCAATCGAATTGGATCAAATCGTAAAATTGGTTGTTTAAAAGAAAAGCCGGATTGTGAAGTTGGATGCAATTTTAAAATACATTCTAGGTTTTATGATTAAACCTGCTTAAGCCAAAAAAATCTCACATATACTGATTCTAGTGAAAGGTTTGAATTTAGAAACCAAAAATTACAATAAAACAAATAAAACTGATCAAGAAATGTTTATATTGTGTAAGATAAAAACATTTTTGCATGTATATTTATTTTTTGGCAGCTTGAAACAATTTAAAGGAAAATCATTCTATATAATGTTAAGAACAGTCTGTAAAAATCTTGATATATTAAATATTGACTGCGTAAGGTCTAGTAAAAGATTAAAATTATAATAAAATAAATTGCTGACGTCAAACCTTGATGTTTATTCATTTGATTTTTGGACGGTAGCCTGTTTTTCACCGACAGGGTCACAAATGTAAAGTTTATTTAATCACTGTATTAATCACTGATACATTGGCACAATCATCAGTAATGAACCTGTCAAGATTATTTTTACTGGCAAACTCAAAGTTTAAAAGGTATGCACAAAACAAAACTCTTCTAAACTAGGTTTTGTTTTTCTTCTACTATGTCACTTAAGGGCCTGTATGTAGACTGTTAGGAATAGTCACAACCAAAAAGAAAAGAATGATTAATCCTGATAGCCCCTGTAGACACTAGGCTAGGACACTGATTTCGTGGTCCATCCCGCACATTTTCTCTATTTGACATTTCAGTGTGTGTAAAAGAAAACAGCATGACTTTAAGCCAACCGCTGAGAACTCTGACAATCAGCAGCCCCGAATCAGTGATCAGAGCATCCGTTGCACCTACTGAAATTTACAAACTGCAAACAAACTAACTAATCACTCTTCCCATCCCCTCATTCTATGCGTTATTAAATCCCACGCGATGTTCGGATTTAAAGCAAGCATGAAATGCAAACCCTTCAAGCCGATTACATTCGGAATCAAGCAAGCCATGTAAATGCTGTGACAACAGGGGGCCCGGTGCAATTAGCATGCCAGCTACCTCTAGTGCAATTAGGCAAAACCAGACAGTAAGAACCGGGGGCCGGGGACACATAGGAAGGGCCTTTATTTCCATATTCTTCAAAAATGTGTGCATGAGAAAAAAATAAATGTTCTGTTCCCAAATATAAAAGTGTTAACTTTATACACACAACACAGGCCAATTAAAAAAAAGACACGAAAATGGAGAAGAATTAAATATATTAATCCCAAATTCCCGCTGCTATGGGGACGTTTGTCTGTAAACAGATGAGCAGTGAGCAGATAGAGTAGTAGACCCATTTGGAGAAATCTCTCAGGTGGATCCGTCAAAGAGACGTCAGGAGCAGAACGGAGGGCTACCTAGAGGAATAAAAACCTCTCATATGAGGATACGATTGCTAAACAAGCATGACATGCAACAAGCGTCCCTGTGGAAAAGCACACAAACAATTCACATTACTGTAAGAAATCAAATTTACATTGGTAAACAAAACTCAAAAATCTGAAGAAAGAATCTGACGGGATGGGAAACAAAGCATAATTGAGTATGTGAACTTGTCAATCATTAACTATAATAGCTTAAAACAACCCGATGTTCGACAAAGAAAAGCCGTTCCCTAATTTATCACTGATCTATCAAAATGTGTTCCAGTTCTTCGGTTCCTCTGCAATAGAGCACAAGCCAAATCTTTTTGGGGACTGTTGGATTCACGGCTGATACAGTGGGTCAACTCTTTTGCCTTCGTTTTGTTTTCACATCTGTGCATCTGTTTGCGTTTCATATTGGTGTGGACAGCTGCCACGAGCGACACTTCCTGTACAATCTGCCAGTCCCACACTGCAGATTTTGGACAGACCTGTGATCTCCCATTGGGTAGAGTGTCTTTAGCCCAAGGGCTTAAACTCATCTCATACTCCCAAAGCCCAACTCTGGACACATGAGTACCTGTCAGGGGAAAGCCAATTGGGCTGCTTGACTGCAGATGGGGTCCGGCGTGCACGCGGACGGGTGCAGCCACTTAATGGAGCATGCCAAGGCGATGGCAGTCTTCTCCTACATGTCTAACCCTTTTTGCTCATTCTCACCCCCTCCATCGCGGCCCACAGTCTGGTGGGTCTCATTTGACATGTATTATAATGTAGCATGGAATACATAGAGCTCATAGCACAGTGAGACCTGAGACTAGAACACTGGGGTGAATATTATGCTTTACTTAACCTTTCATTTTAATTGCAAAGTTTAATTTAATACAAATGATAATTACACTTTATGGAATAGACATAAATCAACTGAATGTAACGTCTTGCATAAAACACAGATAATGTAATTTTGGAAATGTACAGTTTGAAAAATTATAATATTGATAATTATGTAGAATGGGTTTGGATACAAGTAAAAATATAGTTGATTGAATCAAAATCAAATTAAATTCCATAAATCTTGTAAAAAAACATATAAAGTATTTCCAAATTTTTTTTGTGATATTTCAAATGTATATTTTATAACTTTTCCCAATTAAAAATAATTATATTAAGCAATAAAATGTTTAACTTTAATTAAACAACAAATAATAATTGGCTGAAAAAATGTGTTACAATTATATAGTCATTAAATCACAGCAAAGGCGTTATTTAAATATTTTCTTATTTTAATGGTTACTGTGGGCAAAAATCAGAACGTGATTTCTTTTTTTAGAAAACATTATAACAGAATGAGCTGAAACAAGACTTAATGATGATATCCATAAAAATAAGTCCATTTGTTTACAATAACAGAACTAGTTTTAAGGAAACTAGATCGCAGCTTTTACTGGCTTTAATGATTTTCTTGGCAGTAACTGTGTATGAATCCAAAACAAACCAAAACTAAGAGGGAAAAAAGGAAGCCCTGGAATGTCTCCAGTAAGCAGATGCCCAAAATGAATCACTGAGTGTCTCTTAAAAGTTTCTTGAAGGGCCATTCATGGGTGTGGTTATGATTATACAGGAATGAAAGACCATTTACAGCACGATTCTTGCTCTCTGAAATACAATCATTTGATCAAGGAAGATCTTAGAAGGAAATTAGACCAAGTGAATTGAAAGACAATCCAAGAAACTCCAAGAAATCGAATAACTGTACTGAGGTGTCCATGTGTCCATGCCATGGGTTATGCCACGAGTAGTTAAGAAAACAGCATATTAAGTATAAACTGATGATGAAATGAAAGCTCTCTATGTTCACTCTTCTGCCTCTGTCGAAGCTTTAAACATGGACTTTCACTTTTTTAAAGCAGGGGGATTTCTGCCCGGATAAGTATTTGGACAACAGCCTCTCTTTGGCACAGAGAGCCACTTGGCACAAGCCAGAACATCTCAATTACACTCCACATAAGTGAGGGAATTCCAAACTGCTGCCAAAAACGGCAAAACAGATGCATAAACAAACCAAAAAAAACGCAGCAAATGACAAAACCCCTTGACATATTGCTCGAACCAACAAGGCGCAAATTATTTCCATTTTTGATATCAGAGAAAGCCGTGAAACAAAAGGTTTCACTAACAAAGCTTTCCGCCGAGACTTGGCACTGGTGTTAGCGTCTATTTACATACTGAGAATGCGCTGGCAGCGATTTGCATAATGTTTTTCTGTAGCCGCGTGCTCTGGGGAGCTGCATTGTAACATATTGGTGCTTAATGAACTCTGAAAAAATTGATTTTCCACAGAGTAAATTAAGAAATGCATTATAGCTGTTAAAGCAATCTTGAGGGAAATCTGAGACTTCCACGGCGAAAGTATGCTTAGAAAGTAATAAATTACACGTTACACTTATTTGCTTTAATTCATGCTAATTTCGCCCAATTAATGTATCACTGAAGCTTTGTGCGCTGTCACAAGAGATTTAATTATTTATCCAGCATTTTTGTGTGTGCGTGTGTGTTTAGTACACACTCGTATGTGTGATAGCATCCATGATCCTTGTGTTGAGTATTTATGCAAATAACTGTACGATGTGTTTACGTTGCTGATTTTATGTTTGTTTACTTCATGAATTTATGTTCGGTTATGTTTATCGTAGAAAAAGACAATGGTTGCGATTTAAACGACATACCTAGCATTTTTTACTTTTGTGAGACGATGCACAAATAAAGTGCCGCATGCATTATGGGGAAATATTAAAGTTATAAAAAGTAGTAAAGCGCTTTATAATCTTTGGATGCATCACGTCTGAGGTAGCAACAGTTTAAAAAACCTGTTCGAGAAAATGTACTCCTTTAATGTTCCCTCAACCTAAAACTTAAAACAGGACCATGACACTTTTTCACAGAGAAAAAGGATGAAGGCCATCAAGCAACACATCTATTCTTTGGTAAACTGTGGGATGGAGAGTATGTAAACTGGGGTACAGCTGTGTCACTCAAAATTTTTCTTGGATTGGAGGAAAATCCCTCTTTAAATTCATGAAACTCTATCCATGTGAGGAAGAGAGCAAGTCTGAAACAGAGACATGATTGTGTCTGTGGCCGGGCAGCAGGATTCTTCCTGCGAACGACACGGACAGGAGATCTGCCTTCCTTCCTCTTCGCTCTGGCGTACAGTGGTGAGTCATTGTTTACCATCTTTTCAGATCTGCTGCCCTCACAGGCCTTCCTGACGAAACTTTTCCATTCACTCACACTTTGTGCATGTCCAAGCCTGACATTCTGCCTCTTAAAAGACCCTTTCTTAATCTTAAGTTAAACTTTCCCATTAAATCAAAGCTGGTCCATAAACGCACAAGCACCATTCACTTGTGACTCAACAAAACATCTGTGGACTGTTTTAGAAAAACATTTGGCAGCTGTTACCGTGCAAAACAAAGTTAAACACAGCGATAAAATGCACGAATGTCATACATTGCAAAGATTCATGTGTTGGAAAAAGTTACTTTTGAATTAGCCCTTTGTTTTTTCACCACCAGCAAAATGAAAAGCTTTAGATTTTACAGACTGTATTTATGTACTGACCAACAAGGCTTAAAGGCTCTGGCTGTTGGTTTTGGCTTTATTTTCGTCCCTGGCTTTAAAATTGATAAAATTACATTCATAAAATAAAGACGACGGACAACAGTAACTTCATTAATATAAGTTTCTGGTCGTACTGTTGATGATTCACACCATCACATGTTTGTCCGAAATAATTTGCCTTTGTTTATTTTTCATTAAAATGAATTCAATTGCTCTGCATCTTTTCTTCAAAGCTGATGTCACCAAGCTCTAACCTCCCTTCTATTTTGTTTACTCGCATACAGACAACCTTTCACAACCCCGACTTTTTTTTAGTTATTTAACATTTATTTCAAGAGCAACGTAAACAAAAATCCCTATTTATAACACAGCTGAAAGTTTTAAAACCGAGACTGAAAGGATTAAAGAAGGCCACCAAAACATCCCCTCTTTCCCAAGCGACACCTTCAATTTCCACGGCAGCTGTGACTGTCCAATTCTCCGCGTGTTGATATTAAAACGCTTATGCGCTGCCGGTTTTTCCAGTAAATTAGAGAAAACAAAATCTCCTGATTAGTCAATTAAGTGGCACATTAGTCTGGGACTTAATTAAAAGATAGGGGCCCCCTCTTTAAGGATCTGCTATGATGTGTACAGAATGTTTAAACAGGAGATAGAGCAAAAGGCACTTGTTAAAACTCACTCAAGAGTCACTGGCACTTTTCTGCATGCTAATATGAGACAAGGCTGCCAGAACAGGATGAGAAGACTCACTAAATTACAAGCTCTGGGGCCTGAAAATCTGACATGGGATGCGCTCGTGCACACACACAAGTTGCAGTGCTTGGACTTCATTGAGATTTCTCCTAGATGACAATTGGGAGGTTTGCATCTCGTAGTGTTTTAGAAAAGATCCCTAGTGCTGCTTCAGTTTGCTGACCCACAAAAGGTTTGCACCAACGTAAAAATATTTGTCTAAGATACGCCGTCCACTGTTGCAGAACCTGAGTTACGAAGGGTCAACTCACAAGTAAACTTTCTACTGCTTCTCTGTATATCATCACTGACATCATTTGTTTTCTTTTCTCTGAAGATAACATAAAAATAACATTAATGAGACAAAGATACTTAAAATTTACACGGATCTCTAACCCATAAAACACCAGACCCAGAGCAACAAAATAGTCTTCAACAGTCGAGAAACTAACAGCGATCAAGTATAGAGGAATCGGTAAATTCTCTGAAGACATATGAAAGATGCTCCAATGTAATGATGGTCCAGATACAGCCTTTCCAAATTCATATCCGTAATTTAAAAGATGAGGCAAAAGGCTGATATTTCCTTTTGAGGTGGAATAAATTATGCATCATTTCATTCCAAAGCGAGGTAATATTATACTGGCTTTGTCTGTCCTACTCCATAAATCCACAGCTCTAAAACACTCACAAATGCACGTGCACCGACATGCAAACGTTCGCGTACCAAAGACAAGATTTTTGCCAAAGCCTTGAGATTTAGGAGGCGCTACGCTAGAGCATTACAGTTCACTGGCTGTGTTGCCATCTCAGCGTCACATTCCATCCAGAACAATGCGACAGCTGACAGCTTGCACAGAGATTCATGCCGCTAAGCGGAATTATTTCTGCCACGTGCTAATTTATTAACAACCTGTGCGTGCTCTAATGTAGTAAATTTGCATATACATTTTTAACCTGGAAGCAAGATCATGAATATTCCTCAGGCGGCCGAGTGTTTCTCTTTGTTAGTCACTTTTGATTCGGGAAGCAGGGTGGCGAGATGAAAACGTGAAGCCGCAATCGTTCCAATCTTCCGCCGGGCACGTATTATTTCAGGACAGCGTATTGCATTCTTTATCAACCTTTTCCTTAGAATACACTGCAATCCAACATTAAACCTGCGATTAAGTGCATGCATGTGCATTTGAATAATGCAGTTTATATACTTGAACATGAATAACTTGAACATAGTGCACTGTTATATAAAGACAATCCTCATGTTTTCTGCTTTCCACTATAAAATGGTGTAAAGACAGACAGACTGACCGCAGTGATTTTATGGCTGGTGATCTCATAGGGTCAAAAGCAGTTGTCCCTGAGAGACAGAGCTGCAGGTGTTAGCTCCACACACCTGTGATGTTTCGTGTTTTCCCAAGCGATGCTGAAGATTGAGGCATAAGAATCACAGTGTTGTCACAAATCAACAACTCGTACCTGTCAGTCCAACAGGTTGCCTCTGTATGGTGAGTAAACAAGATAAACACAGACAGATGTTACTATTATCTGAGGAGCTTGACAGAATGCTTAACAAATCAATATAACATTACGAGAGTAATGTTATAATTATAGCAGCATACACACTTATTCTTGTTTTAACGGGAGATTGTGTATGTAAATCTGATGGTGGGGATTATGTTGTAAATATTTACAAGATGCAAAGATTTAAACCTCTGGACCTTGAACTACACTATAAAATACACAACTAGATCTCTGGTTGGCTAGAAAACAGTCATTGTTTTCATTAAGAAAATTATAACCTCGGATCTCTATGGCCTTTGGCGTGAAAAATAATCTGGAAAATATTGTGAGATACACAATTTCATGTTTAGGTATAATAAGATAAAAACACCTCCCTAAGTTGCCGATACCTTTTCCCTTACTCTGAGCCATTTCTTACACTTAAAGAAAATCAGATTGATCCATCTGTTTATCTTTTATAAACTATTTGTGCTGCTGATTGACAAAACCATAAATATCAAGTTGTGCTCCAACCTCAAAATTATCTTTAAAGGCCAGAAGTAAATTGATTTCACGTCCATGTTTTTTTTTTATTATTTAATTCCCGCCAACCACTCAATGTTATGAATGCCACCCATGTGTAGTGCCTTGTGACAGACAAAACTGCCAATCCAGAGAAATTAATCCGGGACAATGACTTTCATTAAGAAATGAGAGCAAGCTTCTTTAGCAACAACAAAACATCCATATCTAAAAGTTTGAAGTAGTCCAAAGGTGATCATTTCTAGCTCAAGCAAATAACAGTTAGTTGGTCCTATTCAATTGTCTAATAGTTCATTTATGGGGTCAAAAAGTTTAATGTGCGAAAGTTAAATCTTGCACTAATAGACCCAACAAGTACCAGTCATGTTATAATCTTGGTACGCAGTGGAAAAAGTTTCTCTATGAATCCAAAGCCAGTTTTGTCAGCGATTGACTACAAAAAGCAGAAAGTAGAAACTTTTGAGTAATTTTGTGCTCTTTCTGTGGCTGTGGGCTTGTTTTCCTGATCTCACTAACTACTGCTTGCTGTCATTACATTGCTGTTGCTACGCCTGCAGGTAAAGAGATTAAACAGCGTGCGGTGCCCTTGTAAAGCAGCAAAGGTTTTATGGAGGGGGTCTTTAAATATTTAAGGTGTGAGCACAATGAGACAAGAGTCGAAATACAAAATACAAACCTGAAAATCATTTACATTTCATTCAGCCTTCTCTTTTACACTTTCCGAATAGAATTCCCAGCAAAACAGAAGACAAATTTACAAATACGACAGATGTTTGCCACAAGGTGATTGCCGTAGGTTAGAAATAGGTGCTTTTTACACCTTCATTAAATCACACATACAAGTATCTGCCTTCCACAGCATAAAACGAAAAACTCATGCCACTCAAAAACAGATTATTGTCTCATTTCCAGGAGTATGGTACAGCACTTCCCACTTTATATTGTGTCTAGTAACGAGAAAACAAAAATATTGAATGCATAGGTTCCCGGCCCTTGTCACAGTCAATTAAGTTGCCTTGATAATGAGGCCATTTGCATTGTAAAGCGTCCCCCATGTGTGAGGGTTTTAATGGGGAGAGGACCTGAAGAGATTAATTGAGAGTGACATATCTTGAACTCAATTTTTCCCCCTCCGTGTCCTTCACGTCCTGCCTTTGCTTACCTGACTGACACATCTACCTTTCTGACAGTAATATCTAAAAGACAGTCCACTCAAAACCGCTCATTGACTCTGATGTTTAAAAGGGCAGGATGGTACATTATGCATATGGCTCGGAAACTAGAAACAGAAGTGCTGGATTCGAAGAAAAGGGATGAACGCTTCAAATAAAGCTTGCAAAATTAAAAAATAGCTTTTATATATCCCAGTCAAGTCAAGTTTAAAGAGAGCATCGCTTACCAAGTAAAAGAAATGTTGCCACCAATATATAACTGTAACATAATCTGAACAAACGAAACAAAACACTTAGTCTGAAACTAAACATAATCAATGGAAATTCAGAAGATTAATAGTTTTTACAAGTTTGTTTTAGTTAAGGCTGTCAGATTATATACGTTTATGCATTACCATAAAATATATATGTGAACTGTGTGTTAATTTTGTATGTATAAACACAGACATACAAAATTATGTATTTAAATCTTTTTTACGTGTTATAATTTTCTAGTATAATTCCTATGTATATTTTATATTTTCCTAAATATATAAATGTATATGTTGGTTAAAAACACAGCATTAATACACGCAGAGCACATACATATTTTATGTAAACAACTTCTTTTATTCTGGAGGCCATTAATCATAATTAATTGTTTTACAGTCCTACGTTTTAAAAAGAAGCACATTTCAAAATCTTAAAAAAAGGCAAAATAATAGCACAGACCCCGTTAAAAAGAAGAAAAATATTTTTAGCAATTTTGTTGAAAGTTAACCTTCAAGCCTGCACGTGCGTTCTGTCTTTTCTTCATCATAATTAGCAGTCATAATTCTGGGCTAGCTGAAGGCCAGGTTCCATTAAACACATTATCGCTGTGGTAATAATCATCTTTAAGTATTAAACAACATTATAGCATTTAAACACTACTAAGCGTCATCAACTCCCCACGAATCACACGCCGTGTTTACGTACCCTTTTATGATGCAAGCACGGGCAACTGGAACTTCTGAATATGCAATTTCAAAGGTTGGATATTGGTCTGGTGGCAATTTTCCACAAAGAGAGCACCTTCCAGGCTGGGGGTGGTGGTGGCGGGCCTCTAATGACTTATTTAATATTGTAAGAGAAATGACCCGAGGACCAGGTAGCGCTACGTCCCTTCAGCCTGCAAAACAGAAACAATGGAGCCGGCATAATTGTGACATTACAAGCGCTGGCACAGAGAGTAACAGAGGGGGTTTGATTAAAAGGAGAAGAGGTGGATGACTTTGTGTAAAGGTCACTGCACACTTACCTGGACTTCTGAACAAGAAAAAAAGAGGAAGTATATATATATAGAAATAAGAAAAAACTCTCCCATGTGATTAGAGACGACTTCCAATATTTTCCGCAATGCCATTAGTGGAATAAGATGGTAATTTCCTAGCAGGCCGTATCAGGCAGGCAGGAAATGACAGCAGGAATGGATAAATGGGGCGGTGAAAGATGGTTGCACAGGTGGATTGGTGTTGAGGTCAATTGAGGGGGGGAGGTCCAGCAGGGCTCAGAGAGAGCCACCATTCAGTGGAAAAGCTATAGTTCTTCAAGAACTATAGCGTTAATTGTTAAAAAGCTTAGTTACTTATCAATTGTGACCAAGCGTGGATTCCTAACTCTACTTGTTCCAGCTTGTAGATACACCACTGCCCATTTTCCAGTAACTTAAAATATTTGATTCCGCTTGTCATACAATCCTGAAAATACCACACACCTTTAAAATCTCTGGAGACAGCACAGATTGCTACGAGTTTTAACGATTCACATTATTAACCATCCTGAACCTCATACAGGTGAGTCAATTACGGCAAGCATGAATGTGACGGGAGACAGCCCAGCCTCACAGACGCATGACATGCAACCGATAAACATTCAAACCACAGGTGACTTCCTGAGAAAATTGTGTAGCAGATTTTCATTGAATAATCACAGAATTCAGCATCACAAGCAGGTACAAATGTCTTTGTCTCCAGTTTAAGATTTTATTTAAAAAAAGAATTGTAATGGTGATGGTCTTATAACATGCAACGCTTAAAACATACTGAAGACATTTAACATTTGTAGCCCATACAGAGAAACATGTTACACAATTGGGATGAGTACACTGTGCATTTACAAGGCAGATAAATATGTTAAGCTCTATTCACATTGTGTTGAATATCTTTCATCATTACGGCATTCGATTTTTTGTATTCATAAAATTTACTTTGTTTTCGTTCTCTCCAATTTTTTTAAAGGGGCTATTTCAGACAACTTAAGGCTATTGCCGTTCTGTCTGGTTGCCTGTAAATGCAATTAGTTCCTGATGAACCAATTACGTCCAATCCTGATTTTTAGCGTTTAAATATGCACGAAAATTTTGTTTTACTTAAATTTGTAGGATTTTTTTAAGAGGAGAGACATAATCTTAGAAGTATGACATTTTGTTTGAGCATGTCTTCAAGCTCTTTTCTGTAAATCAAGACTGTAAAGGTATAATGAGAATGATACTTGGTTTATAGCTTTATTTTTGCTGACTATTAAAAATAAAATTGTAATTTTGTTTATTTAAAAGCCTAATAACTAGAGACTGATTTTGAGTATTATGTCAAAAACATTTCTACATATTTGCTTTGGATTCTCAATGTAAAATGACCAGTCTTCAGTAAGGTCAAAAAGAGATGTCATATCAAAACAAATGAATCAGTTGGATTATGAAGAGGTAATACGTCTACAGAGGTCTAATGGTTTGTCTTAACTTGAAGTGTAATGTTACTGGTCAGTTAAATCCCAATCTGTTCTGAGATGTAGTCTGGTGAGTTTGTCACAAACACTTCTGACGAGATGAGTCAGACGGGACATAGAAGTGTTGGGGTGTGACACAGAAAGGCTCTTTAGTGTAGTGAGGTTATGTTAAGGTAGTAACAACATCTTGCACGTCTTGCTATTTTGAAGATGCAAATAAAGATGCATTTAGTAAAGATTTTCCAGCAAGCTAACCGCTTATATCTTCTGACAACAATTTTTCAGGACTTTTAATGAGGTGAGCTACAGTAGACACTGCTTAAATAAAACTTAAAACTGTCTGTCATTTAAACAGGCCTCAAAACTGAAAATCCCATTTAACACCCACAAAGACTTGACCTCTGACAGTGTGAACACGCCGCTTTTACTCAAATTACAGTGATGTGCAATGCGGACTCAAGTCACGTGACGTCTGCACGCTTTTAATTCCAACATCTGAGCGTTTTTAAGATGACAGTGTGAAATTTCTAATACTGTTAAAAACATCAGCAAAAGACATGAAAAGTCTAAAACGGTAAATAGACAGTTCAGCAAAAACAAAAAAACATTGATACGATATAAAAAGCACAAAATATATGATTTAAATGACAAAAAGTTCACCTGAAATTGTCACACGTCACCTTAATGCTGCAGAGTATTTTTAAAAGTTAAGAAAAAGGAAAACCTTGTCCCGAGTCACAAACACATTGTCGTTTCTGAAAAGCATGATTTGCTCTACTTTTATGGCGCATTTCACTTTTTGTAAGAAAAGGAACGGTTCTCACATTTTGCCCTCTGTGTGTCATGAACAAAACAAGAAAAAAACATTGACAATTGAATTTTGGATTAAACATAAAATGAGATTGCATCAAAGGATATGTAAAATATGCTAAATATTTTGGTCCATTTGTTAAGTTTGCTCAAAAGTGTGTTTACAGCACGTCATAAGCTCTCATTCTCTCACAGTCATACATCTGTCCTGGTAATATCTGTCCTTCTATCAGGTCTCTTATGTAGGGAAACAGATTCCGCAGCATTCCATGCAAATTTCCAGGCAGTCAGATGACTCACAGCATGCATCCATGATGCCACAGTCCATGTCGCATGAGGAGTTGCAGTCGTCTCCCAGGTCATCTGCGCAGCAACAGCAACAGCAGGCTTCTGACGTGCAGGTGCCGCACGAGGCCTGAGCCACCACCATATTGCACAGAGTGAGAAACTCACAAAACAGACAGGCCAGGATGCAGTGGACACAGCAGTCTGCTTTCAGAGTATTGCAGCAGGTGGACAAAAAACAAAATGGAACAAATATTTAATACACAAAATAAAAATAAAAACTGCACAGGTGAAGTGTCTGATCAATCATTTAAAAACATTGCTGGGTAATAAACCTTTGACACAAAAAATCCAGCTTAAAAGCCTTAAACATGCCAGGCATAAAATAATAAAAATAACAAAATCAACATTACAAAGCACACACATGAAAACGATTTTCTTGCAAATCTTACTTCTGTTTGGCTTATTACAACCATATTGGCTGACAAGATTTTAGGTCTACATTGCTGTCGTGCAGTTGTGTGTACACGTGCTCAGTGTGTGTGGGAGGCAAAGACGGCGGCTTGGCGTTGGCAAGAGGAAGAAGAAATCAGAGAAATTCAAAAGGTATGAATTCCACTTTTGAATTGATTAGTAGTTTTGTGAATAATGGGGTTATTATCATGCGAAAGCACAGGGTTGGTCACGTAGAGCTGATTAACAGCGTCCAAAATTTGCACCAGGAAATTGGCGTGTTAATGTCGTCGCTACTCATCTCTGATTAACATTTAACCTCCCTTTTGCAGGGCTGCCACGCACAACGCTAAATTACTGTTGTTTAAGATGACACAGATACACAGTTGTTGAGATATTTTGTAGAAAAAGCCATAGTTACCAAAAACGCACTCTGTGTTCATGTTTAAAGTAGTAGAAAATTAACACATTCTGAAGATTTTGATTTGATCCGTCTGAACTCTTGGATAATCTCTGATCCCTTGGAAATCAAGCAAATTTTAAAAAATCAATAAAGTTTTGCTTTACTCAAATACAAATGCAGACTGCTCTACATGAGTGCTATTTACACAATGTAAAAAGTTGTAAAGTACCAAATAGGAAAGGTAAAAAACAAAGTGCCTATTTGAGAAAAAGGACATCTTATCCACACAAACTAAGATTACAGCTTCACCAGACACAACATAGAGAATAACTGGGAATCCCTAACAGTCCAGACATGCCGCTCGGACCTCTAATAATCTTGAGAACCTAAACCGCGGTGAGATCACTGTAATGCTGGCATTGGTGAAATCATAGCAACGTGCTGTGAATCGTTATCGGTCTAAAACGTGAATTTGCATGGCTTTCATCAGTCCGTGGTGAGCTGTCAGAAAGCACAAAGTTTGATTGGGGCTCTGGTGAGGAGGTAGAGAGCAAGGACGGGGCCTGAAGACCACTGGAAGTTCATGTTTGTTTGATCAAAGTGATTTTTTTTGTAGGCGGAAAAGCTTACCAGCAGTGGTGCTGTGAAGCCTGGACAGGTTTTGAACATGAAACAACTTTACATGCAGGCCCACCAAAGGCTTAAAATACCAGCTTTCTGAATGTCTATTAGGTGAACTTTTACATTTTGTGTATGTCAGCTTTAACTGAATCTTGCATTGAAGAAACTTGTTTATCATCATCTCAATCCTGAAACAGCAGTATAAAATATATGATCTGACAGCATCATTGCTACTTAATTAACATTTGGTTCTTAGTATATTTAACAATTACATAAAATTAAACATATCAACACCAAATCTGTCATTATGTTTTCTTCGCCCTTTCTCTTTTATAACTAAAAATTTCTTTCTAGAAACAGAGATAGAGTGCCCTAATGAATTCCCTTGGATGTATAATTTATCAGCAGCGATTAGTGTGAATCTTATGGAATGAGAGTCTGTGTAATGTACACAGGAGATGGGCTGCCGCATCTGAGCTGCAAACCGACATTACCCAATGAGAGGGTTCATGTTTAATGTCAGCTTGAATGGAGGACAGCCAGATTCAGAGAGGCCAAAAAACGGGCTCAACGCCTCGCAGGAAATACTTTGAGACATCTGGAACACTCCAAAGGCTAACATCAAAAAGAACAACGGAGTGATATAAAAAAAAAACTAGAAGAGTTAGAGGCCAGTGTGCGCAGGATGCTCAGATAAGAAAAGTCTTACTGATGCATGGACAAATGTTGCAGATTTAGAGAAAAACCGAGAGGAGAAACAAGCACATGTGCGCGGGAGAGAGAGGGAGACAGAGAGCCTTAATTAAATTTGTCGGCGAGATTTTAGACGAGTGCGTGCTCGCAACACAACACGATCACAAATAAGGCATCACTCAGGGCCCTAACCCGCCTGCAACATAACAAAAGATATCTCAATTAGTTGATTTTCTGCTAGGGTTGCCGTTATCACAGACAGCGACGGGAGCCGAAACGTGTGGAATCGCAGTCCCCTGAGCCGAGATCTTGTAAAGCTTTATTCTTTAGCTTCCCTGGTTGTTTAGAGGCTAATTTCGCAGGCAAACAGATTATGGTAATCCATGTAAACATTAAAACACAACAGCTTGATGGTTTCCAGGGGGAAATTACTACTTGAGAGAGAAAATATTGATTCAGAACACAGCTCTACAAATAACACATACAAGTAATGAGATAGACTTATTGAACTGCTCACATACCCCCCCACCACCTTCCAATTAAGATGTGAAAACTATGACGCCTTTAAAGGTACACCTTTCTGTTAAATCGGTGGGGAAACGATACCATTGGTTTCACATACGTCGCAGGTTGCTAGTCATGCATCACCTTGTAATAACAGCGATAATTTTGTTCTCGAACATTAAAAAGAAATATTCACATCATCATGCATCACCTTGTAATAACAGCGATAATTTTGTTCTCGAACATTAAAAAGAAATATTCACATACTTTCTAACATGTATCAACAACAGCTCTGGTTAAGTTTGACAGCCCTTGCAGTGAAATTCCAGCAAATTGACATAAATGCTAAATTGACTGTCTTTCTCTTAAAGGAAAATGGATCATCAACACAAGCAAAAAACAATACACTAGATAATGACTGTAATTTCACATACTGCTTTTCAGAAACACTCAGCAAGTGCGAGACTTTGGGTGCTTGAATCAAAAGGAGTTACAAAGCAAGCATGATTGAACATTCAGCGGTAAAGCAGCAGCATGCGAGGCAAGAAAGCACCACTGATATGCAAGAATGGGGTTCGAGAAGCTGGAGAGTCGGTCTTAATGAGAGGACACAGTGAGAGAGGAGAGTGATGGCTCCTGCTGAGGTGGGGCTGACACATGGCAGACCCCCTGCTCTCCACAGTCTTGTTAAAAGGTCACACCTTGGTGACCATTACTAATGCACCAGCGATCTTCTTCATTACTGCCCTCTGCTTACCATCACACATGACAATGTGCAAGCTGCTTTTTTAAGACCGGCCTTCTGTTTCTCCTTCCCATTTGCAAGACAATACAACACCACAGAAATAAAGAGATCAATCTAGGGTAAGTTAGAGAGAGATGAATCACAGCATCGCATTCACAGAAAAAGAGAACATAATCGAACATGTTAGTTGAGGGAGAAACCGGCAAATCACAAATATATAGAGGAAATGCTGTCTGTGTACGGTGAAACGGTGAAGTCGTGTGTTATGTCACATACCCTCTGGAGTGGAGCCGGGTTTGTGAGAACCCATCGAGCTGCATTTGCTCTTTCTGCTGCTGTCGCTGTTAACCGAAAGGCTCGAGCGGAGCTTTCTCTGAACTCGGTGCGAGACGGGCGATGGGTGTTTTCTGGGCTCTGAGGCAGGGGGCTCCGTGACTTCTCGAGGCGTGCTGTGTCCGTTACTTAGTGCTGTGTGCAGGCCATTCTGCTGCCTGACTGCCTCTCCATCGCTGACACGCTGCAGGGTTGCTGTTGGTTGGGGTAGAGGCTGAGGTTGAGCTATAAAGAAAAAAAGCATTAACACGTTTAATAGGACACATAACTTTTAAGAAGAAAATAAAAGTGATGCTCCATTAATTGTTCAAAAATGAACTTATTTAATTTCCTCAAAATGTTGCCAGAGACATCATACCATAACGAGCCAACACCTGAGGTTTGTTTTTCCATCATGCAGATTTTCTTTAGCCTAGGTGGTAGTAAAGCAACAAAGTGTGCCCACACAAATTGGATGCACTTGCATTCTTCATACATGTCACATGCATGTGAAAGCGCACACGGCTCTATCTGATGCAACAGGAGTGATAGCGTTTTTAATAACTAACACTGCTGTGTATTTAGTTCTGCTGGGAATCCTGCACTGCTCATGAATCTCACTCCTTTATTGAGTTCCTTTGAATTATTCATTTTTCAGCTCGTGTTCGTTTTTTATTTTTATTTTGATTCTTGTGTCTATATCTGCACATTTTTCTGCCACATGTTTTAGTGAGGCATAAGTCCATAGTACCACAAAATTCAACTTCAGAGAAATTTCTCAGACAGGATGAGAAAAGGTTTTTTTTAGCCTAATCACTATTCTTCTGCTTTTGTGGGGCTTCACACTAACCATGCAATTACTGTTAACAAGAGGAAAAATCTAGCCCACCTCTGGAACAACCATTCACCTGGGGAGGATGCTGTCAGGAATGTTCAAAACAATTCAAAAAAGTAAAAGCAGATTATTACCAATCAACATTTATACCACAGCAAGAAACAGAAACATTTAACAAAGGTGGTTATCATGCTACTTTGTCTATTTTTTATGACAAAAGGGCAATCTGCATGATGCCACAAAGTCGCAAAATCATAGAGATACATAGGTTAAGTATCTGGGTCACAAAGCGTGTGTCTGCCTCTTGGAACCAACAACCTTTTAAGTTTAATTTACTGGACCTAATGCACATCCCTTTTGACAACAGACAACACTGCATCATCTGCCACACCCTGATAGGATGATATGGACCCAACAAAAAGCCACAGATCAACCGAATTCCAGAGGAAAAGTTCACCCTCTATGAAATATGCATGATGCCTTCAACATAGGCTATGATAGGTGATAAAAATTGAATAGGTGCTCTAACCATAAAAACAAGCATTGTCTCGCAAATATGATCATATACAGGGCGACAGGTCGCATTAAAATACCATGTTGTGGTCGGGAAGGGAGGCTGGGAAGAAAGAAAACAGTCCAAATTGGTCTTCTAACCGCTCTGCTTCCAACATATCAACAACTGTTGAGAATGTACATTTGTAGTTGAATAATACATGGTATTCCTCTACACACTGTCAAACACATCACAGGCAAACAGGGGGTGAGTGCTTCTTGACTGTCTAAGCTGCATCCCAATTTGGTCCCATGGATCTGACAGCCTCAAATATCCTGGGAGCATTTTTAAAAGGCCAGTGTTTGATGGATTCATGAAGAACACACAAATATAATTGCCATTTGTCACCGAGCATTCGGCGGACGCCCCGCGCAGGGACGGCGAGTCGGGACGCCCGGGAGAGACAACGCGCCACCTCGGCGTCGCTCTCTATGTAAAACTGTGGATAAACACCCCTCGCCTTCGTGTCACAGAAAATAGCTCCGCAGGAAGAATTCAAAATTGTACCCCAAAGACGTGGAGCGGAGCGTGGCGGACCTCCCAAGAACGAATATGTATGAACGTCAACGGTGTGGAGAGGCATAAACAAGACGGCGAAAATTCGGTCAAGCAGGAGGATGTTGAAGAAGAGGTGAGACGGGGCAGAATGTTCTCTCATTTACAGAGCTCTCCATGGAGACACAAAGGTAAAGAGAAAGACAGAAAAAAAGGAAAAAGTAGGTCCCTGAATTTCTGCGGCTCAGGGCCTTTTAATATTTCATTGTTAGAGCAGACGTGTTTGCTGTGCCCCATTAGGACGGCCATCAAATGAAACACACATTAATTCATTCGTCAACTAACATCATCCAACTAAACAATACCCATCAATTTCTTAACATCATCTACTAATATCCAACAATCATTATCGGGTAAAAAAAGGCATGCCCTCTGAAAAAAAATGATGCTACCTAAAGGTAACAAACTTAAGATATTGATTTAGAATTAACTATAGATCTTCTGTCAGGGTTGAACTTAAACATAATTTTATTTCCACTGACAGACCATGATAATAATGCTTAATAATAAACCTGAACTATTCTAATTTTCAAATTTAAAACATGCCTGGAATTTATTTTCATAAAAACAAGATTGAAAAATAATCCCCACACTATGATTTCTGTATTAGAATTTGTTTAGCTAGCTGTGTATAATACGAATGCAACACAAATACCTGTTTAATGCTCCACGGGCCAGTCTTTCTGATTGAAATGCTAATTTGTAAATGTACACTGACCTACCAGGAGAGTTCCCACAATCTCCCCAAACAGCCCGGGGTGGCATTTCTCCTAACAAACACCTATGGCAATCTGGCACCTTTCAATCCAAAGCAATATACTCACTCGTTTGAAATTACGTCCCCGTATTTATAGAAACAAAACCATGGGAATTTGGTTACGGGCGGAAAAGGTAGAATGAATATTATTAAAATGCACTCTGATGGAAAATATCCTTCAGCATATTAAGGATGTTTATGGCCTGACCTTCCAACTTTGTGGCAAGGTCTTATTTGCTGAAGATAGAAAAGGGATTTAGAAGTACAATAAAGAAATTCTTGTGTTATGGTCTAACGCCCAAGATTGGACACATCTCCAATTTTTTTAACTCCAATTTTTTGAATGGAGAGAAAGTATAAAATAAAATGGACGAATCGCACTAAGGTGTCTAGTACACCCATATCATTCTTGAAATTGTTTCTTGTGCAACAGCTTTAGGCATATTTTTAGTTCACTTATTTCAACTCACAATGTATTTTATGGCCGTATATGAGACAACTCAAGCACTCAAATACTGTGTCTTGATCATGGTAATTGCCCTGTTCTTTGGAGCCGCCCCAAATGTCACATGCCATAGCCATTTTAACTCTATTATGGCACCTCCTCCGGTTTGCTGGCGCCTTACAATATCTAATTTCTCAGAGACACCGTAGCTCATATCTTATTTTAAACTCATTTCTAGCAGAAGATGAATAGGTAGTCACTATTACTCAGCTTTTTTTGTGCTACTGCATACTTTTAATTTCTTCTGACAATCATTTAAATTTGCCTGTTGGAATGAAACCTGCCGTAGAGATGTGACACCTGAGAAGGCGTTTAATATTCCAGAGTCGCTTTCTTTCACAATCATTTGGTATCTGCCCGGCTCTCTCCCTCTCCCGTTCTCTTGCTCAGTCTCTCCGTAACAATGACGAGCCGAGCCGGGCGTCTGGGATTTACTAATTTCAAATTTAGTAATTTGGCTACTGATTGAGTGGAAAAAAATAACCCCTTCGGACCTTGTTCTACTTAATTACGTTTTATAAGACAGCCGGCAACTCGAAAGACAAGGAGAGAGATTGCAAAGAGTCTGGCTTTTCATCAATTAAACTTCCATTTCCAATCTCGATTTGCTGTATTTGACATGCCAGCTATTAAAATCATTTAAAACCTCCAAAAACCCTGAATCCTCTGCAGAAGTACCACTTCTGCTTCATTCATTTTACAGAAACAGGGTGAATCACAAACAACTGTGACTGTACATTACCCCTTACATAACCGACTGAAACAGCATGTGAGAGTCACGGTATGTCATTCGGTGCCCCTTTTCCTCACTTCCTCCTGCAGTCGAAACTGGCAACAACATTCACAAGATCAGCATCTGTGCCTCCTTTTATCTGTTTCCATCGTGTGTGAATGGAAAAATGCAATAAACGCATAGCTCTTCAGAACTGCAGTTATAAACACACATCTTGCACAGATTTAGCCGTTTTACACAGCTACCACATTTTCTCGAAAGATCAATTATGACGTGACTCAGGCCCAGCCTGGGGGAACTGCCAAACTTCATACGTTGAATAGTGCTCCACCCTCCCTCGCGACGACTCCAAACAAAAATCCGGCAACACGGACGTGAGAAGGCTAGGGTGCTTTTTTCACCTTCTGTTTCGTGTATGACTCACAGATTCCACAAAATGTAAAATCAGTACTGACAAATGAGAGTGTGCATCTATAGAAACTGTTATACTAAGAATAGGTTATGACTGTGCCCTCAACCAGTCCTGATGACTAGTGAATTAGTCATTAGTCAACTAGCGGTTTTTGAAAATTCTGTAAATCCCTTCAGAGAAAAAGTCTGGGCGGACAGGGATACACCAGAGGCCACTGGGCGAGTATATTAAGAAAAAACTATATCTATAGACAACGTTCCTTTATTTGCTCAGTTTCAATTTCAGCATTAACCGCACTAATGTGACAGCTGTGGGTCACTGAACTCTTGTCTTTGGGGTGCCAATCAAGACCTTAAGCCCAGGATTCAGGCTAAGGCACAGCGGTGCTAGTCTTTCTCCGAGAGGCTGTTTAACTGGAGATGGCCGTATCGATTTTAGCCGTAGCGGGGAAAGCGCCAGAATGGAGTGGGCCGGTGGCTCCCGGTCACCCCCCAGTGATCAGAAGCTTGCACGGAATGACCTACCAGGGGTGCGGTGAACCTGCAAACATACAGGGCAGAAGAGGGGCACATCACCAGAGATCACTGTAATAGAATAGGGGTTTAACCTTAATGTTGAAGCCAAAACCCTGTTAGAGGGCCAGTAATCCCTTCTGCTCGACTCTCATTTTAGGTGTTTTTTCAGCTCAAGAAGCTGCGTAGTGTGTTGGGTTCTCGCTGCAGTATGATAACAATCACTCTGTCTTTGATAGCAGAGATTTAAAAAGTTATCCTGTGAAGTAATTATAAAATGAATCTAAATCATACAAACAAATCTTCCTTTTTACACATTCACTGCACTTTTTTCTTCAAATACATATACCAATAAAAAACAAATGGCAATCACCAGTTAATATTATTCTGCACATTTTCTATCTTGCCCATCCCACCAATGACATGGTATCAAGCTGATGGTCAATAAGAACAATCAAAATCAGAAATGCTAATGTTGTGCTTGTCCTACAGCTCACAGATGTGTAGATCACCTCTTAGCTGAGGTTATTTAAATAAATTCAACACACAAAACTCCAAAAGTGCCTGAGTACTTGTGGGCATGTTAATTGAAAATCTGAGATTTTTCCATATGAAATATGGCTGCACCAAGACAATGAGGAAATAATTAGCACAGAGGTAGAATCACAATGGCCATTTTAATCAACCCCTGTGCTAGCATTTCACCCTATTTATTCCAGTTTTGATTCCATGACCCACGGCTAAGTAATCACTTGAAAATTACTCCTCTGTTCTAATGGGCTCTTGCTTCTGCGAAACACGTGTTCTGAAAAATTTGCATCATGAATCAATCATCTCTCTCTGCCCAAAATAACCAAAATAGAGATGATCTTTAAGACTGAACACAGGTGAAATGCACAGAATGTGTCTTATACTCTTCTTGACACATTAGGATAGAATGCAGAAAATGAATTTAAGCAATCTAGTCATGTCATTATTATGCATGTATGTAACGCCACTCATAGTATGTACTAAAGTGTTCACCTTAACACCTTTAAGTCAAACTGTCAAAGTTTCTAAAATTCCAAACATATACAGGGTGTCACAATCCTAGTGATGAGCATCCCAAAAATGACTGTCATGTTAGTAATTTTGTGATAAAATGCTATGTCATTTTATTTTTAGCATTTACAACACATGTTGGCCTGAAACTCCCAGATTACACCAATGTGACTTATGCCTCTACTTATGCCAGCAGGACACAGAAGTGATTT
Source organism: Triplophysa yarkandensis (assembly GCA_033220385.1). Lineage (NCBI taxonomy): Eukaryota > Metazoa > Chordata > Actinopteri > Cypriniformes > Nemacheilidae > Triplophysa > Triplophysa yarkandensis. The sequence goes on along the minus strand of CM065669.1, from coordinate 12,514,959 downwards.
CAAGCTGAAAACTAATTACACAGCAACATATCACCCTAAAAGATTGATTTAAAAAATAAAAAAATGACTAGACCGTATGATATTTAAGAATTCAGACCATTTGAAGTCTTTGATAATTTTAATCTAGAGCTGCCTCTGTGCATGAGCGGTCAATGCTGAACAAGGGTGTTTTATATCAAAAAGTCAACTTAAGGCTGTTAAACACTTCAAACTTCAGAACATAAATGCAAATGTGATAAAACTAGATAATCTTCTGAAAAGTGTCCAGTCAATCTGACTTTCTATTGATTTCCTTCGTTGGGTTCTAAATATAACATCATACTTTCAATCCAATAAATGCACTGCCCTACAGCCTTGTTCGGTCCGTTCCTTTGGCCAGACCTCTCAGTCAGCACTATTTCTTAGACATTCACCTACTGCCATATTGTAATGAAAGTGTATATTATGAAACTACAAAGGTATAAAACCCGTGACTATTGACTGCAATAGTGAATGTACATTGATATCTAACAAAACAATATGAAGAAACTTTTCCCATTACCAAGTAACTGTCTTCCAAACAAACAACATCAACAAATATTCAACAAAACATTTATGTTGTCTAGGAACACAAAAAATAAACTTGGCATGCAATGATCTAAATATTTAGTTTCTAAAAAAGGTCTGTGCGTCTTTTTCCATTTTCTGGAAACTTAATTAAAGGCAGCCGGTGTTGGGAAAATGTAGGTTTTTATCTCCAGAAAAAGAAGAAAAGAAACACAAGAAATTAGAGGTGATTCCTCGGGCAAACTTGCATCTTACTTGCACTGTGGGAAGTGGGTGTGTCAACTAATTTTCCGTCCAAAAACGAGTGGTCAGAATTTTCCCATCAAATCCTTTGTTTCAAAATCTTTGTTTCATTAATTGTTTCCAACTGACCCAAAGATGAGTAAGATTTTCCATGACCGTGTTCCCATTTGCATTTGACAGTTCCTTGGTTAAGTTTAAAAACTGGGCTAAGCTAACCTGGATCTTACATGCTAAGAAATAACTTTGAAAACGTTATCAAATATTAAATATTTAGACACCACAAGCCCTAGAAAACTTTATATGATGCAACATTATGTTTTATCAGGTAAGACATCTTCCATTTTACTACATTGAACATCCCCAGCTGCTATTTTTAGATTTGGGCCAACCAAGGCTACAATAGAATACCCTTCTTAAAGCTTTCAAGACTAGGGCAATATATCAGAAAAATTAATAATTATCTGACATTATTGCTGTTTTTTTACTCAAATGCAATACATTTCTTATGATCCACACAACACATGCTAGGGTTTTTAATTGCGCAAAGCAAGACACTACGTACAAATAATCTTAATCTCAAATCATCGCAAGGCTAATATTCTCCCAGTAGAAATTACTATCGGTGCAACAGTAAACAGTGATAGAAAGTTTTAAAATCAATTATCACAGTAAGTGGAGTAAAGATCTATTTTCCAGATGTAAGCTTCAGATTTTAATAGCACAGAATTGTAAAAATGATGACAGACATTGATGTCAAAGCAGATCATTGCAAATGCGATTGAATCACCAAACTGCTTTGAAGTACAACTTACTTTAACAAAGAAATACTTCATACTCAATCAATTTTATATACACTGACTGATCAAAATTCAAAACTATAAAAAAAGTCCTATGTAGCAGTTTTATAAATATAATCAAACCAACATGAAACTACAGATAAAATCACAATCCCGTTCAAATCACAGTTGTTCAAAGATGGCAAATTATGTAATAAATGGCTGTATCACATCACTAACACATTTTTCACCACTTACTTCTAACAAGGTCCTCACGGGTGTTGTTCTCCTCTTTCATGTGTCCACGCTCATCTGAAGAATGATCTTTTGGTAGTGGAGGATGTGATGTTTCTGTAGTGTTGGGACATTTATCTAGACAAACATACGAACATTAGCAATTAAACACCCATCTGCTTGGAATATTTGCATTGTTTTCCTCAAATGTCTAGCTTGCAGAATGATAAGCAAGCATAAGACAAATACCGGGGTTCATATTGGCTTGCCCAACCATCAAGAACAAAAAGAGCAGCTCTAATTTGCCAGATAAAACAGATTCCTTTGGTGAACGGTTGCAAAACTGTGTGGGCGGGTCAGGTAGGCCCAGGCCAGAACTCTGGATCTCATTTTGTCGATTCTGCTCCCGGCTGCACAATACCTGCCAAAGCTTTTACAGCTAAAAGACTGCATTCATCTAAATTGGAAAATGGATGTGAACAAAACCTCCCTGATAGGCACACAAAAAGGCAAGAAACCTATAAGATTAACACTTCCTATCTTATAGGCAATTTGCATTCTGCTCCCAGAATTTGCTAATGATATACATTACATAACTGTTGTTCCTCGCATTTGTACAGTAGTAGAGTGGCATGTAGATTGGCATAATGGCAGTGTTCTATCAGAATACATGCACTGTCAACTGCAAAAGCATGCGACTCTGCAAACACAAATGTGTTTTCACTCCCGGCGACCCTAGAGTGTTTAGTTCTGCTTTTTCTTTCTACAGCTCGCTACAGCGCATTATGGGACAAGATCAATACGATACAGAAGCTTTAGACACAGAGATTGATATCACTTCATTCGGTCCCGAGGCTGATGAATGGAAACTCTTTATTCTGGCCATGACTCCTCACATCGCCGTGCACATACAGTACAGGCAGTCTCGTGATGCATCGCCGTATTTAGTGATTACAGTTTGAAATAAATTGCTCTATTCTTTCAGCAAACACAGTCCCAGAGGAGGGAAATCCAGTCTTAACGGAAAGATTTTGAGGACCCTACAAAAATCCATTTGTCACCGGAGCTTGTGATTGCTTACTTTGTCCTACTTTGCCATTTTTTGACAGTGCCATAATGATGCGCGGTATAAATAGGATGGTTAACGGTTCAGTGCCTAAGAAAAAGGGGGAAGGGGGCACGCTTACTTTACATGTGATAATCTCACAAGAAACCAGAAAGTTAATTAAAAACTATAATTGGCATTGGTTCCTGCTAATAGTAACCAAGGCGCTCCTTCAATCCTTATTGGGAAATAATGAAAACATTATCATGCCAACTGGCGCAACATATGAGGAATCGGTTTGCCAGTTGGCCAAAACAGACCCGCGTATAAACATACGGCTTTAAGACTTTTTTATAAATACCTGTCAATCATTTATTACTATTTCTGATCTGATCCATCACACAACATCACACCAAAGCCCACAACGCCTTCCATGACGTAAAATCACAAATGATCCAAAACAAGCACACCTATTAAACACAAAAGTTGGTTATAAAGACAAAAATCAGTGTTTAAAACATATATAAATATTACCTGATGGGTATGTCAGTGGACTTGTGAGGTGCTTTTTTGGCCCTTCAGGCCCCTCCAGAGGCAAGAAAGTCTCAGAGGACATGAGCCAAGATTTCCTTGAACCAAAATGACCAAAAACACCAAAAACAAACAAAATCCGTCTTCAAGATGAAGAGCAACACCTGTAAGATGACAAACAAACACGTGTCAACAAAGTCAAAGCAGAGAGCAGTTGCCTGCTGATGACGTCATCTCGATGCCGTTACACTGAGGGGAAAGTTTTGCTTTGCTTATTTCGCTCTAACACAACAACAAACACACAAAACAAACAAACAAACACACAATTCGCGTTTTTTCTCACTGCTGTACGTTAAAAAACAGGTAAGTGATGAATTCAGTACCTTTGAAGCATTTTAACCCTCAAACGTCTTTCTTCGCATCGTTTCTCCAGGCAAAACCAAGTCCAGTTTGAAAAGTTGTCCTAAAGGTTGCACATTTTCTCAAATATCTGATGAAAATGCCCCGTCGGATACAAAAGCGACACTGAAGTTGGTCGCGCGCGTCCCCGCGCTGAGGAAAGTTTCATCTGAGGCATTTCTCATCACATCCGGATTCCGCGGGAGCGCGCGTTCCCGCCAGATGTACACGGGCAGCTGTGCGCGCGCCCGCGTGAGTGACAAGCACGTGCTTGAAAGAGTGTGAACTCTGCTTTTATTGTTAAAATAGTTTGTTTGTTGTTGGGAGGAGGAAGTTGAGAAATTAAATATGATAAAACTCATTTGCATATGTAAATATACTTGTGCTATATTCATAAATATAAATATTTATATTATTATTTTTAGTTATTTATTATTTGTATTTTAATAGAAAACATGGCATATTTACATTTGCATTTATTCATTTGGCAGACGCTTTATCTATAGCGACTTACAGCATAATGCGGTATAGTCAATCATCAGAGGGGTGAGATGTCTTCAAGGACACATGAGTTATTGTGTGCTGGGATTCAAACCCACAACCTTCTGCTTACAAGTCGAAGAAGAGCGGGAAGCGCGCGCGAGCACATTCAAAAATGATGACGTATACTTAATAATAGACAACAAGGACTGGTGACTTTGATTAAAAAATAAAAAAAATATTACTGTGATTAAAAAAAAGATGTTGCTTTAATTTTGAAAATAATTGTTGCTTTTTTTTACTTTAATAAAAAATACTTTGATTTAAAAATATGTTAATTTGATAAAACATTTTTACGTTGGTTTAAAAAAATTATACTTTGATTTAAAAAATAATTGTTACTTTTTACCCGATTATAATTTTACAAATATTCTTTCATCCGTATAACATTTATTTATTTAAAACAAGACATGCATATATTTATACAAGTTATTAAAATCATGTTTTGTTTTGTATGAATTAAATTTTTGATAGGAATTATGGAATATTACATTTCGTAAATACTGTATAGTTATCACAAGATACGTGGTGATAACATCAAAGAAAATTACAAATGTTTAAAAAATCACGTTGCACACCGATGTACATTTTAAACATCTTCACAAGGTAGCAAAATACACAATACTGCCAAAAGTATTCCCCATCTCCCCACCAATCACATTCAGGTTTCAATCACTCTCACTCTGAATGCTTCAAGACATTTTGGACAATTCCATGATCACAACTTTGTGGGAACAGTTTGGATCTGAGCTCTTCCTCTTCCAAAATGACACCAGTGCACAAAGCAAGATCCATAAAGACATGGATGACAGAGTCTGGTGTGGATGAACTTTGAGGTCCTGACCTTAACCTGATAGACACCTTTGGGATGAAGACTCAGACGGCCTGAAGAGTCGGGCCTTCTCATCCAACATCAGTGTGTGACCACACAAATGCTCTTCTGGAAGAATTGTGGAAATTCCCATTAACACACTCCTAAACCATGTGTACAGCCTTCCCAGAAGAGTCGAAGCTTTTATAAAGGGTGGACGGACATCATATTGAACCCTAATGATTAGGAATAGGATGTCACTTAAGTTCATATTTGAGTCAATGCAGCTGAGCCATTATATTTTGCAATATAGTGTATTAAGGTATATTGTGGGCTGGTTTGTGTAGTGGTGGGCATACAAATTCTGAATTATAACTTAAAATCCTCTATTTGTGTTTTCTATGTAAATCATTTGTTCAAGGTTTATTTAAATAGAATAAAGCCCATTACACTCTTTAAAACCTTTATATTCTCATCGGTCTGGAGGCTACACACACACACACACACACACACACACACACACACACACACACACACACACACACACACACACACACACCCACACACACACAAATAGGCCTAAACTGATTCAGTCCATTCTTTTGGTGGCCTTGCTGCTGGATAAAGCCTATGAGCATGGAAATGATTGATGTGGAATATGCCCTCCTCATTGACTGGGTGAACTCCATTTTCTGCTCCTAATACAGAAATCACTCCAGGTCTGTGGCATAATGATTTACGATGAATCTGTGTCAATGTTGAACTCACAAACCCCACCTAATCCATCTTGCGGAGACCCTCCTCGCTGCCGAGAAATGCTGCATTCTCCATTTATAAGTGTTGAATCTATTACCCCACTGATTGGTAATAACTTTCGGCCTTTTGCGCCCCTTAGACCGTAATTACTCAGATACTGATGCTCTCTGAGACCCCGCGCTAAAGGTAAATTCACTATCAGCAGGGCTTAGCTGACCCCTTACCAGTTTGAAACTCGAAGTAACTATTGTGAAGACAAAGCACAGTGTTGGCACAAAAGAAACAGCGTAGTTCACAAAAGCCTTAAGCAGACACATTTGAATATTTTATTGTGTTCCCTTCACGTGGGAGAGCGTCTTGTTGCTGTGTATTCCAGGATGACACGGCTGACAAACATTTATCTTGTGTTAAATCATGCGCTTCCGAGGCGGATAAGTAACTGAAGTCATGGGGAGTGTGTCGAACCCGTCGTGTCACTGTTGTGTCAGCAAAGCATCCGTCAGAGTCGCATTTCGGAGAAGGGGAAACGTCTCTATTGACTTCATCTGTTTGTGGCAGCATGCCTGATTGCTGAAACCCTGCCAAATCACGCTGGGTAATCCCGCTCGACGGAGGGCCTCCAAACACCCGGGCTCGCAGTGCATGCATGCAGCAAAAGCGCCTGTCACCACAACAACATGGCTGACAAAAAGCCACCTACCGTGATGTAGTAAATATTTGAGCTATCGCAGCAGGCGTAGATGCTTACATGGCAACAGCCCAACAATCTACTGAGAAATTGAAACAATGCTAAGTCTAGAAACTTGACAATATGTTGAGAAAGTCAAGTTGCCCAACTAAAGTTGTTCTCTAAGTAGCTCCAACACTGCCAAGTCATTACCATATGAATACACGAAGTCAATCACACACACACACACACCTACTGGTGTAAGAAAAGTGTTTCGTGCCGGCTGGATGTAAGATACCCACTTTGAAGTTGGCGTTTTCCTCAACTCCTAGATTGGCCTTAGAGAGAAAACTGTGCCACTCAATTATACCTGTTATTCATCAAGAAGAACAAATTGCTCCGAGCAGCCGGGCAAGCGGGCGGGTTACCTGTAGCTCACAAAAAGGTGCGGGAGGCCCCTCGCCGAGCGCCGCGCCACGGCTCTCTGTGTTCATACCATTTGGTTTTTGTTATGGAATTAAAATTTCACACCAAATGGTAGAAGGAAACGTGGCGGAATAGGAAACCTGTAATTAGCACTAATGAGCTTATTCTCCGGCTCTGTGATTGGAATAAAAATGGCAGACTTAGCGATTCTTTTCCCATCTCGACGTTAATGGCCAGCAAAAGAAAGGTGTCACTTTGAACCGCCGCGCGGCCACAATGCACATCAGTAACTGATCAAATCTTCAAAGAAAACTCACAGAAGTCTCCGCTGAATGAAAAGAACTTAATAAGTCCTGCTTTGAAGCAGAGAAAAAGCCCCCCTGTTCCCGCGGCGGGCCGTGAAAACTGGACCAACCTTGACGACCTGGATGATTAATGGCGTGAGGGTTATTTTTACCGCTTTTTCTTCGTTTTCCATGTGCATTTTTGTTTAGGTCACCCTCGGATCGACGTGCCATAGGCACCTGGTGTCTGCTTTACCAGCAGGGAGATGTTGTTTCAGAGGGTCGCAGGGCATTATCGGGTGGCACGGATAAACAAACTCATTAAAACAACAGGGCCGGTGATTGATGATGTGTAATTGCTTTGATAGAAACAAAAACAAACATCATCTATAGCATGGAGATTATAAAAGAGAGAACGTACGACTCGCATCTGGAGCAACCGTGTGAAAATATGCAGTTATAATCAGGAGCGAATGTCCGCTCAAACATGTCTCGGGTTCATAAATATGTATCTCTTAAATAAAAGGAATGTTGTTTGCGCTCGGTCTGGCAGTTGTTAGGCAACTAATAACACACTTGAAAGTGAAGGCCAGGTTGTGTATGAAGGAGGCAGAGATTAAGGTGCTAGCCCACATACGGCCGGTCTGACCCTGTTGACACTGAGCTAAAAGCCAGAAATACACGTCAAATTATCCAGTCTGCTGTAATACAGCAGGCGAGGGTGTACATGTATATTAAAAAGAGGCAGTGTAGGCGAAGACATAAAAGATCTACTTTCTAAAAGGTCTTAACTATGTCCAGGAACATCGCTATAATAACATACCAATGAATCAGATGTGGAATATAAGCAGCGGCGGCTGCAAAAACACAATCCTCAGAGTGCTAACTGCATAGTTTTGTTTTAAAATGCGAGCAGCAAAGAAAAAAATAAAGCCAAAATGTATGAAGATTGGGTTGTTTTAAACAAAAAAGTTGTCTCACTGAACTTAATTTAATCATGAACGTTCGATGCCTACGTTCCAAATGAGTTTTCTTAGGAAAAAATACACTCTGCAAGGAGTGATTTAGTCCTTTTTAGACATGACAAAACAATATGATTGAAAAGTAAAACTTGCAAAGCAAACACTGGCAAGATAAATTTGCGGAAAAAAACTTTACAGCCACAATTTTAACCACTAACTTGTAGAAAGTGTTTCAAATGTACATTTACATTACATTACATTACATTACATTACATTTAGGCATTTAGTAGACACTTCGACCCGAAGCAAAAAAACTACGAAACGGTTCATTATGTTATGTCTCTATGTCAAAAATAAATTAATTTAAAAAAAAATTGTGAAATGAAAAGCATACAGGGAACCCAAAATCAGCAGCCCTCTTTCAACAATGTTGTTTGTATTACCAACTCAAATGCATCTCGTAACTTCAGTGAAATAAGGTTGCTGAAAAGGCTACATATAATTGTGTTTTATCGTAGTCTAAATAAGATCTTAAAACAAAAGTATATCTCAGTCCTGTTCTATAGAAAGTCCCCTCGCAAATGTGTTCAGATTAAGATTAACATCCACCCGTACATTACCATCATAATGTGTAAGATAAATATTTATCTGTGTTATCAGTATGTGATATTTCTAATCTCCGTTGTTTATTTCGTCTCACAGATATGGATTTAACATAAACATTTATGAGTAACCGGGGTCACAGGCAGGCGGGGGACGGGTGGCATTTATTCCAAACATACGTGACGCCTCATATTCACGCTGTCCTGCAGTAAGCCACCTCACGCTGAGCACATATACCCCTGAGTCCTGTTAGATCAGCCCCGGGTAACCGAGGATCAGTCGGTACATACACGCACACACACGGCCTTCTATGCATTACTGAAATGGAGCGAGAGAACACTAGCATTTTACCCACTCTGATTAATTTAATGCTCTCTCTAAATCCAAGATTAGGCTCTGGTATAGGTCGTAATTAAATATTGAAAATGTAAAAGCGCAGGAATATTCAATTCTTCTCTTCTAAAGAAATCAGAGTTTTAATTTACCGCATGCCGTGGCGGCCTCGGTCACCCGCCGAGAGAGAATCCACACCACCTCACCAGACGCGCCGAGCCGGGCTTGGTGTGACCGTGCTTTTAAATTGAGCTCCCTTTCCAATTTATGGAATGGGAGTCAAATATTTATCCAGTTGATGAAGCAAACGCAGCGTGCCGCACTGACAATAATTAAAATCCGGCCCAGACAAAGGTGCACACCTGATATCATTTCTATTAGTTTGTGTTCATACATTCAGGCCTCTGTGTCTGTAACCACCTACGAGATGTATAAAACAGATTAAAGCGTATTTACAGTATGGTAAACACGCTTGATGAGCATTACGAGGGATAAAGCCATATATTTTTCGGATTATTTTGACAAAGGCTTTGATTTTTTTCATTTTTTTATCACAAATGCATTTATTTATTTACCTAATCTGAAATTGTTTCAATCAGATCAAAGTTCGACCCATACAGCTGTGCGTTGGCATTGGTGTGCGTGTGCATATTTGAATGTGCGTGTGCGTGTATGTGTGTGGTACAGCTGAGAGGTCTCGGTCTCCTTGACACAAAATCACAGTCAGACGCTTGTGTCTACCACTCAACCCCCCAGGAGAACAAAAAGAGAAATCAATGAGACACTCGAGTGCCACTCTTTCTCTTTCTGTGTGGTTTCAGAAACTTCAAAAGGAGTGAGTGGCGTAAAAATATGTCACAATAAATGTAAGAAAGGTTTAACATAATGATTATGATGTTAACATTAAACATTGAATAAGGTAGAAAAAAAATTAATTTAACATGAAACATTAAACAAAAATTCTTCACATTTTAGCATGTCATAACAATATCAATATTAATATTATTACAAATATACATTTTTACATTGCTGTCTTGAAAGGGGAGGTTGCTTAATTGTCAGAACATCAAAGACTTTAAAAAACCCAAACATATTCTATTACTTTCATTTGATTTGACTTAAATATGATAACTGTCATGAATCAAAGCCCATGTGAGTGTATCTGCTCACACAAACATCCTCTGCATGTCTTATAATGCACTTCTGACTTTTTTCGTGTTCCGTGCAGACAAACGTCCTTCTAAATGTCACCCTTAAGCCAGGGACTCGTCGCATCATGACACCGCGTGAGAGATGCGTGTTAAAATGAGGATTTCACAAATCACAGATCAAAGTTGTCTAATTATGTAAATCATGAATTCTCCAAATGTCAGCATTAAGAAAGAGGATTAGGGTGGGCCATGGTAAATGATAAATTACCTCCAGTCGACGAATCAACAAAAATGCAGCTCATAAAACACATTCGCTCCCTGCGCTTTGATGGAGTCAGGCCACTAAATAAAACAGGAATATAATTACAGTTTATTGAGAAATAAAGCTGAATGAAAGTGGGTCTGCTGTCTGACTTTAAGAAGATATCATATCACTTATACCTCTTTGAAATCTTATCTAAGACCACAAAAGACTCTTAGGAATACACACATGACAAAACAGCTGTTGAGATGTTATCAGATTCTGCGTGTAGTGTTCGGCATTTACCTCTCGGTCACGGTGATGGCTGAATGTAAATTTGGTGAAGCATCTACGCAGATCAGCCAAGAATCTGACCCATGCTTATGTTTTATTCTCGTGTGGTCATCGATTTCTTGTATTGATGTCCAGCCAACAACAAATAAAACAATCAAATAACAGAGATGAGTGCTTACCCGTGACACTAAGGGCTCTGTCAGATTTATGAGGGCATCTGAAACTAACCCTACAGTCAAGCCATCTATGGCTTTATGACATGGGTTAAAAGAAAAGAATATTAATCTATCCGCCCGTCCGTCTATAATATATACATCTCATATAGTTATTCCTATATCAATGTGTAGGACTTGTTTTTAAGATCCCTATAGCATTATGGATAGAAAATCACACTTTCACCTGCAGGACTGTTGGGTTACTCACCTCCACGCAAAACATACCGGAATAATCTTGAGAAAGAACAAAACATTTCATATTACACCCTATTTGCATATGATTAGCAGAACGGGGGCCATCACCCCCTATGGGTTCCTTGCTTATAAATATATTTAAATATATAAATATCATGAATACATTAATTGATATTGCCCCCATATCGTCACCAAAAGCCATTGTGTGACTGTTCCTCCAAGGCATAAAATAAGAGAATCCCAAACAGACGCACACATTTCAGCACTACATAGGTTATTTAACATAGTTTTTGTCGCTGAAATGTTAATTTGAAATGTAATGATAAGCAGATATTTCCAAGTCATTTCTCTGTTATTCATTTGACTTTCTTTTCTTTCTAAGTGAGATTCTCTGTACAAATTCATAAGAGTCAGCTATATGAATTATTGTGCAATATTCACGAGTTCCCGTGAGATCGGGCTGATATTTCCAGACGTTCCACTACTGTTACACAATAGCACAATAGCAATATTTTCTGTGTGTTTTTCTACTTAACGCTCGGCCTGAATCTGACTTTCAACACAGTTCTTTTTCTGTTTTATGGTTCACAGGACCGGGCGATTACATCAGCGTCTACAGTACAAGCCTGAAGTCTCGAGGATGGCTCCAGGCAAACATCTGGCCTTGGCACAGCATGTGTGTGTACGAGTGTGTGTATGATACACGGTCTCTGCGGTTGACTCCAACACAACCTCAGACAAGCCTTCTGAAACTCTTATCACATTCTATTAATATTACAACCTTTCAGTCATGAGACATGAGGCCACCTCCCATCACACTTCTGTTTTTAGTGCTTCTGGCCTCAGTGTGTGTCCATGAAAAACGAGAAACCTTAAGTCTGTCGTATTTAAGACATAACCTGTAGATGCGCTATACATTTTTTTTAATGTGGATTAATGTGAACTAATGTAAACAAATACTAATTAAACACTAATATTTTTTTAATAAAATCTTTTATAAACATTAAATTGATATGTTTAAGAAGTATAAAATAATTGAGTAAAAATTTAACAGTTAATTTCTCTCAAATGTATACATATTTTTTATTCACATACAAAAATGTTGGTATAAAAGGTGAAATTTAGAGAAAGAAATTTAGGTTTATAAAATCTGATGTTAAAATGCATTTTCTGTCTAGCGTTTTACAAAAACTGCAATTTCTCAATATCTTAATATTTATATTAATATTATATAACAATAGTCAATTTATTTATACAAATTTAAATGTTATATCAGTGCATGTTGCATTATATATTATGTTGACTTCAAAAGGTAACAAATTCAGCCATCAGCAAATCATAATATGAATATTATTTTTTGGGTGTTTTTTTAGATTTTTTTGTAAGTAAATACAGAAATGTTTGGGTGAACTATTAGTTAACAGAAATAATCATTCACACCCTTGTGTCATTTCAAACCCGCGTCACGTTTTTTGTTTTGCAGAACACAAAAGAAGATATTTCGAAGAACGAATTTAACCAAACATTAGTGATACTGTTCCATACTTTTTATGGAAACAAAAAAAATGTACGCGGATGGGTGCCGGTTTAAATATCTTTGAAATATCAGAACTTAAAAAGTTCTTTAACATATCATCTTTAGTGATCTGTATATATACATTTGCACAGGTTTTAAAGGACGAGGTTGAGTAAATGATGACACAATTTCCATTGTCGGGTGAACTATCACTTTAGGAACAGCTCATTACAAACACTTGGCCGTGAGAAGACTGTTGACCTCTCCATGACCTCGCTAATTCAGTCGGTCACGTGTCTCAGAATCAGCCAATGGTCTGCGGTCTCTCCGCGTTACTTGTTGCTAGCGTGTCGACTGCGTGCTCCACTTAGCCAATTAACAGTAAAATAAAGCCAAACAGATTTCATCTGATAAATCTTTAATGGTACGAGGGATTTTACACAAACGCACACTTGACAGTGGTAATTTAAAATAAATACCGGGCTTGATTAAAAATTCCCCCGGCTGATGGAAGATAAATGTTTAAATAATTTATCAGATTTAATTGACACGGCTGTGATGTTGTAAACAGAAATGTTTTGATGTTCTTAATGTATTTTGACACCTTGAGTTCTTGGGCCTGATCCACATGAGAATAAAATGTAAAAGTATCAGAGCTGGGGAAGGGAAACGTCGACACGTGTGGAAGCGTGTGTCGCTGATATCTGCTCCATAAGTGAGCTATGGATTGTGTAATGGACTTTTGCTGATCTGTATTTACATATTGTAAGGGTTGCCGTTGGGTATTTCATAATGAGAAATTTCAGAAAAAAGATAAAAGGATTAAGGGGACGAGACCGGTCAAGATGAGAGGAATGGAGACAAGCTATAATGAAAAGAAGTCTGTTACAAACTCTCTAATCTGACCTTCGAAAATCAACATCAAACATGCATGTAAATACATTTTTGACATAATCTAAATATATGTGTGCTTGAGTTTGAACTGACACCTCTAATAGAACCAGATGAGAACTCTTTCTGGGACACTGATCTGAAACCCATGAGTGGCGTGTTAACAAGCTCCTGTCCGAGATAAGACTCATCGGGATGCCGCCGGGCCCGCGGTTGCCGCTTGAACAGTTGCGAATGTCCGCCATGCAAACATCTCATCTATAAACAAACAGTCTCACTCACCGCCATAAATGAATACATCAAATTTTGATGGAACGGCCCTGTTTCAGATCCACGGCTCGCAGCGAGCCATGCCATGATACGGCGACGTACAGCGGCATACATGAATAGCAAACACGAGAGCTTGTGTTTGCCAGACTCTGTTGACTGAATTTTTAAAGATGTTTTTGGGATTCGACACCGCTGTGACAGGGAAGAGCTGTGGCACGACAAGGCCTGAGTGTTTCGACACCACCGTTGTAAGTCAATGGAATAAAAGCCGAACTCGTAAATATAAAAGTTGTTCAAATCATGTGTCGACTTTTGTAAACGTTGCAATGAAAGGATCTGCGTTGTGCTGACGTTCAACGCAAGGAAGTTGCCCCGGATGCGTCGGGCCACACATCAAAGACAAACGGCTGTAATGAAGTCGCCCGAGTGGTGGAGCGATTCAAATACTCGCAATCAATAAACATGCAGTCGGGCGAGAGGTAATCAGGAAACACAGCCAAATAAGCTGACAATGAATCAAAGCGGTGCTTGAAGGCAACAGCGAACCTTAACAAGCGGTTTATTACCGGTAGCTGTTACCGACATTAGTCAAACCAAGAAAGATAAAATAGAATGAGGAATGGGATGGAGGAAAAGCAGCCACAGGCGGTGTGTTGCTCGAGTGTTTTTGATAACGCTGCATCTTCTCTTTGATATGATAACAAATAGAAATTGTTTAAAAATATTGAATGCGGGAGAAGTCACGGGAGGTGCTGTTGACTGTAAACGTTTAATTTCAGTTTCCACATAAAATGCAGGTGTGCCAAAGGAGTAATTTACCTTATTCTCTCTCTCTCTCTCTCTCTCTCTCTCTCTCTCTCTCTCTCTCTCTCTCTCTCTCTCTCTCTCTCTCTCTCTCTCCTCTCTCTCTCTCTCTCTCTCTCTCTCTCTCTCTCTCTCTCTCTCTCTCTCTCTCTCTCTCTCTCTCTCTCTCTCTCTCTCTCTCTCTCTCTCTCTCTCTCTCTCTCTCTCCTCTCTCTCTCTCTCTCTCTCTCTCTCTCTCTCTCTCTCTCTCTCTCTCTCTCTCTCTCTCTCTCTCTCTCTCTCTCTCTCTCTCTCTCTCTCTCTCTCTCTCTCTCTCTCTCTCTCTCTCTCTCGTTACAATCTTGGGCTAAACTGAAGCAGGTATTTAAGACTTCTGTGGTGTGCCTGAGTGTGTGAATGTGTGCCTCTGGTACACCGAGAAGATGCTACACAGAGTGAAAAAAATCTCTTCCAAATAATTTTCCTGCCCCACAGGCAGTTACATGCAAATAATAGATCAAAAGCATGTTGATGAAAAAACGGTAGATTGGAGTGAATATCATCAGGCTGCGGACCACTCACACTGGAGAGAAATGATGATGCTGACCACCAGGGATGGAGAGAAGGGAGAGAGAGAGAGAGAGAGAGAGAGAGAGAGAGAGAGAGAGAGAGAGAGAGAGAGAGAGAGAGAGAGAGAGAGAGAGAGAGAGAGAGAGAGAGAGAGAGAGAGTAAAGACAGATAGGTAAAGATCTGTCAGGTGAATATAAAACCACATACTATTGTTAACATGTAAGGGCTGCACTTGAACACTTTTAAACACAAACTAAATCTGAACAAAATACCAATACAAGCCTTAACTAATCTCATACATATTTTTGTTATTATTATTATTATTATTATTATTATTATAATTGTCAACAAAGTAAATCTACACAAATGCTGATATCAGGTGTGTGTTTAGAATTTTTGGGCCTCCAAGCTCTTTGCCTGAGACATACTGTATTAAAACTACAATTAATTTGACATTAAACTGAGCATTTTATTGATCACATGAAGGTTGGATTTGCTCTTCTGGATATGTGGAGATTTTCTGCAGCACACGTGATGAGCAGGCGAGAATCTGCCATAAACATTGTGTTGCCGTGACTACTGCTAATAGCCCATAATACTTGAGCTTGACCGGTGGTCACATACAAATTACAGCAAGGCTTTTTCTTAACGTTGTCAAAGATGTCTGGACTAGACTTTCTAATATTTAGGAATAATTATCCTTAAAATAACTATACCAGTTACAGACAAGATATAAAGAAATCATAAAGTCTCTGGAATCATGTGAATAATTGTGCTCTATTAAAGATTTATGCACGGATAATTTAATAAGGTATACATCTGAAATCTTATTAATGTGATGTTCTTGGGCATAGCCGAGCCCAGTGTACGCTTTCAGACACCAAGAAAGGGGGTTAATTTCGCTTCAGAAAAGATATTTGCTTTAATCTCTGATGAGTCGTGCCATTTAAATCCTCCACTCATGGAGTGTGAATGCCAGCCATCCCCAGCCGAAGGTTCATGCGCCCGGATAACAGCACCAAAGCCTTCCCAACACACTTTTGTCTTTTAAATGCTGGTCAGCAGATCTATTGAGTAAATTCGGCTTCATTCGCATTCATTCACACCTCCTGACCAAAAAGAAGAAGTTCCTCTGCTGAATTTAAACCTATAATCCATCCTTTTTTTCTTTCCTCCGGATCTGTGCCTGCACCTTTATACGCCTCATTATTGCCAATCATTTGAATGCGGGTGCCCACTGTCACCTGCCCCGTAATCTGGTTACTTCATGCAAGAATTAGTATGTATATTTAATGCAGGATCTTCTTTTCTTCTTCATCCCTCTCGCCCGAGTCTCGATGAACGCACTAGAAGAGCACAGGAGAGGCCGAGTTGGCACGTCTGCCAGCATCACCCTAATAAATGACAGCTGATTTATGCATCTGTATTCTTTTATTTATAAAAAATAGCAAGCCGGTCCGATATCTGGTTATTAATAATACAAGTGGATCCACTTTGATTAGGCCGGCGCGGCAAGCTGTGCATATTCAGCATTACAATTAAATCTTCTGATGTGAAATAGGAATGACACACTAATGAAGCGAGCCAGCGAGCCTGAACCAAGACTGTCCAACATCATTATGGGATATCTTAGATGAAGAGTAATTACGCGGGGAACACTGAAATGTCATTAAAAATCTTCAGTAAGTGATTTAAGCCACTATTCCTCACTAATGCCGACCTGTTTTTTTTCCTCTCTTATTTTTTTCTCCCACTCCAGAAAGTTCATCTTCAGAAGTTGTGGAGGAGAAAAAAAGCGTGGACTTATAGAGTGATACAATCGAGTGTCCTAATTTAATTTTAATTCGGTGTGGCGGTGCTCTGTACTGGTGGTATATGTAATTGAAATCATTCTTTAATAAATTCTGATGAATTGGCAATTAGGTCGATGGCTGATTCTAGGGGTGCGTCTGAAACTGATAGTGCCACTCCGTTATATAACTCAGAGCCTTTTAAACATCAAATCTGCGATTTTGATTACAGATGTTCATTTAAAAGATTACAGAGACTGATTTGACATTACTTTATGGAATATATGTAAAATGATATATACAGTATAAATGAAATATATTTATATTGTTTTGTATATAAAACTATAAACATACATTTAATTTATACTGTATATATAATTTGATCTATATTTGATTTTAGACACACACACACGCACACACACATATATATATATATATATATATATATATATATATATATATATATATATATATATATATATACATATATTAATATCTTTGTGTGTGAATTATGTTTTTAAACATGTAAAAACTTTCTAATAAATAAATACAATTTTAAACAAAAACAAAAAAGATGTAATACCATAATATTTATTTCGCCACTGTCTCTTTGAATCCCTTAAACTCTTTATTTTGTTTTTATTATTCTTTGCTTAAGGGCGACGTTTGACAACTTGATACACTGCATTGTTTTTTTCCACTTCCTAAAAGAACTGTGAATGTGGACATCCATGGTTCAGAAGGATGTTTTGCTGTTAAACTCTAAACAAATGTGCTATTTCGCACTGCTGTTAATATCCCCAATAATTCATGCATTTGAACAAAAATGGTCCCGTGCATATTAAAGTGGTTTAGTGATCTGTGATATAATGTGTCAGGGGTCTGGTGGCTGTGCCGAAAAGCCAATCAGTAATGGGGCCACACTCAGCTGAGAGCAGGAGACGGGCGAGTATACACCAGCAACCCTGAGGACAGATGAGGGGGGGTCTGAGAGAGAGAGAGAGAAAGAGAGAGAGAGAGAGAGAGACAGATAGACAGACAGTGAGAGAGAGAGAAGGAGAGCGAGCTGTCCAACCCAAACGTGCCTTGCAGCTATGCAATTATTTTCTGCAGTGTGTTCCAATATCAAGTCGAGAGCAATGCAAATTATTTAAGACACACTTTTTTTTAGGAGCCGCAATTATAATAATGATGATCTCAATTAGCGTTGCCATCGCCTCGGACTATTTAGCAGGCGATGCTTCAGCCGCAGGCGAGTCCCGGACAGAGAACAACCACACAATGTCAGGGCCGAGCAGGCGCCGCCATTTTTGGCATTCAGATTTGTAAACATAATTTGGTGAAGTTGGATTTTTTAAATACGTCCTTTTAATGGCTTCATGTAAGAGCTTTTTATAAAATTTCGATATTTATATGTATTAAGATTTTTTTAAATACTTCAATACATTTGGGTTAAATGCAAGTAAAGTTGTATTTACATGCATCAATCTTTGGCATGAAAAAGAAAGCATCTGTACAGGTAACCGAACAAAAATGTAAGAAATCTGTGCTTAAAAAAACATACAAACTATTAAATAAAATGTTGTGCATCATTTTCTGTGTGGTTTGACAGCATGCCTTGGATGTAAATATTTGAAAAACCCTACCAAATAGATGTCTAGGACATGAAGGAATGTTTATAAGATGCCATTATTTAAAACGTGACAAGTATCTCAGCGAGGAACAAAATGTATGCTGACCTATTTCAGCTCTCTCGATTCATTCTTAAAGCTTCTCACCGTTATCCCATTCTTTTATTCATTGCTCTGTAAATAACTCCGCTTTATGAAAAGCAGTCAGTGTGACTCACATATACCTCTAACCACAAGCCATTATTATTTCATGGCCTTTGAAAGAGGGGTCTGTAACGCGCCTCTCGCTTTAATGTCTGCACTCGCTCTGATGTTGTGTGGTACACAGCGGCCTTTGTTGCATGCCGTACGCCATCCCTCACTTGAATTCACAAACATTTCCATGTGCATGAAAAGCACGGAAGAACGCGGTCCTGAGGGGAGCCGCCGTAACTGCAGGAAACTGCGCGGGAAGAGGATCGCCTCTGATTGGCTGAAAGAAAATCTCAAAATATTTCTAAGTGACCAGTGGAGGACCTGTTAAAAGATGGATTTTCTGAGGTCCTTCAGAGCCGTCTTTGCGCTTAAGTCGAATCCCTTCGGAGTGTAAGGCCGGCGCTGGGGCGGCCCATCAGTCACGATAAAACTGTTATGAATGAAAATGAGCGCTGAGTCACACCGGGGACTTGGGTTCAATGACGGCCTGCCTGAGCTCTGCCCGTGACTTTGACAAGTAAAGACTTTGCTTTTACTATTTCACGCGCCTTTTACAATCGCCTGCCAATTTGTGGTCAACGCGCTACAATTTCAAAGGCAGAAATGAGGTTAAGTCACATTTGTCTGTGTTGACCTCGAGTAAAGAGAATAGCTACCCGGGGACGAGAGTTCCGAATAAAAGTATGCCAGGAGATGATTGAACATCTATTTAAATCTGTGGATTAGTAATATTTGACATGTATAACACAATCTTATCACTATTTTACATTTGAGCAAATTGGTGGTTAAAGTGTATGGGAAAAAATTGAATCTTAAAAAAAGGAAAATCGTTCCGTCCTTTACCATTTATTTTAACATATTATTGCCTCTCTGTGATAATTTTTTTGGGGTGGTCTTTCATTTTTTTTCCAAATGATTTTTTAATTAAAATACTAAAAGATGTCATTTATAGATAAACTGTGCCACTGGTTTGTTATTCAACAAGACCTTTTCTAGACCTTTTTATTATTGAAAAAGCACGTAGGATTTTAAAGGTACCAGGAACTGTTTGCCGTAATTTGAATAGGTATATTTACTATAGATTCATGTTCGCGAAATCAGGTGAATCGATTAGATGATGTTTAGGTTATAAAACTCTTTGTTGGACCCAATGGAGTAGATTTAGATGCTGCATTCAAACTATATTCATTTTTTGTCTACTTGGTGACACGATATATATTTTAACAAAGCAAAACGTACGCAATTTGGGATCATTCAATAACGAAGAATGTTGAGGATGTTCCAAACTTCACAGCTAGTCAGAACACCCCATGCTATGCATTGGCCAAAGCCACGCTTTTGATGTACTAGTAAACACATAACATACTTCAATCCGACTGAAGGCCGAAGACCAAAAGAATGAAACAAAGATGCAAGATTTCCCCACAGAGGTCAGGCCGCATTCCCAATCAGTCTTTTTAAGCGAGCCGTGCTGGGCCACGTTCTCCTCAGATCAAAGCTAAGGATGGTGAACACGGGCCGCGTCCATTACGCCCACACCGACCCGCACGAGCGCCGCCTTCCTCCTCATCTAAACAACACTCTGGATGCTGGGAGAGGGAACAAAGATGTAACTTAGCCATTAAAGTTTTATTGTTTTTTTCCCCGCTTTTCTTTATCGAACTGTTTTTGAGTTCCTGCAACGAATTCCTCCACGTTGCATAAAAGCATAATGCAGCCCTATTTCCACAGACTGCGTCTTTGCGG
Source organism: Triplophysa yarkandensis (assembly GCA_033220385.1). Taxonomy (NCBI): domain Eukaryota; kingdom Metazoa; phylum Chordata; class Actinopteri; order Cypriniformes; family Nemacheilidae; genus Triplophysa; species Triplophysa yarkandensis. The sequence continues at coordinate 12,494,314 of CM065669.1, read as the reverse complement.
AATAAAAGATATATGTGTACAAAAAAGTAAGAACTCCCTGTTGTTGGAGGTAGACAGTTGCTTTTTCAAATCCTAGTTTTGGTCCTTTATTTTATTCAGCAGTGAAAAGCCATGGATACAGAAAATAACGCCCGTTACAGTTCTGAATCGTGACCTCTACTCTCGCAGAAATCATTAACATACGGACACAGTACACGGTAATGAAAAGTATCAAAAAATTAGTCTCATTTCGAAGAAAGGAAACCAAACGGAAAGCAAAAACAACGAAAAGGTATTCACCAATTACATAAACATATTTTTGCTACAGTCCCAATTTACTGTATACATAAGGGATCATATTCCCAGAGAATGATAGTAGTAGAAAGGATACATGACTCAACCGCTAGACGTAATGCTTTAGAACGTATGCACAGAGGTACAAGCAATAAATACACACATTAGGAAAAGCCTTACAGCTACGCAACGCAGATGCAGGAAAAAGCAGGTTTGCTATTCTTAGCAAGCAATGAGAACAGTAAAAATTCATGAAATTCAGGAGGAAAAAAACACTGATCTTTTTAGCTTAGAAAAAAAATGCCTGGTAAATTCATGGGTCCACCAACATTTTTTTGTATCTTTTTACAGAATATGCACAATTATCAAAATACAGACAAAATTATTCCAGAAAAATCCAGACAATCCTGCTAAAATCTATTGGAGGAGATTGCCCATCTGGAAGTTTTTCCTGGTATTATGTGCAAGCAACTATTTTAGACATTTTTTAAATGTTTTTACAAAACCCATGCAAACTCTACAGTTAATACGCATTCTGTGTCTGAGAGTTTCTTTTGTCCATCATCCCCCCCACAAAAAAAAAGGGAAATAAAACAGTTTAGCTGAGGTATGCACACTTTATGCACTGTATAGTCCATCATCCCGTGTTTGTATTATATGCGTTTATTAATTCTTATTTCCAGTCCACCAAATGAATTTAGACATGCATTTTTAATAACACAATATTCCCTTACATGTATTTTTACATATTCATTCTACAAATGTTTGAGGACAAACTATTTCAATGCAACCCTTCCATATCTGCCTTTGGGAATGTACACTGGCTGTTGGCGATGTCTCGTATGGATCAAGCGGAAAATGCATCGACGTATGTGGCAATTTTTTGTTTGTTCGGAAAGTGTTGTGAAGAGGTAGAACCATTACAAAAGCCTTTTTGGATAAGTGGGAGAACCCTTTTTTGTACCGTCTTTCCAAAGGCGCTGCGTCCTTATATTTGGTGCCATGAAATTATTATGAATGTCATCTTCAAGTCGACTTGCTGACCCCAGCAAAGGATAAGGAATAAGCTTTGTTCCTGTGTCCGGCTCCGTTATTTTTTCCTGGAGATGAACGCATAACTTATTTGTGTTTGTGAGTGTTAAGCTAGCAGCCAACCTCTTGGTTTGGCAAAAAACTGGAACAACTGCACAGTATGTTTCCATACACGTGAAAGAAAGAGTAAAAAAACAAAGCAGTCACCAGTTTCAGATGGGCTTTCTGTGTTAGTCACCGGAAATAAATAAGGAGAAAGATAGAAGATCGAGAAAGAGCGAAAGAGAGAGAGAGAGCGCAAAAAAGAGTCTTTTTCATCTCCATCTGATACAAGAGGCAGAAATCTGTGTAACTTTGGTTTGACTGAAAAGAGAAAGGACTATTAAAGCAACAACCGCTTTGTTCGATGACATCAGCAACGTTCAAATAATAGCGACTGCTCACTTCCTGTTTTTCGAAGTTAACCTCAAATAACTGCTCGCTACACCGTACACGTTCAACAGCAAACCTTCCCATGATCCAACACTACAGCTGGAGTTGTGTCTATGCAGTCCACAATGAGTCTGAATCCACGGAGCAAAGCAAACATTTGCTTTGACGAAAGAACCAAGCCACATCGTTTCATATCGACTTGAAATTATGACCTTTTTGGCTTCACTAGATATCTTTAAAAGTTTGGTTACGATATTTTCGGTTTCGGCTCTGAAGAAATGAAGGACAAGACATGACACGTCGGACAGTCACAATGAACAGTACATTTCACCAGTTAAACAATGAAGAGGTGAGTTACGCAAATAATAACCACAGAGTACAAAAAAGTAGAAATCAAGTCAGGAACAAAAATTGGTTCTGCATTTCCATCGATACACAAATTTTGGTCATGATCCCTTTATATCTGCTCTCTCGCTCAACCACATGACGGTAACCGGGTCGACCAGCGTCATGAGGTTAGAGCTTTCCATCGGTTAATCAAATTACATCCAAATCACTTTTATCTTTGTACAGGGCTAAAGGAGACGATCCCAGAGGTTTTTCGAAGGTAGTTAGCGGAAAAAAAGCTTCTCTTTGTACTAGTCACAGAGGCCTGACCAAAGAGTCTCGGGGCTTCTGTCTAAGCTATTGGCCGTTTGAGTTGGCTTTGGTTTCTAGCTGTTGCCTGTGACTCTTTGCAGGTAGACAAAGCTTTTGAACAAGTAGGTAAAGAGACTAAAAGACTGACGCAATATTTTTTTTTGCCCTCTCTTTGTGCTGGCACGAACAGTTAAGGTCCAAACTTCGAATCACATTTCACCTTGAGCTAGTGAGACTGGAGACCTACTCATTTTTGGATGGCTGCAACAGTCTTTGTACCATGGTTGCGTTATTGACGTAACTTAAGGAATGCCATTTACAGTTGGTGGTGCGGAGATGACTTAAAGTGAACATGAGCTGTGTCGCAGGAGGTAAAGAAAACGACAATGCAAATCAAAACCATGAAAAACAAATACTGCTTTTTTCCTTTTTAGACTTGTGTTGACATACAGGCATTGACACTAATAATACTACTCATGTGCAAAAAATAACAGAGCAACAACTTGAATTGAACCAGCAATTGCATCTAACATCGACGACTACTGTGGCTTGGATATTCACAAACTGAAAACGGATTTTTTTGGCAGTATATGTGGCCGTTAGGTTTCTACAGAAAGGACCCCGCTCCCGTACTCGTGTCCGTACACGTTTCGGGTCCGTGAGCCTCGTGTTCGTGTGGTGAGGTGGCCGATTCGATTCCAATGAAATCTCGTCCTTTGTTGTTTGTTTTAAAAAGCAGACGTTTCATGTCTGTCCATCTGTGGTCCCTAAAGATCTGCGGTATAGATTTTCTTCGGGCCAGTCTCCAGATGCATGCGAAATAAATACTCCCCTTCTGGTCTTTTGCTGTTCTGTGGTTGTGGTTTAGTTGAAGGGCGGGGCCTGAAAGGGGTGGAGCCCCAGTGGATGGACGGGGCAAAATAGTCACTCCAGATCCTCCGAGAGGTTGCCCTCCTCAAGCTCCCTGTCGTCGTCCAGCTCAGGACTGTGATTGGCCGTGGTCACCAGTGACATCGGACAGTCGTCATCGTCCATGTTTAGCGGCTCCTCCTTGACGTGAATTGGAGGCCTACATGTGATGATGCAAGAAATTGTAAATAGTAAAATGTAAGTAGTTTCATAAAGACACAAAACTAAATATTTTTTTAAACTGTTCACTTTTAAAATATCTAATAATTCATTCTTTTTCAACAATTAACATGAAATATGTATGTTTTGTATATAGTATTCCATTTTATATGTTTTATTTATTTAAAGTGGATTTAACAAACTAAAAGTCATATTTCACCCCACAATGAGTTGTTGGAATGATTCAATTTTAATTTTAAAGTTTTTCTGACAACATTTCTCATGAAATTCTCATTAAGATTGTTGTACAGTGCATGTTTTCACCTGTGTTACTTTGTTTCACAGAACACAAATGATGACATTTTGAAGAATGTTGGCGAAACCCATTTACTTATGGCGTTCTGCCATTGTTTGGTCACCAACATTCTTCAAAATATCTTCTTTTGTATACTGCCGTTGAAAGAAAATCAAACATGTGAAAGTAATACAACAAGAGGGTGAATAAACAGACTTTATTAAATCTTTTTTAAAGCATTCGGTATTTATTGACATTTTTCAGTCCTATTATTCATTAAGAATCAAGTTCTAGAAATCTGTTTAAAAAGTAATGACGGATTCAACATAAAAAATACTTAATTTAAATGCATGTAGCTCCACACTACACAAATTTTTAATCTAATGTTTTTTACAAAGTCCTAAAAGCAACTTCGATCGGAGATGCAAAACCAGTCAAAACACATACACGGTTGAGAACTTTACTGATGGCACCTGCTATTTAAAGAGGAAAAATAACCGACAGCAGCCCCATTATAAATAATGGAGAATTTCTCATCCTCTTGCCCCCGGAGCGAAGGGGGGTTCTCGGTTCGGGGGGGCCGGGGTGGAACTTGCGCTTTTTTATCTTGTTAATAGAAAATGCAGCCCTTCGTTAATATGCAGAGGCCGTGGTGGCACTTTTCAAGTGGGAGACAACCTGCAGCTAGACTCCACCATTAATCAACTTCAGCCTGCCAGTTCCCTCGGACACCATGATCCATGTTTTTAACTCCAAATGGAGGAATATCTTTACCCACTGTCAATAAACGCACCGAGCGAGAAAAACACGGCGAGCATTTCCCGGCTGGAAGAATGCCGAAGAGCGGAAGTGAGGTTACTAACAAGAATAATAACTCTGTCATACACAAACAAGGCTTAACATGATCTCGGCCCTTGGCAGGGGAGAGGTTTGTGGTACCGTGATAAATCTGACAAAACCTAATTATTTCTGACACGTCGGACGCGTCGGAAAATCCCGCTGGACCGGAGGGAAAGAGAGAGGGAGACCTCCTTATCAACCCGTCTCTGTATTAGCTGTTCTCTCCTGGGCTGCACTCATCAATGACAGAGGAAACTTTGAATATGAAAAGAATTTTAAAAGCTACAGATTGCTTTAATATTTATGGCAAAATAGATAAATATTCAGACGTGGAGATGGATGTGCGGTGGACGGTTGGCCACGGCGTTGAGGTTCACAACACCTGACCACCATGATAATACACCTTTACAAGATCTTTCTCATATTAAAGCAATAAATTTAAGCACTGGACGTCAAACGGTAAGGTTGAGGACATTGCATGACGCTATAATTCTATAGGTTTGTAATTGGAAATGTAATTTTATCCGCTACAATGAAACTGTTGGTAAACGTCTATTTATTCGTCTAGGTTTATTAAACACTATTAAAGACATCGTTGACCATTCACCCGACGTTCCGTCGTCCGTGCTTGTCGTACAATAACAAACAGAAGAAACGCTTAAGGACATTGCACGGAGACAAATGATCCCGGTCAGTCCACCGTTCCACCGGCCATTAAGCTCGACACAGGCCTTTACTCCTCATGCCAAGAAGCATGGCTTACAGCGTTCATTTGCATTAATTATAAATCAGCTGCGTGCTTGTGTGGTCGAGGAGGAAGAGAGAAATGATTAGTACTCGCTCGTCCCTTCTTCACTGTATTAAGATGTCACGATGACTCATTAAGTGTTTAATGAAAGGCTGGCATGAGAATCTGTAGCCTGTGCCAGTCTGGGTGGCGGAGTGCCTTGGAGGTTTCAGTGACCAGAATGAGACAGACTATTTTATTAGAAAACATCTATATTTATTATCATATATAAAATATATCTACGTTTGAATCAAGCATTATCCTTAACACGATTAGAACATAAGACTGCACATTTCTTTCTGGAGAGCAAATGCGAATGTGTTGTTCTCTTTAGCCTCTTCATTATTAAATGAAAAGCCACTCGCAAAACACATTTCTTCCATTTTGAGCATGTAAAGGCCGTGTAAGAGAGATTCAGCTTCAACTGAGCATTTATGTCCTGACGCTTCAACCATAAAAGAGTGGAAATATGCCAGAGAGACATGCAGTCGAGAAAAAGACCGAAAAAACACACACTCGGTCCGGTATTAACTGTGAAATAACCTCGGGGATTGACTATACAGGGATGCTGTCTACATCTCAGATTTGGCCCAAATCAACTGTCCCACTTCAGTCCGTTTAACACACATTTCTAGGATCTCCCTTGAACGTCTGCTGTGTTTTTAAGCTAATTGGGTCTTTGGGTTAGTTTGAGCAATTCTGTGCCGTCTTTGGCACCATGTGGAATACAAAAATAGAAAATGCGAGGACACCGCAGGTAACACGCGTGCGTGTCCAAACCGCTATCTTTGGTTTGGTAAACACATCATGAGTGACATCAGTGATTAGAGCGAGCACATGTTCTATATCGCCATTCCTTCGGTCCGCGCCGCATTAATCTTTCATCAGCCCGAGCTCTCTCTCTCTCTCTCTCTCTCTCTCTCTCTCTTCTTTCTCTCTCTGAGCCATTAAAAAAGATGGAAAGGCAAAGATTTTAAAGTAATTAATGATATAGTTAGCTGCTAAATATTAATAGGAACGGTCTTGCATAAAATATAACGTCTAAACCTCTGTGACGCAGACGGTGGGGTAATTACAAGAGAATCTATAATTATGCCAGCTTCACCTATTTATAGGTAAGAGCTTTAATCCAAGAACCAAATGTACACTTAACCTCAGGGCGAGATAGATTTGTTTTTTGAGCCTTTGAGCTAGCAGACACACGTTAGTTTAGACGCGTGGAGTGTTTTAGAAGGCTTATTGATATGAACACCACTGCCGCTTTCATTGATTACATTCTGATTTAAAACGGAATTTGTATAAAATGATATAATAAATATTAAAGACTTCTATTGTTAAAGAAAGTCTCTAGGCTTCTCAATGATATTTTCCAATGTGCACGATATTAAAGGTTTAATGTTTAGATTGGTCTTTTTTTACTCATCTTGGTTATACAACTCTTACATTTTACAATTATTAATTACTGAATGACTTGATAGTAATTTAATGTCAATCAAGACCTGTATGAAACTGTTTATTCATGTGGAACATAAAATAAGATATTTTGATAAATGACTCTGGTTTTGTGTCCATACAATTAGACAATGTTGGTCGATACTGTTTGATCACTGACATTCTTTAAAATATCTTTTTGGAGTTATGCTGAAGAAAAAACTTTAAGTTTAGGAATCTATGGTTCTTATGTTCATGTGATGTTGTAGGCGAACTTACAAATGGGTGTGTGGGGAATAGCCAGGGCTGCTGTGTCCGTTGGTGTCCAGGTGATCTAGCGAGCCGTTGAGATCCTCGTGTGTGGTGCCCTGTAATAGGCTGGTTGGACTGCCACTCATGAATCCTGGAGGGCTGGACCCCATCAGGCCTGATGCGCTGCTGTTCATCAATCCCGGATTACCCAAAAGAGGCAAAGATGTCTCCGCCAACGCAGCCTACGAGAGAAGAGGTCTGATTCAAATTGTTTCAGCAGAAAATCATTTCCTTCCAGCTCATTCAGAGCTGACTTCATTTTTTAAAATTAAGTAACTTCTAAATTATTGCTGAAGAATCAATCTGTGACGAATTACACACAGATGAAAACAGAGGAGGTGGCAGAAAGAAAGCCATTGAAAAAGTTTCCAACTATCTTTTTGCCTCTCATGAACAGCAAGGTGGAAAAAAAACAAGCATCCAAACGATAATGAAACCCTTGGAAAACTTTGCCTCAAAACACTTGAAGGAAAAAAGACTCCTGACATTTTTTGCCTCTTGCACATTAAAGTTATATACAGTAATTAAATTTTAAAGTTTTTGCCACGAGCGCCTCGCTGGCCGACACGGCGAAGCCAAATCATTTATGACAGTTTGGATAAATATTAATGATTATGCCCTCGCGTTTGTGCAGACTGTTATCAATCTGAGGTCGGGCTGGCAGAGAATGTACCCGACTCCACCACACGGTGTCCTTCTAGACTCTGTGCCAACCTCTCTCTCTCTCTCTCTCTCTCTCTCTCTCTCCTCTCTCTCTCTCTCTCTCTCTCTCTCTCTCTCTCTCCTCTCTCTCTCTCTCTCTCTCTCCTCTCTCTCTCTCCTCTCTCTCTCTCTCTCTCTCTCCTCTCTCTCTCTCTCTCTCTCTCTCTCTCTCTCTCTCTGTCTCTGTCTCTGGTCTCTCTCTCTGTCTCTCTCTCTCTCTCTCTCTCTCTCTCTCTCTCTCTCTCTCTCTCCTCACACACATGCTCATAGATCAGCTTTTTACCTGTAAACTTGCGTTCAGAAGCCGCCCCATAACCCAAACTGGATGGCAGATTCTTCACCAACGTCGGGCTCCTGAACACAACAACCCAAATCATGAAAAACATTAACATTGATTCAATATGTTTACAGATCCCAATAACACTCTGTGTGTGTGTGTGTGTGTGTGTGTGTGTGTGTGTGTGTGTGTGTGTGTGTGTGTGTGTGTGTGTGTATGAGTGTGTGTGTGTGTACCCGGTGATCTTCTGTGATCTACGCTTCTGATATTCCATTTCATCGACTGTCCACACGGCACCTTTGACATTCTCCACCCGTACGAAACACTTGTGCAGACTGAGATTGTGTCTCACTGCATTCTGTAAAAAACACAAACAAACATGCATGCATGAAAATAACAATTTTAACTTTTTACAATGTTTCCTAGTCTACATGTTATCAGTCCACGTTTCAAAAATTTAAATATTGTTGTTATTTATTTTCTTTTTTAACTTTTTAAAATAAACACACTTTGGCTCTTTAAAAAAAAACAAGTGAAGTTTACTGACAAATTCATCGTGACAGATAAATATGAAATTATGGCAATCCTTTTCATACAATTTAAATACATTTTTGGATGCTGAATTTTATAGCAACTGAGTTTTTTTACACTTTTCCTAAAGTCATAGCCATCCTGCAATATTGAAACAACTAAATTCGGAAAAGTGACCCATAAACACACACGCATTCATAATGAAGAGACACATAAAATAAAGAAATAACGGAACGTCTGGTTCATCGCGGTGAAAGAATCTAATTAAAACATGTAGCAAAGAAGCCAAATAATAACCTTTGCTCATATTACATTTTTCATGTTTTATTTGAGGGGCGTCTGTGTTTTTTTGTGCTGTGAGGAAAGAAGAGAGAGGGGAATATAAAACCCCCTCATAAGCAGATCTCGAATCTGACCTGAAAATCCCAGGATTTGATTGATCTTAATGCCCATGGCTCTGAATATGATAATTTTAATATTAATGAGCAAATGAGCAGTTTTATTATGCATGCTATATAGTTATAACTAATAAGCTGGCGGGTTGAGATCTCGATCCCTGAGCTGAGCTGATGAGACCAAGTGCAGATATTAAATCACCTTTCATTCCATTTTAAAAATTCTCTCTGTTAATCAAATGACAAGCCCATTGCCGGCCGACCCTTCCCGAGCTCACAAAAGAAGAAGCGGGGAGCCTCGGAATGGAAATTCCTGCTCCGCTTTTGTAGAAGGAGGGACCCAAATATCCCGAAAGCCTGCCTCTTTGTTCCGCTCGGGACCAGATTAGAATATGGGACGGTGATAAGAGAAACGTCTCGAAAGTAGAAACAAGAATGGTTATAAAACTGCTTACAAACTCATGCATCTATTGCACACCCTTGTGGAGCTGGAATCGTACTCCAGCATCATTAGCAAGCCAAATCCGTATTAATTCACTTTCCTAAATCTAGTGCCTGGCATGCTGATGAGAGCCGGAGAAACCTGGCCGCTTTCGAGACGTCTGAAGTTAAAAAAGAATGGGAAATAAATGGAGTGTATCTCCGGCCACCTTATCGACACGCGGCCTTCTGAGAGAAGGGGATGGTTTTTATTGTGTTCTCGCTTTCTTTTCATTCTCCTTTGACAATGTATTTGTTGGGACAGAGATACAAATGAGACCTTTTGTCCGGGGAAATAAAGTGTGTTTGGCGGATGACAGGAGCATTAGTTCTTTGGAGGCGCTCGGGTCTTCACCCCTCGGCACATTCGTCTTCTTTTCTCAGTTTTTGTCTCGCCGGCTCGTGAGCTATGGTGTGTACAAAGACCCGTCCGACATCGACGGCGGGGACGCGTGTAGCGTGGTTCTACAAGGCAAACAGCCATCTTTCAAACTAATTAACCAATAATGTGCAGGGTGGGGCGGAGAGAAGAAAAGGAGAGCGTTTGAAAAGCAGTAATACGCCACGTCTAACAAAAGGTGCTGATGATTGAGTGGCCGGTGGGTTATTAGCGCGTCAGAGCGAACACCTCCCAGTCAAGACTCCATTATTAATTGCACCAAATTAGAAAACGATATCACGGGCTGAATTATTCCTTCACTTGTCAAAGACAGAGAGCGAGGAAGTGAGAGAACTCGCCCACTTTTTCAGGTTGAAAAGAAGTGAAAGAGAAGAATTTCAGACAGACTTCACTTAAAGCCCCGCCTACTAGCCTAACATAAAAAAGTGCAAACCGGATAAAAATGAGTTTTGCAAGCTACAACTGCACAGCAAAATGTCAACAAAAACATTAAATAATAAACAACAGATGTTACAAAATATTTAGCAAACAAAAGTAATTTTTTTATTTATGTTTATTTAAAAAAAATAATTAATCATTATATTTTGGGAAAAAAACATAAAACAAACAAAAGTAAATATTTGGTATATTGTATATTCATAGAAGAGTTTATCAAAATATTTTTGGAAAAAATACAACATTGAAATTCCAAGTGGGCGTGGCTTGTAGTCCAACATACATATAGGAAGTAGAAGCGTTACCTTCCAAGTGGCAGCGTTGCGTCTGAAGTATGCAAATGTGCGTGTGAACCAGCTGTAGATTTCGTTGAGCGTGAGCTGCATATCACCTGACTCCAGGATGGCCTGCGATGAGAGGCATTAAACCACACGTTAGAGACTCAAGAGCGTCTCAGCCGGACTTCAATCGAGCGGCAATTAATTACAATCTAATCAGACTAAAGCTAATTTGTTTCCCACTCACCTGCCTGATGAGGGTTGCATAAGTAAATGGAGGCCTGACATCTGCGTTCTTGTAGAACTCGTAGTTCGGGGCTATCTCTGAGAAGAACATAAAGAAATGAAGCAAATAAATAAAAAAGTGCCACCTGGGATAATTGCTAAACGCTGCTCCGCCAGGAATTCGCTCAGGACTTTATCAAATTAAAATGCCAGGGGAGGGGGGCATCCAAATCAGCATTTTACATGTCCGACTAAATGCATTTTTAATTAATCTCTCTCCTGAGAAATCTTAAACATTAACACGCGCATGAAATTAGGGCCCGTGTCGATATTTTGTATGGGTTTGAATAATTTATGCCCCAGCATGTCTGTGAAGAGTGGAGGATAAGCAGTAAATATAAACATCAAACACTTTTGAAAAGTGATGAATATTATATCGTTTTCAGTTTGACTGTAATTGAAATTCATACAATATTGATGTACAGTGTCGGTTTGTATGTGTAAAGTATAAATCCGGATGAGCAAGCGGCTGTTCATACCTGAAGATAAGGTCATGGAGTATTTGTCAGTGTGACGTCTACGCATGGCGCCCATACTGGGGACGTTGGCAGGACTGAGGACGGAGGGCACCTGGGGCATCTGGGACATGGGTGTGACGGGAGCGGTGGGCGTGGTGGGCGTCTGAGGTAGGTTGGGGGGCGAGACAGACGGAAGGTTCTTTGACATGGTGACGCTGGAGACGAGATTCAGCTGTAGAGAGAGTGGGAGAGAGAACGAGAGAGAGAGTTTGAGAAGGCTCAGTCTTACAGCTGTGTTTCCCCTAATAAGCAAAAGAGGAAGCAGCCAATCTTGACTAATTACAGGATGAAATTGTATCATAAGAATTGTAATTAGAGCACGCTGTTAAAGATTATCTAATGATCAGCCTGCGAGTTATCTCAGCCCATCTTCATCCCATAAGGGCTCCCCGGGCTCGAACGCTTGTGTACAAAACACACACGATGAGAGACGGAGAGTCACCTGGCTTCGTGCCATAACCCCGCTTCTCTCAAGGCCGGATTTTTATCGATACACTCGTTTCTGTTTTTGGTCTCACAGCTTCATCTGGGCGGCTTCAGCCAACTGAAATATTCCATCCTGACCTTTCGTTCTCGCCGCTAATTCTCTCGAATGGTAATGACATCGTTACATATTCAAACCAAATTGCTTTAATTGCAAATTGGCAAGCAGCATTCCCAAGCTGTCGGAATTGAAAGCGGCCGTCGAGCCGGCTGGGCATCAACAATCGTCTGCGGCACGTGTTGATAAATACAATGAAATGTCAAGCTGTCTATTCTCTGGTGACTGCGCACTACTCTGTAGACAATTATAGCTCCACTTAACGATAATGAGATAATGCCAACATGGAGAGTGGCACGCGCCATACCACTCAGCAGCTTCAGAGGATATCAATGACTCCTCTAGGGATCTTCTACACTGCCTAAACCACTGAAATGAACACCCTGAAAGACAATTAATGACGTGCATAAGAGAAACGACTAAGCGATGGAGTAAATGCTCATGTTTGATGTTCACATCGATGTCATAGAAGAACTATTTAGACTCTCTCTTATCTTTATAATCTGTAGAACCGTTTTTCAACACAATGTACAATTTAAGACAAAAAAGATCCTTTGGATGTTCAAGAATCTTGATAGGACCATTCAGACAAAAAATATCTTGCATGGCATCACAAAAACCTGTTTTTTAAAGAGAACCCTAAAGTGTGGCATACATGCCAATAATGAGTTATGAGTTATTATAAAAAAATTTTATCTTAAAACTACACACTTTTGAAAAAAATTTAACTATTGCATGTTTGATGAATTACAAATTGCCTTCTAATAATATCTTTTTTGTTCACTCTGTATAATACACAGGCATATAATAGACTGGAGGTCGGGTCATGGCACCAAATTTGAAGTGTCTCTTTCCTAATGCTTTTCTCTTTTGCGTCCAAAACGGCACATCGGCTGGTAATTACACACCACTCGCCCCGACACCGGCACCAACAAAAGCTTTTGATACACTGTCAAACACTACACAAAAAGCCACTCCATTATAAACCCTATCAAGAGCGTGCAAGCCAGACAGCGTGTTGCATTTATATTTAAAACGTTAAGACAAGATTTTCCGTCCCTGTCCTCACCTGGTTACGACAACAAGCGTAACATGTTTGCCGGCATACAATCCGGTGTTTGCAAAATGGAATTTATTAAAGCTTAACAGCACGGATATGAATGAGACGCAGGGATCAGCCCTTTACCTCTGTCGCTCATCTGAATATATATTCAAGGTTGGCAGAGAGGAAGAGAAGGGTTTGGGGGGAAAAAGACGAGCGGCTCATTATTCAGGACCGGCAGCGTTGGTAACTTTGATTTTCAGCCATCCATAGCGATGGCCAAAAGGTAACATTTAATGAAGTGCTATTCAGAGTTTAAATGGGGTCGTATAAGAGTGTAGCAGCACCTTGTGTTGGGTTACTGATAGCTGTTGAGATTTACGTGATGGTGTACTAATAAATTCACACTATTAACATTTATCCAATGTGTGGAAGGGTTGTCCCTGGTTGTCGAGCACACGGGCAGTCAAAGTGATGCCATATTATCCCTCGCCTCTCCTCTTTTCAGGAGGATGCATGTGTTTGGTCCTTTGTACATGTGAAACGCTAAAGACAGAGAGAGGAGTGCTTAAGAACTGGCATTAATTGCTCATCATCAAATGCAATTAGCTGGTCTTTCATGTGGCGTTTGTGTAATGTAATACTTCATTAATATTATTCATTGGTATGTGATGCTGGATTACTGGCTGAACGTTCTTTATTACAGACGTTTTAACCCAGCTCCTGGAGTTCTGAAGATGAAAAGTGAATAATGAAAAGACAGAGGTGAGCAGTCGATTCCTGATGGATTTACAGGATAATTATTCTGTTTCATGATTATCCGGTTACACGGTGGAAGGCGATGATAAAAATTATGCTGCTTGCATGAAGGCGGCGGCAACACGCTAACAATGTTGTGCCTCGTGAAATATTGAATGCTTGATAAATAATTTTAATAGATAGCTTTTATTGCAGCCAACTAAATAGTTCAGTTTCAAAAACAACTATTAGAAGACCATCTTCAGTTTTGAATTCAATATTTTCTCTATAGTTATTTTGACAGATTCTCAGGTATTGCTTCATCTTTTTCTCAAAAACATATCTATATCTCTGACTGTTTACAGATTGCGGGTTACCTCTCCGCACATCATCATCTTCCATACCATCTATCATCTCAAACTGTTTGTTTTCTGACTGACACGTCTTCCCCCCACTTCAAGTGCGCCTGCGGTCACGGCGCTAAACAGCTTTTTACCGGCCAACAGGTTGTTTGCGGTAATAAAGCCATCAGGCGATAATGGTCCGGCGTTTTTTTGGCTGAGATCGTGTGCTATGATTTAATACTCTCCCTTCTGATAGGGTCCCATGAAACTAGATATTACAAATCCCATTCTCCTCTCATCCCCATATCACGGTCTCTTTATGTTTTTGTCTCTGTGCAGTTAACAGAGGCGTTTAGAGAGCTCATTTGGTGTGTTTACTGTACATGTGGCAATATGCACTCACCGGTTTTGGTGATGGTTTGGGCTCTGAGGGTCTCATGTGTAAGTGTGCCATCATGGCCTGTAGACGCTCGCGCTCTTTAGAAAGCTGTTTAAAGACAAAAGACACACAAAGAAAATAGCAGGTTTAGTAAACAGTAGTGTGTCTCATCAAGCATGTCTGCTTTTGTGTGAACATGTAAATGAATATCTGAAGAGAATCTAAAATGTTTTATTTTGTATTATCAATTGATAAATTATTATTATTTTTCTTATTAAACAGAAATATAATAGTATCATTTAAATAAATTCCATTGAAATGCTGTCATGTGGACTGTATACAAAAACCCTTAGGTAGATAAAAGAAGATACTAAATGAAAAAATGACAGTGTGTTACTATGTTAAGTATATTTTCTTTAAAGTACAGTTGTCAAGTAACTGTTTGTTGGTTCAATGTTTTTATATAAATAGACTACATTATACATCATTTATGATGTGTTAATTAATGTTAAATTTGACCATAATTTTGTGTCATGATTTTACCTTAATACAGAAGTACATTTTGTATGGAGTACCTTTTCAATTTTATAAAGTAAAAAGTACAAATACTAAATTTAAGAAGTGATGAAAGTTCTAGGTTTTAAGTCATCTGATCATCTTTTTATACTTTATTTCTTTTTTTTAAATAGTCTGTATTATACTACCGTTTGATGTTCAATGTAAAGTCTTAAAGCAAAACCATGATTTACAGGAGAAAAGAGTCCGAGAATGGGGCGGGCGGAAAACTGCACAGATAAGGGAGCACATCCCTCATGGTGTGGTGATGGAGAGCTGAAGGTGCCGCTCTGAGGTCAGAGACAACAAATAGCACTTCATCTCTTTGTCAATAGCAGAATTTAGGTCAGCAAAGCTCTGACAGTAACAAGCTACTCAGGCCATAAATTAGAGGGTCCTGCTCGTCGATTCAAAGTCCTGTGGACACTGTTAGGACCGGACTGAATCTAGCAGCTGCCAAAAGGTGAAGGGGTCCCGCAAACAGTGCCAGTTGGACCCGCCTCCCTGCCTCCAGACGGGTCCTCCGAGGTCCAGTTAGTGCCCTGGCGATCCGCCATCATCAATCTAACTCACGGAGAGTGACGGGGACCGGCCCGCTCGGCGGACCGCCTTGAACTCCGCCGCCGACCGAGATCTGAACTGGGCCTCATTACCAGGACGGAGGGGAGGAAAAATACGTGCGGAAGAAAAACCCAGAAGGACGGAAAACAGCAACGCTGGTGTAATTGGTCACAGTGTAAGGCTTCGTGGCATCAGCGAAGGAGAGAGCGAGTCAAACTTGATGTCTTTTCTTTACTTTACATATAAACAAGAATTATTCATTCGTTCTCATTCAAAAGCCCAACAAATAAATAGGATGGGTTTCGCAGAGCGTAAAACCCTTTAAAGGTTGAGGAAAACGCTTGGCTTGCATTCAGATGGGCATCAGGGAGGCTTAGGGGCCACGGTCAGAATCCGCACAACAAAGGCGAGATGGATCTCTGCGTCTGGATTGAGGAATCTACATAAAACACAAGCCCACGATCGAACAGATTTATTTGGAATTAAGGTGGAGTTTAACCTCGCGGCCGACCTGTGCACCGTATCCCATGATGCTTCCGGCCGAGCGGAAGTGCGATGGTCACAGTGCTGAGTTATAGCAACCCTCAATCACTCTTCTCATTATCTTGCCAGCGTGACACCTTAATAAGGTCATGCACCAGCTCCTGAAAATAGTGCGTTTCTTTAAAGCTTCCTTCAGGTGCAAAGTGTACTTAATTAACCGGACCGGCGCGGTTGCGCGCATATTAATTGGATGGGATGGAAAATAAGCACAAACCATGATTCAATTATAAAGGCCTGGGATGGTTTTCACCTTTGTTGGGATGGGTCCGCTCAAGTTGTCCCTTGTGAAACTTGCTCAAAATAAACAGAAATGAACGTCGCCCTATCTTTAACCTACATAAGCAAAAGTATGTAAAGTTACCTATACTGTTATATTTTAAACTGAGATTGCAATACAGATTGTTTAAGATTGAATAATAGAAACTACTTAGAGCAGCAATATGTAACTAGCGACTCTATATCACCACCTCTGTTTGAAACATAAATCTACCGATCACATTTATCGGTAACAACTTATAATTCGGAGACGTTTATTTTAAACAAAACGTACAGATTACAACTTTAACCATAAAAGCCCAATACCTGTATCTCTAGTTGCTGTACCACTTGCATCTGTACTCGGCACTGGGCGGTGCTCCTGTCGTCCAAAGCGTGTTCGTTGTTAAGGTGCCTGCGGACAAGAATTAAAAACAGATGAGCCAATAAAACCAATACAATCACAGCCCTGTTTCTTTCCTATAAAGATTAACCTCTTACACACAAATTAAGAGCGTAGCTAATATCAAGCCTCCTGACGTTGTTTATAAATATGATTTTGGGATTACAAGACGTCCAGCACTTTAGCTTTTACCAAACCGCATCACATCGAACAGGCGTGCTCTCCGCTGTCTGAAAGCGGGTCTTTAACATCACAATAGCAAGACACGTCATGTAGACTAACAGAGGCGGCGTGTGAACGATGTTGGCGTACAAAAGGCCTCGCACGGCGGTTTTGTCTCCGGCGTTTATCAAGAAATAAATACAATAAATGCAATTTAACTCGAGTAACATTTGTAAAGCGCCTCCTACGAAGAGTGCATTATTCCCCCGACATATTAAATGCATCTACTCATCCTTTCATTAGAATATTATAAAAAAAACACTTCAGACTGCACGAGCAGTCAATGGCGGTTCTCCTTGATTGGATTTTGTCTGCAGGACACAAAAGAAGCCCGCCATTAAAATAGACCTTTATTCCCGGCGAACGCACGGAGGCGAAAAGGTTTTTAAAAGTGTTGTGATGTTCGGTAATGAGCCTCTATCTAAATTATCATTGGTGACAAACCCACAAAGCGCTCTTTCAGAACACATGCTTGTAAAATGCCAAAGCTGCCACTCTCTTTCCTGTAATTACAGGTTAGCTTGCAGACCCCTTCCATGATCATTTACAGTACAGCCTGCAGTGCATTAGCGTCGACGCTCACACACACATACATACACACACACACTGTTTTAACACTACTAAGCATTTTCTCTTTTCATTCTCTATTCATAGCACTATCTATTGTTTATGTGCAATATGCAAAATAACAACGTATTCATAATCCTCCTCGAACACGCCAATCAAAGCGAAGGACATCTGAAAGCACAATGGACCCCAGTACCTTTCAATTACGCCCGTGCCCGTTTAAAATTATTTCATTCCACCGCGCCCCCTTTCTGCTATTGTAACCGTTTCAGGTCCAATGCTCCGATATTCTCCATTATAAATCAAGAGTGAGATAGCATTGAGAGAAGCCCCGGCGAGGATGACTGGCGAGCCGGCGCTGTCCTTCGGACCCGTGCCTAATTGCTGTTTCAGAATGCGCGTGCAAAGGGGCATTTCATTAATCATGTAATCAGGTCCCTCGGAGGGAACTAATGCTGCAAATACCCTTTTCATTTCAATGCTCGTAATGCTATCGGATGCACTTGATGTATGGTGGATGTCATAAATTACAGCTGCTTCCAAACCCTTGTGCCATCCCGACAGGTAGGAGGAGCGGAGTCTTATCCGGCGCGCCTACGTTGATCAAAACGTTACTACGTGAGGTTCATGGTGCTAGTTAGAGATGCTGATTACATCCAGATTATAGTTGAGCTATAAAATATTCAGATGGTAGGTGTTTGGCTGCGCGAGGGTAAAAGCGTGGGGGTTGGATGCAGTCACAGATATCTCTTAATGAGTTAGAGGCGGCGGGTTCAGATCAAACAGAGAGGTGAGAAGAGAATGAGAAGAGGCCACCCGCTCACGGTTAGCGTTGAGTAAACATCTCTAGAACTGCCTGTAATTTATGGGTCATCTTATAGGCATATTGATTTTTGTTTTGAAATGGGGAATGAGGACTCTGATGAAACTGACGGAGACGCAACGTGGCATTGGCCTGAAAAACACGGGTGCTTCAGCTAACCATAGATGCTCACACTGGACTTTTAGAAGCGTCTTTACACCAAATACAAACTAAATCTTCACAACTTAAAGATATAGATATTTTGGAGAATGTTGGTAAGCAAACAACATTGGACCCCTTTGTAGAAGTACAAAAGACATGTATCGAAATATCTTCTTGGTTTTTTATAGAAAAAATTCAAACAAATACAGGTTTTGAAAACCATAAAGATATACAAATACTAAAAAAATATGACATAATTGTTATTTTTTGATGAACTATAACTATACAGGTTTATTCCACTCCAATTAAAAACTGTGCAGTTCCAGTTAGTCGATGGCAGGTTGTTTTTAGTTCCTTGTAGGCCTCCTACAAAAACGGAAGTTTGTTTATTATGACACACAAGCGTTTACTGTGGTCGCATCAGAAAGAAGCTACTGTAAAAGGCAAGCCCCTGCCATGACAGAATGCCAATCATCATTAAAGGACTAAAGCTATGTTTCTGTTTTTTCCCCTGCACTCTTTCCTGTGTTATCTCAAACATGTGAGAGCAAATCAATAAGAGGACTCCGGCAGCAATCTGCAGCTTAAACAATGACAAAACTGCCAGCGTGGCAGAACAGCGCCAGCCTGCTCTGAATTCATTAGCCCCTTCTTTTAGTTCCACGTAACCCCCGAACTAAACCCTGAATCAGTCTCTGCAACATGCACGTTGTTGCATAAATAAACGAATATCGAGGTGAAACACACACACACACACACACGCACCCACAAGTGTAGAGTAGGGTAATATTCCATTTGAACTTCAGAGCTAATATAACGCACCAGGCACCTCTCGGCTTCCCTCTCCAGGTGCGAACGGCATAAAAGGGACGCCGAGCTGCGCTTAAACGCTGATCTTGACAACTTTCTCAGCAACACAACAAAGATTACAAAACTGAGGATGCTTTCTTTTCCGCGAGCTACGGGCTGGGTGAAACCGCCCCCCGCTTCTCTTCAAAGGTGCCATTTGAGTCTGACACCTATTTTATGTAAACCATTTTAAGTGTGTGTACCTGGATGATACGCAGCAGCGACTAGCATCTCCGAAAGACATTAAAAGCGTCTTCCTGACACCGGAGAACGCTCCTCCAAGGCACGGCGCCACCCGCCATCTCGCGGCCTGTGATCACGCTGTCGTTTGTGGGAATGTTTTATGTACGGGTTACAGTACGGGTGTCTTTGACTAGCGAGTGTCTCGCCCAGCAATTTTTGATGGAGGGCGGAGGAGATCCGGGATGGGTGATTGTCGTAACGTATCCTACTAAACTGACTGTCAGAATACTTAAAATTTTTCGCACAAATTCTCACAACCAAGCTGCAGGGATTTTTCAAGGTTGCAACAAAAAATCGGGTTAAAACCAAGGCCTTAGTGTTCAACAATACATTTGTATCTTATTAGCTCTCAAGACTAGATTACGACAACAGCTTGTGTGATGTTCTCCACCCCCCACTTCTTCACTGCAACAGTAACAATGTCCCCCTCCCAAATGGCGTTTATATGAATTGACGTGGACATTTACGACCGCAGATTATTATTTCACAGTTAATTATGGACCTAATTAGAATATTCAAATGAACCATTTCTCCGTTCTTTGACAACTAGGCTCTTTCCTAAGAGTGGCAACGTGATAACCTGCAATCGCCCGCGCCACAAACACCTTCTCCTTTGATGTCCCCCGCTCACATCCCGGCAACAAAGCCGACCAATTACAAATGAGCTAATTAACTAAATTGTTGATGGAGCATGAAGGGATCATTTCACTCGGTTAGCCGCGCCATGACAACACTGAATACGTGCCATTGTGAACGACTACGCCGCTCGCCATTAGCTTTTTGACGCTTGTCGCCAACCCGTCATCCACTCGTGTCGCCGTGGAGACGCAAGCTCGATCTGCGGTCATTTCTGAGCACCACATCTGACAGTCTGACGCCCCCAGAGATTTGCTGTGCGTGTTTTAGCGCATTTACAGCAGAATGTGAGAATGAGATATTGAAATGTTAACGATCTTGAAACACAATTCTGAAATGTCAAATAATTAAAAGAATCAAATATGAAATCCAAACAGCCTTGACTTACTTCAAAAACTGTCCAAAGTCATCACAGATACTTTCACATCCCGGCCACTTGCACACTCCGTGACCATAGAGGGAGTGTGATGCCCCGGTCTCGTCATGCAGTGAACTATAAGAGAAGAAGAAAAGAACATTAATTGGAGATGTCAATTAGCATCTGTCAGGTCAGCATGAAGATGGTAGGGTAAAAATATTATAGTTCATTTCTCTAAAAAGGCTAACCTTCCGCATGATGCTCAGGAAAGCTGTAAAGTTCAACATGCTTCCTTTCAACATCATGCCATATTCTGAATATTGATCTTAAAAAGTTACTGGAAAGACACAAGCATTTAAAACACACCCAGCCAAGTTAAACGGCCCGTCTTTCCATCCAACTTTCACCTTGTAAAGCCATTACGGCCAACCTGTGTCAACAGTGAAAAGAAAACAGCCCTTGTACTTTAATTTCCATCCGGAGATTCATTTGAGGGAAACGTGGCATTTTAAGGACACAATCTCTTCTGAAAGGGATTAAGGTCAAATGAAATCTCAATGGCTGTTTCGCATTCGGGGAATTTGCCAATAAAACACACCCCAGGAGTACACAGGCATGTGAGACATCTTTCCCTTAAATGTTCGTCCTGTTCACCTATCTTTTCTCTTCATCAAAAGGTGTATCTCTCACAAAAGAGTTTTCATCGAAAACACGCAGTTGAAACCAATCACGCAGCACATCCGCCCCCAGTCAGAAGTTGACGCTTGTTGCTACGTGCAAACATTCAAACGCTACAGACTTAATAATAGATGCCAGAGGATGGAGAAATATGCCAGTGTATGTTTTACAGCAAGCGTGCAGAATATAAAAGGGTGTATAAACGTTTAGAAAATGCCACACATGCGTTGAGTCTTCTATTTACGTGACGGCAAAGCAATTTCAACTAGGTACTAAATACTTAAGTGAGTACAGTGAGGTGAGCTGCGAGTTCCTGCGTTTGATATACAGGAAGGCAGCGTGTTTAATAGCGTGGGGTCTCCAGAGACATTCCGCCTTATTGTGAAATCCAGATCTTTATAAACTACTGAAGAACAAGCAAACAAAAACACACGGTTCAACCTTCAGTAATAAGCATGTTTTCGTTTCGCAAACAAGGATGGGAATGTTTTCTTAACACTTCTTAGTTGATGTCTAACATGAAAAGTAGTTTGTGAAAACGCATTGTTTTGAGTTCACGTTTAGCCCACTGAGCTTTTATTCAAAGCAGCACATTTACAGTAAAACATAAATACTCACACCGGTGACTGTCTTTTCTGTACGAGACTCCAACAAGCAGTTTGATAAATGTTGTACCTCTCTCTCCGGTTGTTGAGGCCTGGGGATTGGCCGTTGGAGATGCTGTGATGAGTGATTGGCGGTGAAGCTTTGGGGTTATTGGTGGAGGTAGTGGTGGAGGAGTTGGTGGTGCTGAGGTCCAGGCCGCTGTGTTTAAGTCCGTTGTCCTCCATGGTGTGACTGTTGGTCACGTCTTTCCAAAGTTGCTGGAGTTCGGCGGGGCTCAGTCCAGCTGTAAGAGAGTCACATAAAGCGTTAGAAACATTAAAACCCATGGACACTACCAGTTAAACAGTACCATGCATTATGAGGTCCAGGGTTACAACCCATATCACGAATGAGGACGGTAAACCTTTGCTGCTCTTCTGTGTTTTACACTCGAGCATCTGAAGATAAACCGGTGTGAGATCGACTCGGACGCTCATCTCTAAAAGATCCAGTGACGGAAACCAGGCAGGAACCTCATCTGCACATGATTATGCATTCATAAACAAGCCTTTGTCTGCAGAATTGAATCATGATATAATCCCTCTGTCGGTAAAATGACTATTCCGCTCCTTGTCGCCGCTGTGATACTCCAATTAAGAGCCATTTTCAAACAATTGTCATCCGGCGGCATTTCGATAAACGATGGCGCCAGGTGTTTGTTCCAAGAAAAGCAAATGGCACCAGCTCATCTTCCTCCGAGCTCTCGGCTCACACTGAGTCAGTAAACAACAACAACAACAGGCAAGGGGGGTGGGGAGAGAGGAAGAGAGAGAGAGCGGAGAGAGAGAGGGAGGAAAACAACAAACCTCACACGCACACAGAGAACAGAAAAAACAAAATGCTAAAATAGAGGGAAAGAGAAACAAATCTCACACCGGATGATTTGCTCTCACACACACACACACACACATGTATGCAATCAAGTGAGGGGTTTACCTGGAGGGAGGGTCTGTCCCGGTAGCGAGGGCTGTCCCGGGCCGGGTGGCATAGACAAGAGGCCCTGCCGCTGCATGTTGAGCAGGTGCTGCTGCTGCTGCAGTTGCTGCATTTGCAGGAGCTGTTGCTGAAAAACCAGCTGCTGTGCCGCCAACTGCTGCTGCTGCTGTTGTTGCTGCTGTTGCTATAGTGAGAAAAAGAGAAAAAGATTGAGCGAGCGCAAACACAGGACCGATCACACATGTGGCCCAAGTGCGGACCACCCTCCCAAACCTTTGGCTCGTGCATCTCCGATGGGAAGCCCCCTCCTTCCACCCCTGATACTTAATTGTCCTGCATTTCTAATGGTCCATTAAAGCTTATGGGGCCACGGGGAGGAGTGAGCGAGGGAGAGATTTACAGTGACCCCCTTCCCTCCCAACCTTGTTTACTAGTCGAGTCTCTTGCATAACACAACAAAAACAATAACAACTGCAGCGATGGCAGCTAGAACAGAAAAACAGCGCAGAGTTTAGATGACTTGAATGTAAAAATAGAAAGGAAAATTAATATGACTACGGATATAAATATGTTTTAATTCTCTTATGTTACCTATATTGAAAAAAGTCAATGTCTTGTCTATGGAAATGTTCATCGATATACTAGTTGAATTTCTATCATGCACATACTCAAAACTGAACAAAGTTTAGTTCCGTGGCCAAACTCTCCTGAGGTTCATTAGCAAACTGAGTCACTTTTTATCCTCCCCTCCTCTTGGAATACATTACGAACCATTCAGTGACAAGAAAGCAAAGACCACCCATTACATGAGAAAAGTTAAACTGGTAATTTCATCTCCGAATGAGAACAGTGACGCGAGCCGAACTGCAACCTCCAGTCGAGGCGGCGAGGAACGCCACACTCTCTTCCTTTAGGGATGAAGGAGCGAGAATAAAAAAAGAAGCAAAACTTGTGATGCGCTCACCGGAAAACAGACTGCATAATGGAGCGAGCGCTGCGGATTGGCCCCGCCGTCTCGGGAGAAATAAGGGAGCAATTTCTATTCCATATTTGATGGCGGTTGGCAGAAAAAAATCTATTCGCAAATCCAAACAGAAACAAAGCCTCCGGGAGGTCAGGCCTGCTCTTCTGTAGGCCCTGCATAATGGCTTGCTTGAAGACAGACAATGGTTAAAGGTGCTAGTTGAAGAGACAGCTGGGGGCTGGGGGGTACGTTTCTCGTCCGTGATACCTAGCTGATCAATTTAATGTCATCTACGTGTTTTGTTTGGACTTCCCTCCCTCTCCGCTGCGCTTCACTCTTTGATGCCTGCTTCTCCATGTCGGCGACGTTGCTTTCTGTCTGTCAGATGGATCTGCGGCCTGACTGTCAGTTTGATTTATGATCTCGCCGCGGTCAAACTTTTATGCTAGTCGGCTTGAATCGTTGCAGCGGTTTGTTAATGAACGTACTACGAAACGGGCCTTTTAGCGTCGACCTAACAGCGCGATCCGGTGAGGACAAGAAGTTGAGACACCTGACAAGTCTCTAATTTTAGCACTTTCACACATATCATACATTTCAGCAGCGTGGCCTCAAAAAGCGTTCCCTTGAGCCTTATTTACATTAACACATCACACGTCATACCTCTTTTGCTTGTTTGTTCGGGTGCTGCTGTTGCAGAAGCTGTAGATGGAGTTGTTCCTGCTGTTTCTTGTAAAACTCTTGCAGGTGTTGCTGTGGACAGACAAATGAAAACCAAAACATGTTTATTCCCATTCATCAGCCGTGCCATTAAAAGAAACTCTCCTACAGAATTCCACGAGTGAACAAACAGAATCACAGCCGGGCTTCCAAAGCCGCGCCGATACGCCTGGATGTGCCCCTGCGTGTCACGTCATAAATAACATCTCTCTCTGGTCGACACAAAGAGACCGGCACTTCCCCAAATGGAGCATCTCCATATGGACTTTTATGCTGCTGCGCATTACCGCTGGAGCAACAATTAATCTTACTGCCTATATATTTTTCCTCTCTGATGCCTTGACAGGCAGTGAAATTCTGAAATGAATGCGAGGCACTCAGAGGAGAGAATTCATCATTGTGAATTAATGCATTTAGCACACTTGTGAGCTCCTTGGCTGAGTGCCGTCCTCAGGAGCTCATCGCCTCAATACGGGGGCCGAGAATTACCGTCTTGTTCGGCGGGAGACGTCTTGGGCTTGACGGCGATTGTAGAGACCTAATTATAATCAAGTAAGGAGATGTATTTAATAAGAACTAAAGATAAAATCTATCAATAAGCCCTGATGCTCAACACAACTTTAAAAGAAATACTTCTAGGTGACCTTTTACCCAAGAATATTAAAGGATGCTGGTGGAGTTTTGCTTACATTTCGAAAGTTAGTCTAAGTATGCAAGTGTGCATCCTTCCCACTTACTGAAAACAACAGATTACACACCTGTCTATTGTCAAGGTTAGTTGAGAACCATAGAGTCTATAAACCAAGAATGCGTAAGGACAACGAATGAATGCAAGTGTACCTGCTGAAGCATGACTGCCTGTTGTTGTTGTAGGAGCGCTTGGAGCTGCTGGGGGGAAAGAACCTGCTGTTGAAGGATCTGCTGCATCTGCTGGGGTGTGATCACCTGTGGACTCATCATTGCCACAGACACTGGCACCTGAGGAGATACAAGAGACACTGAGATGTTAGAACATCAGCCACGTCTTATAAAGCAATTCAAGCCAGCGTGTGGCGCGTGTTGCGTGTATATATATGCATGTGTACTTTATATATTTTCTGACAGCCGCTCCCGATGGGAAAAGCACGGCTCTTAAAATAGTGGAGGACCTTAATTAGCTGAACCTGTGAACTGCCTCCTGAGATTTTAACACGCAAGGAAACGGTAAGAAGATGAGCATCTCTGCTGCGGACGGAGGACGCGCGGCCTGTGGATCCGGCTTTGAAAACTCTTGGAGAACTTCTGATTGAAGCTGAGCGGCTGTGAAGTATTCTGTTTTACAGAGGTGAGGTGGAATTACCAGTTGCCTCTCGCTGCGCATTAAAGTTTCCAAGTTGCACGCTTGGAAGAAAGCAGCCAGAGGCGCAAGTCTTCAGCGAGATGTCATTTTAAAAAATTCATGTCATTTTACGAATGATAAGAATCATTAAAATACCAGCTGTCAAACTGGATGAGAGAACTTATTTTCTTTGTTTTGTTTTTCACCCAAAAGAAATTTTTATTTTCACAGCTCGGTTTTCACAAGGCAACAGAGATACACGTTTTGGGATCTTTGCCCTTTGCTTGCCAGCATGCATGTAAACATGCATTTATTTGGATGTTTTTAAGTCTACAGTAAGTAAAAAGACACATTTATACATTATTTGGACATGACGGCTGACTGCTGAGAGCGGCTTTTGTTCTTCTAGATGTCTGGCACATCTTTCAACACACCAACTGTGCTGGACCGATGCTGTCCATCACAAAGACAGCCGGTTGTCCGGTGTCTAGACAGGTAAACATCTCTATTTCCGCGCTTCTATGCTTTAGAATCACATAACGGTGTGTGAGGCGAGGGAGCTCGCGCATCCATCAGAATGTCGCGTGGGGTGCGAGCGTCGTGTCAGGAACCCGTCGTGACGCGGGGGCCTCCTCGCGCCGGCTAATCAAGACCGCTTGATTGCTTTCCGTACATCCGAGCTCTCAGGGCCTTGACACGTCCTTGTTTTAGTCTCTTGGCTCGGCCCAGCTCAGGTTCCCCTCTTTGATTAGCAGAGACATTTGCATGGTCACTACACATTTTTCATTTTAGAAGTCATTATGCATTAGCGCTCCTGAGCGCCGAGCTTGACTAATCCTGATGAACTGAGTAGCGGAGCTGAAGGTCACACTCCATCCTCACTCATATTCATATTCAAACAAATCCAAGCACCATTCTTCATTAGACGGCCCCAAAACTCGACGCCAAGGAACTCGACACACAAATACACTTTTCTTTCTTTCTCTCTCTCACTCTTTCTCTCTACGGATGTGTCTTTGGGGAGAAAGGTGTGAAGATGGAGAAAAAAACAAAAGGAACAAAGCAACAAAGTCACAAATTAAACAGCTGCATGTAATTATGCAAATGTATGCTTACACCTTCAATGTTATTAAACCTTAAGACACATTTGTGATGTGTAATTACCCTCAGGTTCAGCCAGGGTTCTACGCCGGCCTAAATGACAATATAAAAACCAAAGTATAAAAATGCAAGAGGAGATGTTCTCATTATGCCCATTATTTGTCTATTTAAATGAGCCACGGGATGAATAACCAACCATCACCTTGTTTGCTCCGTAGCGCACCGAATACAATAAACATGTAAATTTCAGAACAATTGACTGGGATTTCATTCGATCACAGACAAACAGAACAACTCAACAGTGGAATCCTAGTGAATTAGACTAGGTTCACCAATAAAGTAAAAAGTGCATATAAGTCACGAAACCGGCCTGAGACGACTGTCTTCAAAGTAAAAACACGAGAATCGGCAGAGACGAAGAAGTCGAAGGTTTGGGCCACACGCTCCCCAGTCGCACACGCCGCTAATTTCTGCATTTAACGCCGGCGTTTTCTGCATGATATATCAGAGGCTGAGAGATGAAAGCAGATAAGTAATTGCTCTCCTGGTTCTTATTCTTCGCTGACAACCCATAAATTTAATTTTACACACACGTTCATTTACATTTTCGAGTATATGACATGATAATTGGCGGAATATAACACCTCCATTCCGCCGGATACTGCGGGGGGCGATGATTGACAAGCCTGCTGAATTGAAAGGAACAGAGGCTGAATTGCTTCTCCCCAGAAATGATTTCGCCAAGAACGGGCATAATTAATGAGCATTCACCCACGGGTCCAGCCGTAAACATTTACAGGCCTTTGAAGGATGCCAGGAAAATATGACCGGTGACGCCACCCAATGCATGCTGTATGACACAATCCTCATCATGAACATCTTTAAGAATCATCTCCACTTGAAAAACCAACTACCATGTCTTAAAATGAGTATAAATGCCTATGAATGTGTGGTTGCTTTGATTTCTATTGAAAAACAGTTGAAAATACACGGCGACCTTTATTGACCCGTTTTTAAAAAGAAGCTGTGCACCTGAGAGAGAATAAATAGCTTTAAATTGACCGTTGATGAGAAAACATCAGTGGTCCTCCTAAAAATGAGCATTATTCTCAATTCTTAAACCAATCTCATTGTAAAAAAAGGTCAATTCAACACCAGCCGATACTGCGATGGTCCTGTTTCCCATCCCTACAAAGGCCTCATCCTCTATTGGTGTTCCCAACACAACAGCTTCAAGACAGTGTTAAACGACCAGTGATCAAACCTCAAGTTGAAACCATTAGAGTAAACTGATTAAGTTCTTTATTATCACACAATTCATTGATTCAACGGAAGACGTTTCCGGAAAAGATGTCTGGTCTGCCTCTTGAATAGCTGAGTAATGCGGACACTCCATAGGAGCGCCGGTGGTGCCGCTTGCCACAGATACTGTTTAGATAAATAAGATGAGGAAAGGGAGGGTGAGGGTGGTAATCACTTCAGCGGCTTGCCAGAAACCACAGCATGTTTATTACGTTAGTAATGTGTTTTACTAGGTGTTTCATGGTTGAAAAAAAAACCAATTCTGTTAAACACGTTGTCTCCCGTCGGGACAACTCCTGGAGCTGGACTTCGGAAACGACCTCTAACCGTTTCACACGTGTAAAACCTCCAGTGTTCATTCAGTCGGTAACTAATGGCTCTTCAGTAAAGAGATCATTGATCACATGAATACACATCCTTACATTTTCCATCCTTTATATTCTCTAACACTCACATAAGGGTTTGGATTAAGGGATCAATGTGGACACTCCTCCCTACCGGAGTAAAGCAGATTACCCCAAAGGTTTTTCCAAATCGATTTATTTTACAGTTCAACAAAACAGTGACCGCTTGATGATGGAGTGGAACTGGTCTCTGTTGGAAAAGCTGGATGTGGGCAGAGATTTAACATGCAAATATAATACAACGGTTGCAGGGGTGGATCAGACAGGTATGTCTGTGTGTGCCTTCCAGAACTTTCGATGTAAAATTGTCTCTTGGGAGCTAAAGAAGGCAAATAGGATGTTTATGGGAACTACAAGAAGAATGTTGGCCTTGGCCTTAAAGTCTCTCTCTCTCACACTCTCTTTCATTGTCTCTGTCTCTGTCTCTGTCTCTGTCTCTGTCTGTCTCTGTCTCTCTCTCTCTCTCTCTCTCTCTCTCTCTCTCTCTCTCTCTCTCTCTCTCTCTCTCTCTCTCTCTCTCTCTCTCTCTCTGGTGATAGCTCTGTGATGTCGCAGGTAATAGGGAGTCCGCTGGATTGCTCTCGTCGTCAAGTGACACGCAGTAAATTACACAAGCTTCAAGCAGCTCGCTGAATTATAGTTCATCACTTGGAAAGACTTCCCACCACCGGGCTACACGTATCAGATCTGCCAGTTAGGATCCAATTAACACCCTGGCCAGAGTAATCAGACTGCATGTGTAAGAGCTGCTGGAACCAGTTTATTACTCTCATGCATCTTCTGTCAGTAGGTACATTTGTTGCTTCTACATCAAAGCGGTTCCACAACACAATTTTTTCCCCTACGCTCCTCCGGTTGCCTAAAGGGTTGTGCTTCAGCTTCTTTTGCATCACATCACGAATCCCTGCCAAACCGCTTCATATGCAATTTACCTGTAGTTCTGATAACTGGAAACCTCACAATCTCTGTAATATCTGATTGGTTTCTCCTAGAGAAAACTGGAGAGAAAATCTTAACTTTTGCTCAGGTCTCCTGTTTCTCAAGTTTCACTTCCTCGACAAAGAGAAATTGTCACAAAATAAGTTTTTAGATAAGATTTAGATAATTTCGCATAAAAATGACCAAATTCAGAAAAAAATTGAATGAAGGACTGTGATGATTTGCAGGTAGGTATTTTGAAGTGTCTCAAAGACATTAAGACAGGTCTTCTGGATTTAGTCTGTTGATTTGTTTTCTCTCTTTTTTTTAATAATTCTCTCTTGTATTGTAGATGCAATAGATGATGACACCAGATCTCGGTGTGGAACATTTATTGGGTTGAAAATGCTGACATGCCCAATGAAACTAGTAACACTTGTCTTATTTCCTTATAAATTTAAAGAGAAACAAGGTTTACAATGTCATGATGCAACTAAGAATTAAGAATGAAGCAACATCTGAACAAAACATTTTTCCTCCATGAAACAATCTGAAAAGACCAACTGCCCATCAGAATTCCAAAACCTGCAACTTTTCCCATTTCCCTGTCTCTATTTTTCCCAACGGCCGTTATTAATAATAAATGTTAATATTGTGAAGTCTTTTATAAATTCCACAGGCTTTGTGCACGGTTCCAGTTGGCGGTTTGAGTAGATGAATTTTAAGGAACATGGCGCAGGAATCTGATGCTCAGATGAGCTGTGCGTCGGTGACCTTTAAATCCGCGACACTCTGAGGATGGCTCACTGCTCAGGAAGTGATTGGGTTGAGCTATCTCGTACCTCTTTCGCCTAGGAACGTGTGAGCAACGAGCCGCTCAGCCGTCCTCTGAGTGCGGGGGATGCGAGTTTAGAGCCGAACAAGGAGACGCGAGTGGACGTTTTGTTCCGAAAAAGTTAAATTAGCGGCCCATGTTGCGTTTTCGGCAAAGAAAAGGTCAATGAAACAGGCGCTTACTGAATGGAAAGTTTGCACTGTTGTAGTCAAAAACTACGCAAATTGCATTGTGATCCACAAGGCCTACAGGTCAAAGGTTAACTCATATAATTTATTTCACTACAACATAAGTTGTTAGGCTCAGACATGGCAAGAGACGTCTCTGTTTGTTCTTCACCCACCCTCGCGCCAGCTTCTGTACGATTGATATTCAGTGTGTCGCCTACATGTGTAAGCACGGTGCTCCTGCAACTGTTTTCACTCTGTTAAATGTCCATTCTGCCATCGAGACGAGACACCTGGGCGGCATGCGCCAAGCCGCTCCCAAACAAACAAACTGGCATGTAGCGTACAATAGAAGAATGGCACGCCGGGGTGAACAGGAGGCCGAAAGACACAATTGTGATTCATGCAAGCTCTCCGTAATCCTCCCTGCCTTCCGTCCTCTCTCTTTTATTTGTATTTTAAATGTCAGTGTATAAAATGCGGAGGCGATATTGCCACTTCGAGAGGAAGGCGCCACGATGCCAGAGGACTGTTGTGTGCCTTGGGAAATCCTTGTAAGCAGCGTGGTGAAGGCAAGAGGATTTACGAGAAGAAATAGGTGTTTATTGACTTCTCCTGTGGGCTTACTAGATAATAATAGACCCGTCACATTAAGCAAATGTGGAAAAGCAGCTTTCGAGCACGTCGGAGGCGAGAGATGAGACAGTGGATAGAATTAGTCAGCCGACAGGATTTAGACATTTATACAAGTAATTAAAAATGCGCTGCGCTTAGATGCTTGTGCTGTAAATAATTTATACGCCGTGATGTATGAATTGCTTTCTGGGCGTAAAAAGGGCCGGATCTGTCAGTGTCGGGGAACGTCACGCTATTTACTTATTAATGTAAATAAGTCGTTTTTCAAACCGCTTGTTACTTGGCATGTCTGAGCACACACAACATGTTCTACATTGACGATCAAGAAGTGTTTAAGCGGTAAAGGTGAAAGAAAAGACAGATTAAAACCGAAAGACATTATCTTGTTTTCGCAAGACTAATAGACTTTTAAAACAGCACTGAATAAGTTAATAAAGTTAAGTGTCGACGGCATTGATTAACTACAGCTCGAGAACGCAGCTCAACAAGACCTGATTCATATTGATTCATATAGCTAACATGAGGCAAGGATGGCATAAGCAAATGTAAATATTCAATATTTACAATCCTCTGGTGTTATTAGAGTCAGGAACTCGGTCACGGGCCACCAGTTATCGCAGACCTTCCTCATGCAATATCACTCGCTTTTCTCCAAAGCGCCGTGTGGCAATTTGCAGTCTGCCGGGAATCAATTCTCTAAGTATACAGACGGCAACAAATACGTGAAACCACAGACGTTGTTTTGCCACTAAAATTTATGCACAGTGAAGAATCGTAATTGCGGCATGCCCTTACAATATTAATATTCCCAAAACCTAGACCAATCCCAGCCAGACACCACATTTTGAACATAGGAATAATTACATACACAGGGGTGTGACACTTTCGGAAGGTGTCGCCATTGTTATACTCTTTAAAAACATTAACGACGAGGGTAAGCGCCGATTTCCCCTGTTTTTAATTAAATGCGCGGGGTACTAATGAGGTAAACCAGCACTAGCTGAGGAGGGCATGCTTTCCTTGCACTTAATTTAAACCTAAAAATATGGAGCCTGGCAGATGTCAAGTGCTTACATAATTTGAGGAGCGTTTGCATTGTGGGGATGTTAGAGAAATAACACGTCGGCAGTCGGCGAGTAGGTAAACAGGTCTGGTAATAGGGATGCGCCGCGTGCAACGATGCCGTGACCTTTACCGAAACACTGACAATTGCGATGCGGCGCAGATGGAATCAATAATGGCAAATTATCTTTGAGGGGTACAAATGATGGCTAGTTAGCGACGTTAGAGCAGACTTCCAAGAAAGCCTTTTTGTTTTTTATTGATTGATTTTTTTTACTCTCATAGCTATGATATTTATTATTAACAGGATCGTTATTTATCATGCCGGAGGAAGTTATAAAGTCTGCCCGACTTGAGGTAATGCAGTTTGGTTTGTCTAGAGAAGGGCAGGGCCTGAGAGTTTGAGAATTTTTACAGACAGCTCCGGAATTACATTGCCAAGTCAAACAGCACAACCGGAACAGAGGAAATATTTTCCGGGGGCGCCATGTGTTATGGATGGACTTAAGAGATTAGCCAAGAACTGCTCACCTGCAACGGCCGCTGTTTATCGTTGTTCTTTGGAGACTTCAAGCCACTGCCTGGTTGCTGTAGTAGTAATTGCCTTGCTGCTTGTAGGGCCTACAAACGAAAAGAAAGAGGGAAACAAAATGAGTTTTTTTTCCCCCAGCCTTCGACTCTGCGACGCGCTCAAATATCAAACGCGGCAAAAGGTGACATCAACCCGCCATTACATCCACTACACTATTCATTGTTGTTGATGAGCCATGAAGCGTCTCTTAGATATATATTTTTCATGGTAATCCACGAAGCCGTGATGAAAGATAAATACAGTTTGTCTAGCACCTCTGAAGAGCAGGAATAGAAAAAAACACACACACACACACACACACACACACACACACACACACACACACACACACACACACACACACAGTGTGAGTGGTATTGACCTGTCTAGTGTGTGCTCAGCTGAAATACCCACTTCTCCGCAAATTACCGGCCCATTTGCATATTCATAATATCAATTTGAAGTAGAGGCAGGCGATGTGAAGTGTTCCTAGAAGCTGTAATTAAAGTTGACAAAATCAACATCAGATTACCTCAGGAGTGAATTAACAAGGAGCCGAGCATTAGCCGGGCTCCTGAGCACGGGGTGACGCTGGCCCTCCTCTGGCAAATCACTCCAAATGCCTACTACTCCGATGTCATCTAACAAATACAATTATACATATTTTCAGCTTCAATTTCAGTGTTGGAGACGGAACAATAAATGGTTTTGCAAGCGATAAAATGTATTCTTTGCTTTATAAGGCACCATAGCAACCATCTAGCATCATTGAAACACCCTAGCAACCACTCACAACATCATATTAAAAGCTTCTTCAAAAAAAATCGTGTTTGCTTGTGAGACTCATGGTGTTGAAATCACGGTGTTCTACAGATCCAAGTGTTCAAAGCAACTCGGAAGTTTTATGCAGACCCGTGACGGAAGTGCAGAGCGGCCCCGCCACAAAATAAATAAAGCAACATAAACAACACAATAACTTCACAGGTGTCTTGTCTGTCTGGGAGAGGAGCGTGAAGGTCGAGAGGTGGGGAAGAAAACCTACTTCAGACGGAGACTGACACTTCTTCCAGCGGAATCAAGGGCTTGCTTTATTTTCTGCCGCTTGCCGGTATCCATGACAACAGCTGCCTTGACAGCGTGTGCATATGGCACTGCTCTGCCAGCTGGTGAGAACAATGTTTGAACTAATGCATTGAGATGCTGAGCAAACAGGAGGAGAGAGAGAGCGAGATGGGGGGAAAGTTGCCACGTCTTAACCCTTTGGGAAGACAGCCACCCCCTGATCAATTATGAAGAGACAGGCCGAGGAGCTGCCACTGTCTGTCTGGCTGTGTGGTAAGGAGACAGGCTCTCCAAGCTCACGGTAAACAAACACAACACAGTGGCGCTGGATCCTAACAGCATCGATCCGTCTCCTCAGACGCACACACATACACCTAGACCAAGACCTTGCACTTAAGGGGATACGGGGATGTAAAAGACTTGTTAAAATGTCAACGTTTTTTCAATAAAATATTTTCATATTGAAGAAAATCTTAGTTAATAACTTTCATTCTCAAATCATCATTAAATTCCATAATTATTATTACATAAAATACAAGAAGTGTCCATTGGATGAACACAAAACAATGCAAGCTAGAATCGCTGCTGTTCAATTGCCGACATTCTTCAAAAGATCTTCCTTTGTGTTCCGCAATAGAAAGTCATACACGTTTAAAGAGGTCAAATAAAGGTGACATAAAATACATTTTTTGAGTGAACTGTTACTTTAATCCACATTCACAGCAGGACTAAGAGTCTCCCAAATCCATGGTCCAAAGTTTAGAGTTTTACATCAAAACAAGTTTCCGGGCCTCACCTTATTTGCAGATGTAAATGATGTATTTATTGATTAGTTCCGGTGCATGCGGTACGTTCGGATGCATGAGTGAGTTATAAGTAGCATCGCCATGCTCTGTATCTCAAGTCATTATCGGAGAGGCCGCGTGGATGAGATTGTAAATTGCGGAAGATTTCACGCCCATCCAAGCGATGACTGTGATTGTGTGGCTTTAGTGGACGGCTAATGGCTTTAGCACAACAATTAGCAGAAGGAAATGTTTATCTGTGCCCGATCGATGCAGATCCACAGTCCTCTTGTGAATAAAGGGCAAAGTCAAAGAAGTCATTCGATACGCGGTAGAGGTCAAGAGAGCGACGCTTGCTAACGCTCGTAGTCAGACATATTTAATGGCTTTTCCAATACGAACCCGGAGGTAACCAATCAACACTTTGCTTATTAGAGAAACACCCGCATTTCTGGTCATCCTTTACTCAGTAACGTCATTCCAAACCTGTATGACTTTCATTCTTCTGCAGAACACAAAAGAAGATATTTTGAAGAATGTTGATAACCATGGACATGCACCCCAAGATGCTCTTTAGCTTCAACAATGCCCACGAATGTTTCACTAGACGACTGAGAGCAGCAGGATCCGTCCTCTTCCAGACGCCTCTTCTATAAGTTTTGTTGTTGCGTAGAAGAAATTCAGCCTCCCATCCATTAATTCACACATTGTATAAACAGCACAATGCATCACATTCCTCAGAGCCAGGAGCTCAACAAGAATCCGGGCTGGAGCGTAAATAACAAAGCACTCAGGAACATATTTGATGTTGATATCTATCTCTAAGGGCCGGGGGAAAGAAACAAACTCGAACATTCTGAACCATGATGAGAGTTTCGAAGACACAAACACAAGCTTGTAAGAGTTCTTATGAAAATGCCATTCTGTCATAATTGGTTTTAGATACCTGCGACTGGCGTAAACACGATACATGTACCTGTTATACAGATGGACAGGAGACGTGAATGTTTTCATGGTAATTATTGTCCGAAAGTGTAACTGATAGATATATGAAACCTGGTCTCTAATTGTGCAATAGGCCGGAAATTGGTATTGGGGAATACAACACAATGCAATTATGAAAATTAAAACACATCAGCACCTAGACAAAGCTTAGCAAATTCTTTGCATTTTTACTTACAAGAAAAGTTCACCCCCAAATAAAAGTCTTAGTTGTTCCAAATGTCTTTAAGCTTCTTTGTACTGTTAAACGCTAAAAAGATATTTGGAAGAATGTCCGCAACTGAGATTTCTGAGACCCCGATAAATAGATAAATAAGGGTACCCACAAAATTCTTCAAAATATCTGTTTTAATAAACAGCAAATTTTCTACTGTTGTGGATGGTGCCACAGAAATCTCAGAAGCTGAAATTCTTACACATGTCCTCTTGGTGAACACTTCTTTAACACCTTAATTGCACATTTAGATCCGATGGGCCTCCTCAACTGTGAAGTAAACACGAAAAATCCCAACTCGAAAGCAAATCTAGCTCCCGGGTTCTAAAGAAAACAGATTTGTTTCGAACGGAATTGAAGGAATTGTGTCAATCATTGTGAATGTTGTGGCTGATCTCTATGCATAAACGGTGTTGCCGTGGACTTTGTACTTTTCTAATTCCATTCACATTATGTGGATCTTTCGTTTGGAATATCAATTGCAAAAATGTCTCGTACATGCACAACACGAAATATCTCTCGATCGTGAACCCGCAAACCCTCTATAAAAATAAACAAAACAACAGAGACGGAGATAGACGGCGAGCACAGTGCTTATCAATCCGACAGGAGTCGTCTGCCACAAAAAACAAAGGACAAACAGTTTAAGCTGAACAAACAAACACAACAGATTGGCCGGTGGTCGGAGAGTCCTGTGCAAAGATAGGACCCCGCTTTCCTCTGCAAAATATTGACTACATATCTGTTGTGTAAGTGTGTTTGGAACACAGAGGTCTGATGAGGGTCCAAGACACTCATGAATAGAAAGCGTGGCTTCGGGCACGGATTCATAAACAGACGTGAGCGGAGGACACAACAGACCTGTCTTGACTGACAGCTGAACGGCGTTAAAGGTCCGCTTGAACACGAAGGCGTCGAGGAGGTCTATGGAAAGTGTCCCAACCTCTGTTGTGAGAAGGTTGACTGACACGAGAACAGAACAGACGCTTTTATCAAAGGTCATCCGCGGCGGCGATACGTGTTGGCCGGTGAATCGGCTTATCTGGGAGGCAAGGCCGACTCGCTGAGATCTCTTTCTATGGCGACAAATGGAAGAGTTTACATGAGCTCAGTGTAGCCCAAAATAATAACTTCAGTCCCTTTACACATTTGCGGTATTTTTATTACATATTAACTCATTTAGATGTATTTGTATCTTTATATGCGTAATTATTGTTCTTTATGTCTTTTGTTTTCCATTGATTCTTCCTTATTTTGGTCAAACTTGAAAAATTGAAAGTTTAACTATGAAAACATCCGTCAGTTCACCAGATGTGCACACGACCGAAAAAATGACTCAGGTCTGACTTTCTGAACGAGGACAATAAGACGCAACCCGTCCGGCGTGAGACAAATAAAACATGAGAACGGGCGAGAGAGTTATTGTGGAGTCAGACGCGCCGTGTTTTTCCTCGGCCGAATGCGATATGTCTTAGACAAGAGAAAAAGGATGTGGGAATAATGAGCGTTTTCATGTATGACTCAATAAATCAGCGTAGTGTGGAGCTCACGGCTCGGCCCGCCGAGACGTCTCTCAGCTGCAGGGCCGAGCTCGAGCTAACCAGCAGAACAATGGGCTTCTGTGAGCTTCTCTCTCTCTCTCTCTCTCTCTCTCTCTCTCTCTTTTCTTTTGCAACGCCTTTCATTCTTTTTCCACCCTTTCCCTCTCAATCTCTGGTTTCCCTTTTTTTTTCGCTCGGCGCGTCTTTCGCTCGGCTCTTGTTTATTGATTCTCTAGATTAAGAATCCCATGGAGAGGGATTGTAACACACAACCATAAAATTATTTTGGGGTGTGCTTATTTGCCTTTCCCTTGCATCTATTTGGCCTGTGTCTGTAGACAATTATGCCTCCCCAGCCCAGTCTCAGGTGCTAATAATGAAGGACAAATAGAATCATATGTGTAAACTTCCCCTTCTGATGAAAATTTATATTAACTTTCTGCCACTGTAAACACGGAGCCATCGCTCAGCCCTCCCTCGTGAATTCGAGATGAATTCTGTCATTTCTAGCCAGTGCATTTACGGAGGGGTGACGGGGACAGAAAGATCTACTTCATTGTGTATCCTCGCACTTTTTTTCGAGAGAGAGACAAAACGCATTCTGTCCTGCCCACCGGCGTGTGAGTGCAGACACCACCAATGTGTGCATTTGCTTGTGTGTGCAAGCTCTCATTTTGGGAAACGGTGCCAACAATAATAGGCCAGGCGGCTTCTATCGGTCACCGCAACCACAAACATTCATACACTTCCCACCTCCTGCACAAACTGTTATGGATGGTTCTCGCAAATCCGTCGCAATTTTGCACTGGGGCATGTATAACAGTTTATAGTACTGCCAGCAACCTGTGGAGGGAATTATACTGTAGCGCCCTGTACTCGAAACAACATCTGTATCCCATAGAAATGGAGAAACAAATACTGGAGAGAGAGCGAGAAAGAGACACCAGTGGCCAAACAATCCTACCTTCTAAAGTGCTAAAGAAAGCATTTATTACTACATAAAACCACATATTTTACTTTTACAAGGCCAGCATTCAAACAAACATCTTAACCCAAACATTTATCAGATTCATTTTAAAACATGCTCTAAAAAAGCGATTTCCTCTTTTCTCTTTGTATCCATCGGCTCCTCTACTAAAGTTCCATCTATCCTCGCATCTCAGTGGCCGGCTTTACTAAAGCTCCCTCTTTCAACCCCTCCACATCATCCGGGTTTAGATAAGGCCACTCCACTGGTTTTTATCAGACTTCATACACAGTTTCTCAAGCCGGTGGAAGAAAACGGTGGCGTTTCTCACTTACACTGTCAACACGTGTAAGGTCCACGAACGAATGAAAGAGGAATGGCAAAAAAATAAAGAAGCATGATATTCCTAGTGTGGGCTAGAGCCGTTTGGTTTCCGTTTGGAGTGATTATGATCCATGTCTTTTTCGCAGTTCCGCGCCACAGAGCGTCACGCAGCAGGGGGAATGCCTTTTTATAAATGTTGCATTGAGGGGCGAGAAAAATTGAGGTGCGCTTCATTTACAGTGAGGCCGTAGGAAAGAAGAAAGAAGCGGAACGGAGAAAGCAGGGCTTTTGGAGGAAACGAAATCTTTCGCTTTTAACAAGAAGTTATTAAGGACCTCAGACGGTCAACAGCATGAGTCCCATAAACAAAAGAAGCGTCGTACCAACAGCAATACAGATGACCGCGACAGTATATAAAGTGTGTCTTGTGCAGATGTACTGTAGGGAAGAAATCTGATCAGGTGAATGATAGAGGTGACGGACACTGACAATATGAGACAGACAGGTGAAGGTGTGCTAATGTTGACTTCCGTTCGCAGTTTAGTGTTATAAACAGAAAAGGATAGAAAAAAAGCTTATAAAAGAAGTAGAAATGCTCAGGAAAGGTCACAGGCCTTAATCAGTATAATCTATACTTAAGTAAAAAATTCTGAACAGGCCTTTTGTCATTTTGTGTGTGTAAATAACAAAACTAAAATCAAAATTACATGCAAAAAATGATTAAAATTGAATAAATAATGTATTATTTTTATAATTACTATTATTATTATGATTATTACTATTTTTAGTGCTATTGATAAACATTATTAGAAAAACTATTAATCATATATGGAATAAAAATTGATTTAATTTAACAAAACACATAAATATCGATGTGTATATATATTTAGAAAAAAATGTTTAAAGTTTGTAATGATCTATAAGTTTTATTACATTTTGTATTTTTGATATATTTTTATTTGTTATTTTTATATGCATGTATATATATTTATAAATAAATAATAAATATTCACAACACACTCATTACTTATGTTAGACTTACATTACTTATTCTGGATTTATAAATCACGATAAATTTTTTCGACAGCCCTAATTTTAATAAACTATAGCATTAAAATAGAAAAAATACGCAAATGTTAAAACAAGCAAAACCTACAGATGAAAGCCTTCTGGTCCTATGTGTGGTCCAAGCTAAGCTCCTATGTTGTTACCTACAAAGCCAATAGGCCTCTCTGTGACCTTTGATGTAAAGCTCACAACCCTGATTATTTTGTGGCTAACCCTAGACGGTACAATCGATGTTTTTTTCCCGTGTAGGCATTCCTATATCAGAGGAGTACATGCTGAGCTCAAATTCACCCTTTCAAGCCCTTCGCAAAATGAAACACCTACAAGAGGCCAAACCACTTCAGGTGAAGACAAACTATTGTTTTCAGCTTCTTTAGCGCGTTCCTCTTTGATGGATCTCCAAGGCTCATCTCGACGAGCGTCGGGTCGCTCCTCAGATCAGCAGAGTTAATAGCATTACATCTAGCTGGTGGAGAGCCAATGCATCTCCGTCAATCCCGTCCGCTGATGGAGCGCTGGAGCCTCGGGCCGTCCTGGCTGCCTGTGCCAGCGATCTGCGGCGTTTGTCTTGTGAATATTCCAATTATGGTGCGTGCCTGACCTTTTGAGTGAGCTGGGCTGGGGTAGAGTTATCTTCCCTCCCGACATGCAGCGGCTATCAGTCAAGGTTTCAGCACGAGAGAGAGAGAGACAGATATGCTCCAGAAGGGTTTCAGACTGATTACAGAAAGCTACGGATTGTTACAGCCAAAGAGGGATGTGAGACATGCACCCGGAGACACGCGGTGATTAAGATGCATTCAATGCTTGCCGTGCCCAAGCACGTATAATCGGGGAGATAAACATATGTGTTCACTCAAACACGTCCACTCTGTGTATTCATATCCCATGTATCAGGACCGTAATCAGCCGGGCTGACTGCCTGACTACTCTCAGTCCCGTAAACAAACCACGAGACAGGCCTTTACGGGACGAACGGAGCGTGTCATGCTTTGGGTGCTCTATACCTCGCCGCCCCCCAAACAGCTAATCTACATCTCTCATTGAATCAAGAATGGAAATTCTGAAGAAATGCTTCTTTTTCAATTTCATGCTGAGCAAGCTTAACTTGCCGGACGTAATTTCTCCTAACAAGAAAATTCATCACAATGTCGTTCGCTTAATCCGACCATGAGCAAACTCTCTCTCTCTTTATGCTTTGATGTAAGTCCCTAAAGCATTGTCATATTCTCAATAACGCTTATGACTGAAACTAGATGATAGAAACCTGTCCACATCAAATATCAATAACATGCAATGAATGTATGAAGCGTGTATTTATTTCAATATACATATGTGCATTTCGCAACGCACGGAAAACATCGTAACGCATGGCCTCTTCTGATTTCTTCTTAAACTTCTCTAATCTTCACAGATTTCTCTTAGATAACCGCGGGGGAATTGTGAGTCGAGGAGAAAAGACCTCACGGCCCGATTCATGCATCAAATAACTTCTGGTAAATACCTCAAGCAATAACAATCACATTTCAATTGAAATGGAGTTGCATTGGAGGATTTAAGCGTGAAAGCAATATCAGCTTAGCGTCAAATCAAGCATGGAGCCCGGCGCACAACGTTAATTCATGTTTTGCATACGAAGACGTCGTTGCCTTATCGCTGCGTTCCCTCACGTGAGCAGTGAACGCTGTGAGTTCTCATTCCCAAGCTGTAACTGCAGCGATAAAGACATTTTGGGCCGAAATGACAGCGATGGAGGTAGGGGATATAACGTGAAAGCCCCCGGAAATATCACCCGCGGAGACGGACTGGAAGCCACGGCTAAGTGACACGAGCATGCGTTGGAAAAGCCTCTTGTGTATTTGCGAGCTGAGGACGGGCTTATTTACAGCATTTGTTGGAAAGCCCTGAAGAGCCGCGAGCTGAGAGGGTCTCTTACAAATGTATTCAGTGTCTGGGGGCAGTGAGCTATGAGCAGGCCAGACGCCGCTTGTATGATCTCCGTCTCTCTGCATTATGGAATTGAAATATTCAAGTGAGAGTGGAAACATCCGACCACATTGTGCATAGTAAACAGATACAGAGAGCCTTGTCAATCGCAGACCCCAAACTCCTTAACCAGATTTACATCATTTTAATATTTGTTCCGGAAAACCTTTACATACAAACATCCCCGGGCAGGCGTTTCACGGGCTGATTTGTTACTATTCATGGATAAAGCAGAGAGAAACTGTAATACTAGACATGCTTGTTAAATTCACAAGGCTCCAAAGCTGCCTTCTAGAAAATCCTGCCTCTTGGTTGTCAGCTTAAGATCCCGGGCATCTGCATATATGAGCTTTTTAAGCTCTGTTAAATGGTTTGTGGTGTCACAGGCTGTCAGAGACTGAAAGTATGAAGTTCAGAACTCTCGCCTTTCAGGCACGGCCTGGTTTTACTGCCACCGCAATAAACTCTTTTTTACGAATCACCTGCATTCGGATACAGGGTTCGGCCGAAAGACCGCGTCACCCCAAAACACCCGCAGTGCAGTTTGATGAAATAATCCGGAGTGAAAGTACACGACTTCAAGGCTTGTGCCTTGAGGGCCGTTTATAGATTTCAGCGCCATTAATTTCCTCTGAAAGGGCAGTTAGGAAACATCAAAACAGCGGGAAATGAGAGGACTGAAGTGCTCATTGATTTCGACCGGGTCACTAGTGGAGTTTTATTTACACAGAGGTTAAACGTAATTGCCAAACGAAAGCGGCCAGTGAGAGCCACGGCCTAGTGGTTAATCCGCTCAACGGCTGGAGCCGCGGTGGTCCATTGATTCTCGTGGTCCTTATCAATAGTGGAAAACAAGCCAATAAATAACACGGTAAAAACAAATCCAACACAAAATAAATATGTACATACAACTGTCGAAAAGATTAAGAGAGCACTCCAAAGTTATCTTCGGGTTTATTAAGATTTTGACATTTCTCCAAAATTGTCATTGTCGT
Organism: Triplophysa yarkandensis; assembly: GCA_033220385.1. Lineage (NCBI taxonomy): Eukaryota > Metazoa > Chordata > Actinopteri > Cypriniformes > Nemacheilidae > Triplophysa > Triplophysa yarkandensis. The sequence continues at coordinate 12,451,503 of CM065669.1, read as the reverse complement.
TAAATTAAAATTTGATTTATTTAAAAATAAAATTTGAAAATATGAATATGGACATGTTTTCTTTGATATTTTGATCATCTTTGAACAAGACAATACTCATGTTGCTACATTTATTTTAGGATCCTATCAAGGATGAAAATTGGGGTTTTGGGGGAACTTCAAAATCTACTGGAGTGTTCTCTTTAATTTTTACGACTTTGTGTGTGTCTGTGTGTGAGTGTGTCTGTGTGTGTGTGTGTGTGTGTGTGTGTGTGTATATATATCAGAGGCTAACAGTGTGTGTGCGGCAACGCTCACACCTTTGAATGTTTTCACCTGTGTCCATCACCCCAAGGGTACCACATCCGCCATAAGACATACGCGACGGACAAGAGTGTTTGTTTCCAACAGATTTCACTCTTGATTCTCTCTCTCCCCATCCACCTCATCCCTTCCCTCTCTAGATCTCTCTTTCAAAGCTGCGGCTTGACATTTCGTGGGTCTCTGGAGAGGCTGATGGGAAATGGAGTTACTACAACAGGCACTGTAAATTCCATGCAGCTACATGGCACGAGGCCTAAACACAGTTGACCACCGCGGTTTCCGAGCTGTGACATGCGGATAAAGCGCTGTCTGGAGTCTGAAATGGACTCGTATCGTATCTTTTCGTGTCATCATGCATTTATGCGTCAAAGCTGGGCTTAAAAAATCATTTAGAAACCATGCAGAACGCATGAAATTGTTTTCTTTGATTATTTCATTGACCTGTACTTCGGGTTGTGTAGTGATTTATGAAACATTGCGCTGGTGTAAAAGCGGGCCGCACGTGTGTGTTATTTACACACTGTAGTGTGGGAGTCTCGGGCCGGTGTGATAAAGCTAATGAGGTTCTTTGTGCTCGAGTGTAAATGAGACAGTCACCTCGCATTCGCTATCTGCGCGATTGAGACTCTGGGGGTGATTACTGCTTTAAATTATGCTCAAGGGCAAAGCACCATTTGCATCCGAGGGGCTTTTATTTGGCTGATGAGCGGCCGCAGCCGTCATCGCCCTGCCTGAAATGTTGCGCTCGCAGCTCCCGGTGGACGGTGGCGGGGGGAGACGGAAGCGAGATGTGATGTTTGTGTGGCATCATTGCGTTACTTTGTTACCTTCCTCTTATGAATGACAGCCAATGGACCCTTTGAGACCACCCCCGCCTTTCTCTTCTGAACGTGTTTGTGGGGTGATGATGGAGGTAGACTCATTGAATATCAATTAGTGCTGCAGGTTATCCACAGTATATTGTGTTTTGTTCATTGCGTATTTGTGTTTTTGTTTGAGGTTTATTTTTGTACGTAAAAAGATCAAGAATATCACGAGTTCTATTTAGATTATTCACAATCCAGTTCCCGAACGGCCCCTTTAGCAGCGACGCTTCCTCCAATTTCATTTGCACTTACGCCCTGTAAACTGGGGGAAATATGGCTGACATTGGCTGTCAGGCTTCTCATCTTAAATTCTCCTCAAGCTAAAATGTCGGGTTAATTGCTGTCATTTTTACGCCGGGGCAGTGACTTACACAAGGCTTCCTGTAACAATCGCTGCGAGCGGGTACACGTAAATGAACGGTGTCCTTTGCATTAGGACATGACATTCATAAATCCATACTCGAGCCTCGCAAATAAGCACAGCCTGTGCCGGTGTGATTTGGCAACAATGTAGAGGAAGAAATTGGAAAATTTTCCATCATCAATGTTGTGACACTTTATAGATATTTGGAGAATTGTTCGCACAAAATGTAATTTCTGTCACCGTGACTCTTATGCGTTGAAGTTGAATTTTAATATGCTGTGAAAGTAAATGTTGACCCTGTTTCCTTTCATTGTACGAAAAATAAGAAAATCGCTCAGCACATGAAGTCACATGGGTGTGTAAGATTTGTGTTATTAATATTATATAGATTTTTCTTTAAACAAGTCCTATAAATTTATATTAAAAGAAAATAGGATTCTAGATGACGCTGCTTTAAATCATCTGATGAGAGCTCCGGCTCTGACTTTCCGGACAGGAAGTTCAAAAGCAGACCATGACTATAACTAACAACGCAATAAATCTGTCAAATACACCACAGATGATTAAATCAGCTCAAGTCTCCATTACATCACATCACATTATCTACAGATCGATAAAAACCTCCCTGTATACACAAACCATAATAAATATAACAATATTAAAAGCTCATTTAACAACGACCTACAATCAATGAAGTTCACGTCCCTAGAAACCCAGAATTCACCAAGCGGTTTTCTCTTCCTGTCAAGATATATTGTGCTGTTAACTGGAACGTTTTTGTTTTTCTTACAGAAACAATCTCTGTAACTTAAGGATTATCAGCAAAGTAAGACAATTCACAACAAGCCCTTAAGTGTTGTTCTCACAGATGACCTTGATTAACCAAGGAAATCACGACAGCAGTTTGTCTCGTCCTCTTTTTCTTAAACTCTGTATTGTACTTTTGGTTGAAGATGCTTAATGAAGCGAAACACAATTGTTTAAAAGAAAAAAAAGAGTACGTTTCAGACTCCTTGTCTCTAACACTCACATATACCGTGCAAAAATAAAGCGCTTCATCTGTTTATTAAGCGGATGTGCTGGAATTGTGTGAGAATCATGCAGGAAGTGTGTGAAGTTAACAGCACCTGGACTCCTTTTAAAAAGCCTCAAGAGGCCTGTTAGCCGGTCCACTCATTTCAATGTCTCTCTCTCTCTCTCTCTCTCTCTCTCTCTCTCTCTCTCTCTCTCTCTCTCTCTCTCTCTCTCTCTCTCTCTCTCTCTCTCTCTCTCTCTCTCAGTGAAACACTGTCACTCTCTCCTCTGTCTCTATGGCACTTATCTCTGCTCTCTTCTGCTTACACAGCCTTTCTCTTTCACTGTAAGCATATACTATCTACAGACAGATAACACAAAATCTATTACACAGCTCAACAGAAAAATAATACGAGTTAAACCATAATCACAAAACTATTTAAAAATACAAAGACTACAAAAAATCTAAAAATGTATTTATAAAGTTTAAAAACAGCACACGATAATATTAATTCGTAGTAATCCATAATAATAAATAAATAAACGGAAAAATGTCTGAAAAAGCATAGAAAATATGTCCAATGACTCATAGTAATTAGTGTTGTAATTAATAGTATTAGGTATTATAAATTAATAAATATTAAATAAATAAATGTTAAATATCTAAAAACAACAGCATATAAATAAAAGCTGCTTGTCAACATTTATTCTCAAAAACTTAAGACAACTTTTAAAATTAAATGTAAAAAATGCTCTTAAAAATGCAAAAACAAAAGTATACAGTTACGCAAAAAAACACACATCTCACGCAGAAATTAAGTGTGTGCACATTAAAACACAAATCAGTAATGAGAAAACGAGGGGGGGTTGACCCCAATCAGACGCGTGCGTGAGAAAGAAAGAGAGAGAGAGAGAGAGAGAGAGAGAGAGAGAGAGAGAGAGAGAGAGAGAGAGAGAGAGAGAGAGAGAGAGAGAGAGAGAGAGAGAGAGAGACGGGCGATGTGGTGATGAATGGGGGGGGAGAGAGGCCATGAGATGGGGGTGCTGTTGTAATCACCAGCTGGAGTGGGTGGCTGTGGGACAGGGGTGGGGGGGTTGTGTTCGGGGCCCACAAAGAGCCACAGGACATAGTTCACCCAACAACACCGATCCAGTCCAACCCACACACCCACCGGCTGCTTTCACAAACATACACATCCAATATTTTCATATACACCAAAAAGAAAAAAAGAAAACGAAATTAGAAAAGAAAAGAGTTTTAAAAATATTTTAAGTAAACTGTATAATATAACATCACACATATTTTATAAATATACTGTAAAACGAATAGAAAATATATTTTATATTTTATATAATTAATTTTAGTGTGAACATTCAAACATCCATTTCGAAAGTTTACAGTCTTAAAAAAAAAAAATCCAGAGAATACAAAAATTTTAATATTTAGAGTTCACAAACACACACACATGACACAAAAAATGACACACACTTCCAAACAGAACACACATGGATGTCGCCTGTAGTCTGACCCCGAGCTCGACATGACCTCTGATGCCGAGCTGTCAAAGTCATGAACCGAGAACCATCTCTCCCTTTTCTTTTTCAAGTCATTCGAAACACAAACCTGTGCAGTTTTCCATACAGGAATGCTCACAAAGTACACAACTAATTGTCAACATAACACGTCCACACACTTTATGAGTTTTGTTTAAGAGTAGAAGAGAATGCCTTTACATGTCAAAAGAGACCGCCCTCTAGTGGATGTTACAGACCGAAGCATCACCATCTACCCACATGCACCCAAGCCAAGCTGGGCTGCCCATTTCACACCCCTCACACATTCTTTTCCAAAAACCCAGAAAACCATTCGGTTCTCCAACAAAAACACAGCCCGAATCCAACCTTGAAAAACAAGCAACACAAAAGTCCAGATCCAGTCTAAATACACAACAGAAGTGTGCCAGCTGTCTATGTGAACCTAAACCCTGTGTGAGAGCCAACGAGCGAGCGAGAGAGAAGGTGAGAGAGGGAGAGAGAGGGAGAGAGAGCGAGCGAGGCGGATGACAACTAGCGGGGGGAGAGAGACGCAACTTACCTGCTGTTGTTGCAGATGCATCAGTTCGACTGCGCTTACTTCACTGCTTGTCTCCCCACTTGATCTTCCATCTCTAATGCCAGCATCTAATTGGCTGGTTAGGCTGCTCATTCCATTTTGACTCATTGAACTGTTGCTTATTGTCTCATTGGCCGACTCCTGCATCATGACTTAATACCTAGAAGTGATTAAGAGGCACCGTTAAGGCTCTTGTTACAAAACCCTTTTTGCCTCCTAAAAAAAGAGGGGGGGTAAAGAAAAAGGAAAAGCGGTGCGAGAAAAAAAGGCTTTCCATTATCAAGCCCTGCTCCCTTTGCAAATTAAAGCATTTAACGGGGGGGAGGGGGTGGAATTATGCATTCAACGTGTAAATGAACGGATACAAAGAGATGCACGTTCTCTTTGAGATGATTTTTTAATCTCTACATGTTCCTACTGCATTTTCGGTGTGTGAACCTTAAGAAAAAGTATATTTAAAGAGTCACACGGACGAAAAAATAATCAGGCCTTGTACATAGTTCTCAAAGGAACATGTTTGAAATGCAACGAATGAGGAAGCGCATGCTCGCATGTCTTTGTTTTTTCCTCTTGCTTTTCTTTTCCTCAGCCAACTCTGTCCTAAAATATCCCTCATCTCGACCGAGCTTTGCGCCGCGTCTTGTCTGAACGAAGTTGCTTAATGACGCACGGCTAATCATGCAAAATTAAAATTTGGTACAGGAGGTGAAGGGAGGGGGGATTACAAATCACACGGTTCCTTTCCGTGATGAACGATATAATGGTCTTTTCTTTAAACCCAAGCGAAATAAAATTCTCCTCTTAGCCGGATGAGAAAAAGCTTATGTCATGTATACAGTTGTCTCGTCTCTTTTAATCACATTTCAAATATTCCTTATTTTATTCGTTTAGTGCTGTCCGGAGATCTCGATTAAACTCAAACACACAGGCCTCAATTTTTACTCTCGCAAATAAATAAAAGATATTAAATTAATTTTCCTGGCATCTATTGGATGGGAAAACGGGAGAGGATTGGGTGCAAAAAAAACCTTTCACGAATATCACTAATGATTGTGCTAAAAACAGCATAAATTATGCATATTACCTCTTCTCCAGTAATAAATGTTTTATCATTTTCCCTGCATAAATGCTCTGTATGTTCACAGGAGCCCTGCCAAGATCTGTGGAGACCCTCGCAATAAATAAAAGAATCGCCCCGACCCAACAAACGCATTTCAAGGTGTGTTCTGCATAGCTAATACATCCACAAGAGTCTCCTTAACACGCACACCTCCTCCTCATCTGTTCTGTCATTCACATAAGCATCCCTTCCATTACACACTTGCTCTTAGAAAATGTCCGTCTCATATTTCGCCGAATTAAAACATAAAACAATATTAATTACAGTCCACGTCTGATCCCTAATCTGGCGCTACGTTTAAAGGAGATTCATTTCTAAATAACGCTTTCATTTATTTCCCTGACAGTTCGGCCATCCTTCTTTTCACAGATTTAACACATCAATTTTGTCACCTGCTAGGCAAGGACAATTAACAGCCATCGTTGAATGAGAGCGTACTGGAACTCGACAGCCGAGAAGAAACGCTCATCAAACGCACGACACAACAAAGAAGGGTTCTTCTAATCCCTGCCTGCATCAGGAAATTATTGAACATGATGTCTTAAAAACAGTGTCCAAAAGTGCATGAACCACAATGCACCAGGGAGATATAAACACAACGCCATCCTTTAAAGATTATAAAAGAAATTTGACATTTTTCTCCAGAAGAAACACAAAGCTGCCATTGAGATTAGCCGACTAATAAGTATTCAAATTAGGCATAAATTTTACATGCCCCCGTGTTTAAAATATTCAGAAAAGGGCCACTTGATTGCCTTTACTCAATTTCTATGAACAATGTAATGGAGTGTTTTTTAATGCCAAAGGAGAAGTATGGAATTAAAAGTGAGACTGTTTGGACGTCACATTAAAATGCACAATAAAATTAAGGATGGAAAGAATGAACATTTCTTCATAGGCGGCCGGCGTTTCAAAATTGACTTCTTTCTCCCCGATTTAAATTCGGGTTTAATGACGCGGAATACTGATGCTGTCATTACAGAAACACACATTATTAACACTGTATCCTCTAAATCCACATGATCCACGAGCGGCGTGTAGGTGTCTAACCGATAACGTAATGCTCATGCAGATGTATGCAAAGCGTATTCAGGAAGATCAGGTGGTTCTTTAACCTAATGACAGCGGTGAGATAAATTAATTAGCCATCTGAAGACAGCATCCAAATCTGCCAATTACAATGTCAATTAGAAACACATCCCTGCTTTGCCTTGGTTTCCACACCATCCAGCGGACCTAAAGGTAGGTGGGAGAGGGGGGTGTATGTGTCTGAATGACACTGAGTGATGCTGGGAGTGGAGTACGGTACTGTACCGCCTGACAGAGAGATGGACGGAGAGAGAGAGAAGGAAGCAAGGGCACCCAAAGTCTGTCTATGTTTCCGAGTACGACTCTTAAGTGTGCATTGGCCCTTTGGGTTCGACCGACTTTTCCTAAAATCCCAAATGTACAAGCCATGCACCACTTGCTGTCTTCTCCCTAAGTGTGTGAACAAGTTTCTCCGGTGCATTTCTAAAAAAATTAAGACATTTTTGTTTAATAACATCTGTACCTGGGTTGATAAAAATAAGCTGTTTCTGGAAGAAACACACAGTACTGTTAAAGCGTCTGTCTGTGCGGGTGTGTGTGTTTTAAACGCTGTAACAGTATCACACTTGCCATTCCTTTCAGTCTGTGTAAATGTTTGCTCTCGAACCGTAGGCTGTGCAAATCTGTCCTTTTCATCAGGTTAAAAATCCCAGACAGGATCCTGACGACGCATTAAGAGGTACGGTTTCGGGCGGGTGAGTAAAGAAAGGTGTGTGTGAGGGAGCGCGTACGGACCAGATGTTTCTCATATACACACACACGCTCTTCTCATCACGTAAGAGTAAAGTTACTCACGCTCATTTGCAAAGCTGATCTGATTCTACCACCACAAACGTTATGAAATGGGCTCGGATGGCACGCATTGCGCTTCTGCATAGGGGACGTTTCAAAGTATGAGATTCCGACAAAAATCTCTGCTCCGTTTCCCCCTCCCAAAGTGTCCCTTCTTGTGACGAAGAGACCTGGAAAAAGGGCTTGATGATTATTTCAGAGAGGCATTGGAAAGCAAACTCCGTGATCCAAAGAAACCCCTGTCATTATCGGCACAGCGTTCAGGTGTCAGGGATCCACCCGTGGCAAGGAAGAGGAAAAAAGATGGGAAAAAGAGGAAAAATTACATTTCACAGTCGGCCAGTTTCGCCGGCGATTCAGTTACGATACGGACACCATTTAAAATAATCACAAATTCTGTGCTCCACTGAAATTAATTCATCATTGCCATAAGTTACAATGCATAGAAAATAATGCAGCGCAGCGTCCCGCTGTTCTCAAATATTTAACAGTTGGGAATACTTCATAAATCAAAATGCCAGATTTCCAAAGTGTGGAAAATCATGACGGCCCGCTTTATTTAGGATTTATTAATTCTGTTTATCCACATGTGTGCAGTGAACAATTTTCGACAGAGACATTAAAAATGCTGAACATCACGAAAGTTGAGTCCAAAGGGCCGTGCGTGGAGTTAATGACTCTCCTGAATGTAATATTACAGAGCTCTTCTACTCTGATTCAAAGTGATTCACAATGGACGAGATTACAGGACGGAAAATGTAAGCCAAATCATATTTATAGCAGGAGTTAAAAATGAAAAGGGTGTCTGAATACATCGCTTCAGGATTAATAGTATGCAAAGCAACAGAATCAAGTGTCGTTATCTGAGGTAAAATGAGAACACGTTCACAAAACCCTACCCCTGAATTTCTTTTCTGCCGACCGCTCTGTGATTCAATTCATCGCACAAAGAATGTTCAGAACTTAATTCTGAGCTATTTACACTAAAAGAGAGAAAAAAGGGACGGGCGGACAAGAGCGAAAAAAAAGCAACAGAATAAAATATTGTAAATGCAATTAATCTATATTCCGAGCACAAACATGTATATAATTCATTCGTGTTTAACACTGATGTCAATTTGAGTTTCCACGACGGCACTTTCAAGAGACGGCTCCGTTTCACTCTCCTCTTATTTCTGTTTAATTCAAATATTACCCAGCAAGCACCTCCCTCTCGGTGCGAACGCTCGGTGACGTTATCTCATTGAGCAGTCGCTCCGTTTGCATTTCGGCTAATTTCTTTAATTAACTCAGCCCACCTAATCACTAGTAATTGACCTATAAAAGAGGGAGGCCCAATTGTCTGCTCCAATCATCTCTGGCAAGAGGCAAGGTCTCTCTCTCCCTGTCTTCTTTAGTCTCACGCTCTCAATTTATCCGTCTCCTTAGACTATTTACCTGACTCAAACGCGTATTTCATTTCGCCGCTGTATTGTTCCGCCGCAATTATCCTTTGTGACACCGGCTGCTTTTTCCGGCACGGCTAGGGGGGCATTTGTGTTCTTGTGCGGGGCGAGATTAAAAGCTGGGGTGGAGGGGGCAAGCGTACTTGCCCCTGCCTGGCACGGAGAGGTGCTTACGAGTTCTATCGAGGTGACGGCCGCGTTAACGACCGGGACGGTGCCGGCGTGCAGACACAGGGCCTCGGAGACATAGCTCATTGTGACGTTTCCAGTTATCTGAGGATGATTAGGGTCATTATGTCCCTTGGTCTGATTTATGTCGTCATTGTTTCGCCTCGGTCCTGCATCGATAGATCTTAATGAATTGGTAAATAAGGGTGAAGATTACACTTGACAACACCCCAACATTTCTCATTCATACCCCGACAAGATTTATGTAACCAATTAGGGCGGTAACAGGCGAGATTGTTCGAGAGAAAAATAATCTTTCCAGAGGAAAATTACCCAAGTCTGAAACCTCGACAAAATAGATAATGGGCAGTCTTTAAGGGAGACTTAGTCACAGACCAAGTGCCTGGACTGAAGGGTTCTCAGTAGTGCATTTAAAGAGGGAAGCTGCTCTTGTAGGACTTTCAAATTGATTTTTCTTAAAAATCCGACCGCACACGCGCACAACACTATCTGCATGTCCGAAGCTTGAAAGGCCAAGAAATCGATAGATCAAAAATTAACCTCTCGCCAACAAAGAAGAACTTTGATATGCAAATATCAACTCCAGAAGTTAGATTGCAAAGTACGACAATGCGTAAAAAAACAAAATTACAAATCAAACGTTTCTTCAAGACTTCAGCGTGTGATACCTCCAAAGGAAAAATCATTTGCATTTTTTAATAGACTGCCATTTCAATTATTTAATTTTCAGCCCGTGCAGCCGGTTGACTCGTTTTGCATTAAAACGGCAGATAAAAAGGCCGATCATCAATGAGCAGACGAGGGGCAGGAGATCCCGAAGGGTTGCGGAGAACAGAGAGAGGAAACGGAGAGAGTGACGCCGGCTCGTCTCGTACCGCATCCCCCTTCAAGCACATGCAAATAAGGCCGCGGTGCTTAAATGCATCATTTATAGGGATAATAGCGGCATCATCATTACGGGACTCAAATTAAATTACATCACAATTAGCATAACAAAGTGATTGGTTAAACTTTCAAAACAAATACCCGCCTGGGCTAATGAGCGGTGTTAATTGCCAATAGGTAAACACCAGCTTCAGTTAAACAATTCTAACAATCTTTTTTTTATTGCTTTATTTTGACAGGGTGTGAAAAGATGTGAAAAACAGGGCATCACAGAGGGGATTTGTAGAATGAAACAAAATATGCAGCATTTAATTTTATTGCACTAAATAAGCTATCATACTCAGACTCTGGAGGACAATGCAAATAATCCTTCCTGTGAACAGAACTGCTCCAATTTTCCATATGCACCTATCATACAGCTCATTATACATCTGGGTTAAAATTATAAAGAAGACCACGTCAACATTCCGACACAAAGCCAAAGAAAAACTTAATATGCCCAAGCTGGCCCAATAGCAGGCTCCACTCGCCCTTATGAATATTTAAGTAAACAAATTATCAGCCCGCCTTTGATAGGAATAATTAGCACTGGAGGGCTAATCATTTTACTGACCCCACCTCCAAAATGGGACAGGCTCTTTAAAGTTAAAAAAATGAAAATATAAATCTTTAAAAACACACACACACACACACATACACACACACACACACACACACACACACACACACACACACACACACACACACACACACACACACACACACACACACACACACACACACACACACATGCACAATTGCTTTTTGACAATCATTTACTTATGAAAATATAACAATGCCTATTTACTTCATTTAAGTGCATTATAAAATAAAACAATTGGATCCAACATTATTTTCAGCTGTTGGTTTTCACGATTCCCCATTAGCACATCGTAAAACTCCAGCAGAAAATTCCTAAACACGCAGGAAATAAAATCATCCACAAAGTCAAAGAGCGCACCGCACAAGAGCGCACGGACGCACACACACCCGCACGTTCATTATCCTCATTGCTATTATCACCCGCAATTAACCCGCAGATGAAAGCAGCCCACAAACCCCACCAGAGCCCTGAGCAATGACAGAAAAGTGAAAGAACAAGAGACGGACGGATGGAAAGCAGAGAAGGATGGATGGATGGAGGTGCCTTTATTACCTGCGGGTGAACGGGCGGCGGGCTGGAGAGGGTGCCGGCAGCGCAGAGCGTCACGGGAAAGTGTGCGCGTTTATCGGTGCCATCACTCCAACTGTGTTTATACAGACTCGCATCATAAACAAGCGCATCTTTGGCCCCGTCCCTCACTCGTCGCTCATGCATACTTAAACCAGCAGTGCACCCATTAAAAAAAACGACCCCTATCTCCCCACAATTATTCCTTCATCTCCACTTGTCACCCGGCAATTACGACAGCGTGCAGACAGGGCCCAATTGGAGACGCCGGGCTTTGGAGAGGCGAGCGGCCGGCAGAGGAAAAAGGGGAGGTGGAAAAAAGTGCCGAACTGGAAATGTGTCGGACCCTTTGCCTTTTTTTCTGGCAAGCTGGAAATAAAACGACCGATGGATGAAACGTGTCCAAATAATTTGGATGCACCCACTAAAGTTGCACAGCTTCGCAGATCCTCAAACAATGTCCCTCTACTTTTTTCCTCTTTTGCAAAAGGAAGTCGTTCGTCCTCGGTGAGCGGGTTGCAGTGTGTGTGTATGTGTGTGTGTGTGCGAGTCCCTCGCAGGCTGTGCGTAACGCGGGACTCGGATTGCGCTCCGCCGGGCGCAGCTCTCATTTGTGCGCGCAGCTGCGATACGCACACACGCACTTCTCGCATTCTCCTCTCTCCATCTCTCGAGCTCGCATTCCGGATCGGACAAAAGGGGGATTTAACACACACACACACTCGGGGAGCTCGGAGGACGTCCGGACTCCTTAGAACACAGCCGGTAAGTGTGCGTTTTAATTCTAACCTGCATGGGATTAGCCATGGACAGCTCCGGTGCGCGGATTCCCAAATGGGAGGAATGTCTCAATATAGGAAAAGAATAGCACGATTTTTTTAAACCTCCAAACCAGCAATGCCAAACAGAGAGAGACTTACCTTTTAAAGAACAGCACAATCCCACTCCCTGAAGGAAGAGTCATTGGAAGAATGCCTTGAAGCATTAACTTGCATCAAAATGAGGAATAAGATGCCACAGGAAGGCAACAGCATCAGAGCACAAAAAAAATAGAGGGGGGCAAGAGGTGGGGGGTTCGAGGAGGAAAAAAACTAGCTGACGTTGAGTGTCAAAGCCATCATCAGAGAAATATTTACAGCAGTATTTACACCACTGGCGTGGAGCTGCTCTGCCCCATCACGTCCCAGACCCGTGGCATTTTACATCTGTAATTAAAACAAATCAGCCAGACCTCTGATTGTTTTGGCACCCGAGGACTAATCGTACACAAAAAACCAGGGGTTTGATTATCGGGTGGGTGGGGAAAAAGGGGGTCACTTTTTTTCTTTCTTGCAAGTGGAGCAGTTGTTTGGAGACTTGGGTGAAATCTCTTAAAAGTGTTTTAAAAGCAGGACCAACTTGATGCCTGCTACTTCAAACATTCTTCTTAGGAAAGCTAAATATGAGATATTATTTTTTATTTGGGACAACACTTGCATTTTGATGCTCCTACACTAACCAGAATTTAACCCACAAAGCACCAACCACACATAACCCCTGATATCTGTTACACTGTAAACAGCGTTTTAACTCTTTTTGTATTTTTCCCTCTCACCCCGCATGCCACAGATGTTTTCCTTCGCAGCTCCGGCAGACAGGAATCTACTCGCTGAGACGAAAGCCACGCTCTCCCCCAGGAGACAAGTACAAAGGCCGGTCTGCACCCGGCAGATGCGAGAAGCGAGTCCATCTGCTACGGGCTTCCCATCACCACGCTGAGATTGAAAAGTGAGGCTTGCGCGTTTGCGTAGACGCCGCTGGAACGCGAGCGAGGGACCAGCTGTTCATAAACGGCGGTGACGGCACATGTGAACGTGCACTTTAAACAAATGAAGGAGAATTAAAAGCCATTTTATGTACACTAAATTGAGTGTCAATCCACTTCAATTAACATGTTTTACAAGTGTAGACGCTAAACACTAAGATATACGCACACGCTCGTACCCGCCTCGCATTAAACAAGAACTTTCATGTTGTGAGCAGTCCACCCAAGCCAAGCATGACAGATTTATTTGGTTAAAGATCTAGCCTCCAACGCATTGTAAGATCAGTTGAACTCGGAGCACTACGCTGGCATGATATAACAGGCTCGGAGTAGCACATTAACTACCGGCCCGACTGGAACATATTTTAACTGTATGATATCACTAGAAACCCTGCCAAAAACCGCCATTTCTGGCCTTAATTCTTTAGACTGGGTTGAACGCTGAATGCGGAAGTGTAAAAGGTTCTGCTGAAACACCCTATACATGATTTTGAGACAAACATGACACCCGTAGCATCCTTTTCACTTTTGCCCCATTTCACAGAGCTTTGGTGTGCCAAGGTCAATGAGAAGGCCAATTCCACCAGCGGCTCTTAAGCACACGCAGAGGAAAGTGGGGGGCTGTGGATGTGCGTTGGGGTTAAGCAAAGGGAACACCGGTGTGTTCGGTCTCCGAGCGATGGCACGATTGCCATGGCAACCCCTCAAACTATTTATTTTCAATTAAAGCACAGGTCCCGCCCCGAGCCAGCGGAGGTGTCGAGAGCCGTCATTGTGCTCAAGAAAGATGGCTCGTAGTAACACAATCACACCTAATCTACATCCAAACACACTACTAAAAAACAAAAGACAATGCATCCCCAAATGAACCCCAAGTATATTAATAGAAACATTATCATCCAAAAGTGATAGCGCCCCCTTCTGTCGACTCCAAGATCTACAAACAAAATCTAAAGCGAATAAAAATCACCAGGGTAAGATCGTGAATTTACATTGCATGTTAAAGATTAGTAAAACACACATACAAGCCAGGAGAACAACTAAAGTTAAAAAATTATAATAATGTAAATTCTGAGGCAAGATGATGTATAATAATTGTCTCCTTGTGAGCAGTCAGAAACAATCTACAAAGCAACTTTGCAAAAGAAATGAATGTATCAATAAAACAAACATTTAATCATTTCTGAAAATTTTGTTTAATACCAAAAATGTACATTCAATGTCAGCCCAATGGGATTTTACACATTGTGTAATGCATCTTGTGATCTTATGCACAAAAAATTGTGATGCTGCAAAAAAGATTATTTCATATTTTAATAATCTATACACTTCGATCAGATTTTGAACCCAAAATAAAGTGGGCGGTCAATTTATTTTTTATTTTCATCAAAGTCTACCTTACTTTATGTCGCCCATTGAAAACCCCATATGGGTTGAGCACAACTATACTTCATCCAACAGAAGATTAAGTCAAGCCAATGTTAGCGAGACCCAGCAGAAATGCCTGCAGCATTTATAGCGATCTCTGTCTGAAGAGGCATGCACTTCTCTACCTCTGATCCATTCGGCTGATGAGTGAGCCCACAATTGCACTTCAAGCCGGTAAACAGCACTAATAAACTCTCATCCGTATCCAGCATAGACGTGTGCTTTTGTTGGTCACGGCAAAGCTTCCAAAAGAAAGAGACTCTCAGAAAAGTCCAAATATCAAGCACAGTTGGCATATGCCATTAAAGAACCAAAGTTTTTTTTCCGAAAATAATAAATCATTAGTATTAAGATAATACGTGGTTTAATGGTTCACAAGCATTTTAAAAGGAAAACACATAGTTCTATTATGGTCAATTGTCTTTTATAAAAGTTGCATTGCACATGTACAAGCATCTCTTCTCTATTTTAAGTTAAAAACAAAGAAAATAAGATTAATGGCAAACTCTTAAGATTCGGCTTCTATTCGTCTAAATGACGTTCTTCATCACGGATCAATATGACCCGAAATGGACCATTAGAGCACAATGATTATAGAACAGGCAACTAAACATTATAATATACTGTACTTAAGCGCCCAGGTATCCATGGAAACCTCCCTTTGCCTTGCATGGCGGAGCCTTAATGAAGTCCTATTAAATAGCCTATAATGATAGTGTCCAAATGTATTTGCATATATACTTCAGTAGGGAGAGAAGGGGGGGGGGGTGGGGCGAGCGACCCTCAACAACAGCATAAGGAGGAATATACAGAAAAAAAACCCAAATCTTCAAAATAAGACGGATAAATAAGCTACGTCCATCGAAAAGGAATTCAAGCAGTCGTGTCAGAGAATCCCCTCACATGTGACTTCCATACACGCCCCAGGCCGGACGCCGGACAGGACGTCCCAAAGAGAGCGTTCGCTCGACTCAATATCAACAGACGCAGCATGCGGCCCTCAGGAAAAGGACCCTGCCTTCAGTTCCTATTGAAAATAAACCAACGCGCGCTCACAAAGGCCGAAACATCAACACGCGCCACCGGACGCCGCGGACAGCGCTCGCTCTCCCTCTTTTTCTCGTTTTCTCCGTTTAATGATACCTGCTCCACTCTGGCATCTGTAGGGAGGATTGAAGTATGTATTTCGCTGGCGAAATAAAAGCGATCGAAATGACAGAAGTCAGACAGTTCAAGCTGACCGGCCACTTCAAACAGAAAGCCCCGCAGAACGAGACAGACTCTCCAGGTTAAATTGGCTCTTCTGCGTCTACCCTTAAAACGTGGCTCCTTCAAAAGCGCATTTGAATTAGATGAGTTGATGAAATCAAAGACTTGACTGTGTGGGTAAATTTATACAAGCAAGTGCGGCTCACAGCAGTTTACCTGTTATGCGGCAGATGAAAGGCGTCTGAATGGCACCTGGCTTCCTTTGTCACTCGAGAGATATTATAATACTGTACAGGCTGTAATTTGTATTAGCCGCACATTGTCGGGGAAATGCGGGTAATGGGTATTTGATGCGCTCGGAGCTGCCAAACTTGTAATGAGATTAAAGGCTGCGCGACGGGGACTCATCAATGACTACTCGACAGGTTTGTCAACATGACGGATACTCAAAATACAGCGTTATGTTGGACTTGTCTTTAAATTTTTGATTCAGGAGACATAATGGATGATAATGATCATTTTGATAAAGATAATGTTACTTTCACTTGCATGCAGAAGTTGCTAGGGTGCTGCTGTGTGGTTGCTAAGGTGTTCAAAGAAGTTTCTAGCCCTAAGGTAAGTGTCCCAGGGTGTCCCAGGGTCAAAGTGTCAAATATAGTTGACATACTAACCTAGCAAGCGCAAACTGGGCATTAAACCAAGCGACCAGGCTTTAGTTTGCTCGACAGATTTGCGACTTTTGAATTTTTTTTATATTCCTTAAATCCTTGTAAATTAATAAAAGACAAAAAAGATGGAATGAGGGCAAGAGGATTAAAAACAACGTGATGGAGAGCAGAAGGAAAGTCATGCACATTTAAGACTCTCACATTACACCAAACCAAAAAGTACACAAGCTTCATCCAGTTCAGCAGTTCTGATTCTATTCAATCAGACACCAATTACTCCCCAAAAAAGACCAAATTAAATCAGGAAAACGGCATCCCACCAAAGAATAATAAACTCATTATGAGGAAATTTCAAACTTAACCGTACTCCATGCCGCAGCTAATTTAAACCTAATTTTTTACTAGCCACTAATTCATTGGGGGGGCTGGGGATAGGAATTACATCTGGAGGTAATTCACTGTGTGGAGGCGAGCCAAATAAAAAATATGAGGGGTGGCGTTGGTTTGGGGGGGGGGGTGTTCTGGTCTCTGAAAACTGGAGAATGTTTTCACAGCGCTGTCATCATGCGAAGATCAGCTCGGCTGTAGGTGCCGGGGGATTCGTCAGAACGGACCCCGACGCTCCGAGAGCCGGATCGGATCCCTGATGATCAGACCGCCTTCAGAGAGTTGCCCGCTTGGTTAGCTCTAAAGCGTCTCACCTCGGCACTTATATTTAAAACATCTCACGCTGAATAGCGTGTCTGAACATCTGTGTCAACACATGACAAAATCTAAAAGGGGGAGGGCTTGTTAGCCACTTCAGACAGCTTGGGAACACCAGGACATGTAAATATTAAAACAACAATACCCCTGATCGTGACCCACGCACCGAGCCCGCCACCAAGCGGATGGGACCCTTGAATAGTTCGAACCCTTACAAAAGAGGTAAAAGACTGAGAGCAGGCAGGCAGGCATGCGTCCGCGGCACGCTCCAGGTGGGAGAAAATGAAAAGTTTGGACTGTAATAATCTACTTTGAAAAGTGAGTAAAAAAGACATTTACATTCGATACAGACTATGACAGCCGCCCGCCCCCCAACACCTCAATCCTGACAAACCCCCATGTCCTCTTGAACAGAAAATGTGTTTTCCAAATGAAAATAAACTGAGGCCGGCCAGTTTGAGGCAGTTAAAGTCGGGAATATGAGATCAAATAAAGACTCCCGTGGCGACTGAAAAGAAAAAATGAAATCGCTTCTGAGGAGAGATGTACCGGGTAATAAAATCACTCCTTTATATCTTCCTAAACGCCACATGTTCCTGTGGAGTGGTTAAGCTTTGGCGCGGCCGGTCAAAGACAGTATGCAAGTGGCAATTTTTACTTCCCGAAGATTTCCCTACCGATATTCTTCTTAAGTCTCGCGCTCTGCAATTTGGCTTAAATGGCGAAGTCCTTTAACGTCAAGTTGGGGGAAAACTTTTGGCGAAATTGCTTTAACAACATTCGGGTGGTTAAAGGCGAGCGAGACCTTGGTATTCCATTAGGCCGATATTACCACGGGTCCCATCGACGACCCGTGTTCATTCTAAACGGAATGGAGGGTTGAATGTGAACTCCTGATTGGATGTCGGTGTGCAAACAAAAAACATCAATCCCTCTGAATCCCTTCAATTCAGCCATCCTCTAAAAAGACGCGGAATTACGGCGCATTACCAAAAACATGTAATTGATTTGCTTTTGAAAAGGTAGTCACAATAACTTCCAGGCCACGTTTTAGCAACATCAGACAGCTATATTGAAGGGCATTAGGAAAACGCAGGAATGCATTATAATTTATAATACAGTGCTTATTAGAGTCCCAATAAAAAGGGTTTAGAGAGTGAAATGATTCACTTATCAGTTTGCTTGCGTGGTACTTAAAAGCAGCTCTCTTCTGTCATTTTAGCCGCAAAAAAGTCGCCCGTAATGACATTGAAAACAGGAGTGGACGGACGAATCTTTCTCCCGATGCAAATGGTTTCTATTAATTCGCGGAACGGCGGGGAAAAATGTAATTGTTTATGCAAAAAGAAAAAACACAGTTGAAACGCAAGCATTTCCTATGAAACGAGCACCGATGCCATTTAAAACGCAGGCCAATCAGAAACGTTGAAACAAACGGGGCTTCTATTCAAAGAACAAATTGCTCGCGTCCGTAAAAAGCTTACACAATTTTGCACCGGGAGCCTAAGCGCAGCGGAAGAGGCTTTTTGATCAAAACTAAGCATTCACAAATAAATCAACTGATCAAAATAAAACATAACCTGGGAAAAAGGGATGGAGAATTGAACGGTACAGTTATGAAGGAATGTGACAAATGTTAGGCGTAAAAAATATTGCTTATAAAATTATAAGTCATCTTTACAGTCCACACACACCTTATAATTTTAGTTCAGTTTTAATTTTAGAGTTAATTTCTGTAGTTTTTGTGTTTAACCTGTAAACATATACGGATGTGTTTTAATAAATTCTTCAGCATTCATTGCTGAATTAACCGATCAATTGGTGTGCTTGATAAAACCACATTCGCATACCTGGAACTTAAACAACCTCCATCGTTTTGGGAGAGGAAAACCAGACAAGGAAGGATGTTCTGACGGTTGCCCAACAGCTGGTGCAGTCGGGTCATTCGAACGCACCTCCCCGAACAAACAGCAGACTTGACTTCAAATACATAGCTGAGCTGTTAGATAATCCTTCCATTGTCCAAGCTCACCAAGTTTCGATGGACAGCCCCCCGCTACAAAGACTACAACCCCAGGCCAATAACACATCCTTCAACGGCAGCGAACAGCAGCGCAGACTCGTGATATCAGAACTGTAACAATGTGCATTTTATCACGAAAGGAGGACGTCAAACAGCAGGAGACGGACTCTAAACAGGGGGCTTTTGTTTGGGCCGGACAAATCCGGGCTTCTCCTCCGGACATTTAATACTGTGCAGAAAACAGTAGTGTACATATGGTTATAGGAATGGGTTTGTGTAAGGAACAACGTACATGTTCTGATTCGAAATATTTCCTTCTGAAAAATACATTGTGGACAATACGAAACTGTAGTCGTGTTTGTCGGGTTTATCCGAATTGTGAATTGCCAGAATGTTGACTAACAAGTGGGCATGAAAAGAAACCAAGACGAATGTTTCATTAGCAGGTAACGCACAAACCGAAACGCAAGTCTCCCGCAACGTGGAGGTTGAACTTTTAACACCTTTCAAAGCCGCAGAACTGACTGCTCTCTGGCTCTCTGCAGCTGCCGCGCTGCACTAATGCAAGACGGTGTCATGTGAAAACTATTCCTCTACCCAAACCACAGAGCCGGTCATTAATGAAATCCAGGCCGCGCTGTGAGGTCATGAAAAGTCTACGTTTCAACGGCAGCATTTACAGGAACAAAATAATAATTCCCAAAGAATAGAGCTACGAAAATCAGATTCCAGTCCCAAGGACAGGGAAAAATAAATAAATGGCAGAGAACGGTGGGCTCTCACATTTTCCCCCGCGCTTTGCAAACAACCGTCAACTGCTTCTCAGAAACAGAGCTGTTTTAAAATAAGAGCAGACTAAACAAAGCCATCCCGGCCAAGACAAACGCTCTGCAACTCTACGCACAGTCACATTTCAGGATGTCTCGGCTTAATTGCGTACTATCAAATCTCACGATGGAATCCGGCCATTTGGCAGGGACCCCGGCGTAGGACCTGATAGAGCGTTGTTTAAAAAGTGTCAGCTTCACGGTGCAATGAAAAGAAAATCGATTTAATCGAATTCTAGTTTGATACTTTTGAGTCGTTTAATTTTGGCGGACGCGAAATCTTTAGGAACAGTATTAAGTTTTTGGGCATGGTCATTTTCTCTCTGTGCTTTTTTTGGTGCCCATGCACCTGCCTAAAATCCAGGCTGTACGGTATTTACAGAACTTAATGTTCCAATTTTGCAGTTGGAGTGTTCGCATTTTTTTGCATTCAAAATGCACTTTGATCAAAACTCTTAGGGTTAAATGGGCATGATGCCTCTGTTAGCAAGGCCTTATGAGCCCCAAACCCTCAGAACGCGCAAGACGGGACAGGCTCTTTCAGGGCTGGATAATCGGTTTGTCACTCCCAGCATCTTGTGGCATTCTGCTTTTCTAAGTCCGACTTTCATACTCCCAGATCCAAAAACTTCAAACAAGCAAAATACCAGCACATTCATAAAACAGAACAGAACCGCTGGGAATTTAAGACGGGGAGAGAGAGCGCGCACACACTCGTACGCTCATTCACACGTACGCCCTCGCACACAAAGGTAGCAGGCTCGACAGCAGATGGTAAAATTAACATTTCAACAGTTCTCTTCTTTCATGTAGGCCTCGGCAGAACCCGGGGTTTTTTCTGGAAAAATGTAAAGGCTAGGGTTTGGAAGGATGCGAGGCTAGAGAACGCATCTGGAAAAGGGGAAGGAGAATATTGGCTTATTGCTCCTGATGGTCCAACGCTATGAAAAATGAAATAGGTCTGTTTTGCAGGTTTGGCCCTCTGCTCTGTTGTGGAAACATCATCTCGCTCATTCATGTGTTTTAGAACACCTGGTGATGGAGGAAAACCAACTTTGCATCCCTTTTAAAAAATACAAGCATTTAGTTGGCAACACAATATCGATGGAGACATTTCTAAAGAGGGCCTAATGCATTTCACAAAAATATTCTTAGCGGGCGAATGAAAAAAATCTAAATAGCAAAGTGTCAGAATGGAATGCTCCATTAATATGGACACAGTTATAGCTAAATGACATGTGTTTCACCTCTGTGACATTTTAAATGCAATTAAAAGCTGGTTATGAAAGAACGCGGACTTCCTCGTGATGAGGGAAATCGCTGCGGTGATTAACATGCAAACGAGCTCACGCTGGCAGAGTAGATTGAGCTTTGAAAACCCCATTTACTTTTGTGTGATTATCTATTTACCAGTACACAGCCTTCAATCTCGCACAGTTCCCCCAGCGCACATCACTCAATTACACTCCCACCTTTATTTACGGAGGCGCGACTCTACGGCATCCTTTAGAATGGCTAAAAGCAGTGTCAGATGCGAGATACGCGGCCTCCTCGGAGCACGCAGCTGGAGCATGTCAAATATCGGCCCTACCATTTGGCCACGACGATTCTGTAAACGCTTCATTAACAAAACGTCTCTGACCGCAGTTTTACAAGTCGGCCCCTGATAAATTGTAAGTCGGTGGAGATGTTCCAGATGAGGACGGAGGGGTCTTACGACGGTCTCGCCAGTGGAGCTCTGGATTTAGATTGAAATGAAGTGCGCTGGAAACACTCAGAGCGCTATTATGTGTCGTCGTGTTGATGCAATTATCATCTGAACGCCTGGCAGCATCAGAGAAATCTAATTTAATTAATTGAAACGGATGAACAACCACGAAATTCCCGTTGTTAAAACGCACGTCGAGATGAATGCCAGAAATCAAAATGTGGAAGACTAAGTCTTATCGTGATTTTAAATAAGGAAGAAAACGTATAAAACACAATTTTTCCTTAACTGCAAAGTGATCCAATGTTTTTTCTTTTATAAATGTAATGCCACTTTACTAAAAGGTTGCAATTATTAATTTAAAAAATGATATGAACTAAGATTAATAAAGTAAGCAAGAAAGATGTTGATGCGGTTAACTTCCGAACGTAAATGATGGTAGCTTATGCATTACTTCATATCATAATCATAACTCTACCAGCCCATATTTTTATGTTCAATGATGTGCATTTAAGTCCTTTACTATATTTTACTCCTATTAATAGATAAAGGATTGTGTTAGAAAAAAAAAATTATTATCTTTACACTGAAAAAAATTGTGTTGTAAGAATTACTTATCGGTTCCACATGTTTAAGTCACGTTGCTTTAACATAACTTTTTTTACATATTTCAAGAGAAATAATGTTAAGAAAACTTGAAAAACACCCACAACACCCTTTTTAGTGTAGTCTATCTATTAACAAACTTTAAAAGCATAACGGTTGCATAAAGTACTCTTTAAATCCCGATTGCTATTAAAAGACTTGCTTTTGAGATATAGGCTAAACTGAAAATGTATAATCCAAAATGCTGACATTAAGTTTAAACAAAAATTTTAATAATTCTTACTAATGTGAAAAATAATAATTCATACTTATTTTAAAACAGTCAACAAAGTCCTGTTTAAACAAACAAACCTCAGCTTGTGTTTGACTCAATACAAGCTGCGGAACTAAGATATTCTATATCTCTCTTTAGGCCTCGAAGCTTTAAATGAACCCCGCTCCAATGGACTGAATGTTGCACATGAGTCCCATCGCCATGATCTTTAGCCCCAGGATGTGGTTTTGAGAAGCCCTTGGCTTTCCTGAAGCTCCTGCCCTCTCATCCAGCATCAAACAGTCCCTGTTGATCCAGCCAAGAGGGTTCAAAAGAGCAAAAAAAAAAATGGAAACAGTGCCATCCAGTGATGTGTCTGGGCATCCCTTTTGGGATTGAACTACACTGACCCCAGGCTTGATCCCGTGTCATGTGCTCGTAGGTACTACAGACACCAGAAAGAATACATGTACGAGCCCAAGTGTTGTGATTATAGAGCAAGTGGGAGGTGAAGAGATAAAACAGAAGAAAACTTGCCCATCTTAATCTTATATATGATTCAGAAAGTAAGTTAGCAGGTAAAACCTTTATGTTAAGGCACAATATTGTGTGGTTTATTACTGCATGTTACTCTATACAATTTAGTGTGTTCAACTACCCAATTCAAAGACATGTCGACATTGATTTTTTTTTCTGAAAAAGCAGCTATGGAACTCAAATAAAACAAATAATCAAGGAAAAAAATTAAACGTGAAATAATATGAATTATATAAACCTGTATGTATATCATTTAAATAAAGCTAAAATGTATGTTTCTAAATACATTTTTAACTTTCCTCTTTTTATAATTTAGTTTTTCTGGTCTCATTTAAAAAAAATACTTTTCTACTATTTTAATCACATCCATTTTCAGATCGGAAACAACTTTAACCCACTGACATCCAAATCAACAAAGTGATGTCATCAATAAATATCCTTCTAAACACAAATATGTCAAATTATAAAATAAACTTAGCATCATAATTAATTAAAAAAAATATTATTTTTAGCACATGCAGTAAAAACTAATTTGCATTTAATAAACCTTATACAGAATATATATATATATATAACATCTTGCAAAGCATTTAACTCAAAAGAGGTCACAGGAGGTCAAAGCCATTGTTTTCCATTTATAGTTGCCACATGAATCGAGGAAAAAAGGGAAGAGGGAAAAAGGCAATGAAAACACGTTGATGGCTGATGATCTTCTCTGCTGTCAAGTCAATGAAAGGAAACAATGCAAAGGAAGAAAGGCAGACAAACAAGTCGTCCTCATGGAGAAGTGGGTAAATCATATATTTAGAAAGCTCATTAGTCGCAATACGTATGGTTTCATCATAGGCCGAGAGAGAAACTCTTGTAAAGAGAACAAACATGCGGGAAATGCATGCGTGTATATGTTGAGTGAGAATAAAAGGCGTACATTTATTGTCTCTGTATACAATGGTCTCTGATCAACACGCAGGTGCACGAGACAAGCGCTAAAAGCCAATTTGCTGTCAACAATGCCATTCTTACCTCTACTTAAAGGTAATAATTATCTAGTGTTAGTGCTGTCTGTTTGTGTTAAGCGCAGAGGGCGATCCAGCGAACAAACACTGTGTTCATGCAGGGTTTAAAATTAACACGAGTCGACAAACACCAAATGAAAGTGAAAACTGGCTTTTACTAGCCATTTGCTATAATGTGCCTTGTGATATTACATGCTTTTAACTAAAGTGATCGGACACAATGTAAAGACTTATAAAATAAAAAGTGAATGATGGGAAATAGGGTCGTAAAAACCATTAAGCGTGATGAATCGAGCACAGAATGAAAGTTTGTGTTTAGATATTGCATGTCTTTGTTCTTTGTGTTCCTTTTTATTTATAAAAACAAATACACACACACATAAATAAAAATATACATATGTATTTCTATGTATGTATTTAAAAATATATCTTAATATGCACAATACCATAGACATACATCATCTAAACACACGCTTTTATTCTGGATTTATCATTTTGACAGCCCTAGTTTTAATATTTATATAATATTGCAAGAAAATTCTGTCACTTTTTCAATCTCTTGTCACTTCAAAGCCGTTAGGCTTTCTTTCCTCCAAATATCTTCCTCATATCTTGCAAAGAAAGAAAGTCATAAGGGTTTTAAATGACAAGAGTGTGAATAAATGATCTACTTTTTTAGTTTCAGGTGAACTGTCCTACTTACTTAAATTCAAGTTAATCTTAAACCCAGCATGTGCCTTATTTAGTACACATTAGTGTCCTACACACCAGGAACACAGACTTACACACTCGAAAACAACATCGTCCCAGGATCATTCATAATACCGCACGCTTCGCCTGTGACCAGTCAAAGGAAACATCAAGGTACTTGAGGTTTTATTAAACGGCATCTCTTAAACGTGATACGAGGCAAGGCTGTGCATTAAAATCCTCTAAAGGCATTGAGCTACGCTGGAAAGGGCTGAATCTCCCAACAATAGCTGGCAGGAGGGCAGTATCACCCAATCCAAACGCCTTCCATGATGAGCTTCTGAGAGATTACAGTAGCACCCCCCTCGCCATTTACATAATGTAAAAACTCTCTCTTTCTTTCTTCTCCTCCAACTATTCACTAAATAAATGAGGAAACTATCAAAGCAATGGAACGTTTGATAAAAGACAGACGAAGCGAATTCAGAACGGCCACAATACACTCGGCGAGTGGCAGCATTGAGAGGCAGCCGAGTGAAGAACAGCCGGCTGAATATTTCTGACGGAGGACAATGCTAACGCATTAGGGTGATACCTACACCTGCCCTAAGTCAAAGGGAATCGCATTCAACCCTTGTTCTTTATCTCCTGCGCTCTTATAGAAATGTGGACAATGTAAATGTATAGTCAACGTGAATGACTTTTCACAAGGTTAAGACAAGGCAACGTGACCTGCTTTGTTCCCTTTTCTGGTTTTAAGAACGCTGTTCACATGAAGACGCACCCTTGTGAGGGACTGGCCCGGTTCAACCGCTCGCTCGTGTTAAGGTCCGCGATGGGTCATGATCACATTGTCTGTGGTCTGGTTGGAGGTTTCTGCCACCCATCAGAACTGCAAAGAGGTCAAGATCGGCAGCTGATTTAACTTTCATCATGTGACATGAGAATTGATCAGAATATGAAGTACAGGACTTTTTATCCAGAAGAATTTGATCATGAAAATAAGGCATTATGGTACTGGTTAATATTTTGTTCCATCCATGCGTTACCGACTACATCAACGGAAAGGCAAAGTCATTTCGGGGACGGAGAATGTATTTAAACTCAAAAAAAATAATGTAATTGTGTGATTTATTACAAAATAATGAAGAATAGAAATTCATCTTTGATTATTTGGATTGAAATTTTTTTTATGTTTTATTCATGATTTAAGGCTGGATAAGCAATTTTAATGACATATTTGGAAAGTGGATTATGATGCAGAAGATGTGACACATGTATTAAGGAAGTAATGAATTGTCCATGTGCATGTCACCCAAAAAAAAAACATTGACTGGCATTAACAAACTGTAAGGTCGCTGCAAACAATTGAACACTAGATCTGAATTCTATAAGCTGACAGAAATAACTGGGCTTTGTGGTACACCACAAGTGCATTTCTAGAGTCAGTCCTCTGAAATGGATTCAAATTGAGTCGTTTTCTTCCTCTGTGCCTCTCAAAAAACATTGAACCTGTGAAATTCCTGAGCCATAACAAACAGCTTCTATCTCTCATACCTCCACAAAACATCTCATCTGAGCCTTTCTCCAGGAATCCGCCATCCAATCAGAGCCACAGGCGTGCGTCCGTGTGTGTTTTCAAGACTCCGTTTCAGAGAATTCTCATAAGACCACCTATTTTATTTACTTTATCTCCAATAAAATGGTTCAGTGAGCATTAGCAACTTTGAGACACGGGTTTCAATCAGTCCCGTGGCAACACTGTCAGTCTGCATCCAGCCCTGCGCACGTGTGTGTTTGCGTGCATGAGTGTGTGTGTGTTTGTGTGTGCGCGTGCGAGTTGCAGACAGGGTTGACAGAGCGAAGGTAGTCGAATCACAGATGAGAGAAGGCAAGAGAAAAGCTATGAATGAAAGAGAGAGATTTAAGTAGCAGAAATTGGTTTAATAAAAGGAAAGATGTGGCCGAAGATGACAACAAATGGAGAGGCTGAAAAAGAAATGAGGGAAATTGGCGGCGCATGAAAAAACCTTTTGCGAGATGAACCTGAACATTTCAGATGATCTGCGTTTTGAGTACAGCATCAGTCAATTACCACCGAAAATAATTTAGACGGAATTATACCAAAGAACTTGCACTTACAACGTAAGTAAAAGGGGCCGTGAACCGTAAGGTTAAAATAGAAAGATGTGCTATGAAGGATCTAAATCCTCATTCTGTGTTTAGATCCGTATATCACGCAAGAAGGAATACATGGTCAATAACAAACCAAAGGCCAAAGTTGACCCTGCCTGTGAAAGCCAAGCTAAAGAAAGTTTTTGGGTAGTTGCTTTATACATAAAATCATTCTAAAAAATGTTATGAGAATTCTGTGAAAAAATAACATTGATATTTTTAATATTGACTTGATAAAACCATCTCAAAGATTGAAATTAAAGTGAAATTAATAGGTAGAATTAAACTTGAATGTTGGTGTTCTCAGAGGTTGATTTGATGACTTTAGAGTGGTTTTCCAAGGCAGGGTCACAAATGTATTAATGTTGACATATAAAGATGATCTCAATCAGTTTTGTCTATCAAACTTTAAAGAACATAGCAGACACATTCAAGAGTGGGAGAAGTGAGAGAGACTTTAAAAGTCTTCACAGGTGAGCAAGGCTGAGGGACACCCTGTCTGTTTGGTCTCTCTGAGAATAAGGTCATGTTTATGCAGAACCTCGTATGGGTTCCCTCTGGCTTCGACAGTCAACATCACTCCACTATTCTCAGAATCAGGTAGTGTGACCGCAGAATTGGCCCAGAGGCGGCGCTTTCATGAGCACCGGTTACAAAAGTAAAGCGTACGCCAGAAATCAGAGACCCTTTCCAAACACTCCTTGGATTTGGCAGACGGTTCAAGACACTTACACGGCACACATACATGTCAACGTTCAAGCCATGTGACCCGAATCGGGCTAGCCCTCGTCCTGACAACAAACAATTTCCCATCTATCAAAGCAGGTAACCGTGAGACGGTTTGATTGTACGGACTTGCGGTTTACATTAGGGAAGCGAAATTCCAGGCTCTGGATCACTTTTCAAACTACGATCAAATTATTGTGAAGAACAAAGGCGTTGCCTTGTATCTTTTGTCGGAAAACTTTCTCTGTGAATGAGGCCCGACAAAGCCTTCAAATGGAAGCATTTCAAAACAAGAGCTATCAAAAGCCGAGAGCTCTGTAGACGTATAACATTTCTTCACTCCAGCAAAAACAACATTAACTGTTTACATAAGATCTCAAACACTTCAATGCATGGAAATCTTGCAAGAAAAATTTGATTTCATAAAACACACACACACACACGCACAAATTAGAGACTAAGCTAATTTAATCTAATTTACATTTAAATGAATCCTTTTTGTGGCCAATTATTCACATAATCTAGGAGTCTTACAACTCCACAGGAGTCCAAAATCCTTCAGACTCAGTTTGTTCAAAGCGTCTAAATAAATTGGTTCTGAGAAACCAATAGCAGTGAATTGAGGACTCTTTCTATGACATGTTTTATACCGTAATACAAGTTTTGCAGTTTAAAGCCAGATTTGACAATTGTCCAAACGTGAGTTTCGACCTGCCTTGTTATGCAATGTCAAATTTCTCAACATTGAGACACAACAAATCCCAGCCCGTTCTCTACTAATCCATCCATGTCTGCACCATAATCCGTCCCAGGACAACACAACGGGGTCCAGGCCTACTGGGAAAACACACACCGTCAGACAAGATGACGTGAGACCAATGCATTGGACATGATCACCTGCAAGCAAAGTGTCTGGATAATTCCTCCCACCTGGATCTACGGGTCAAACCTGTG
Source organism: Triplophysa yarkandensis (assembly GCA_033220385.1). NCBI lineage: Eukaryota > Metazoa > Chordata > Actinopteri > Cypriniformes > Nemacheilidae > Triplophysa > Triplophysa yarkandensis. The sequence goes on along the minus strand of CM065669.1, from coordinate 12,422,784 downwards.
TCAGCCCACTCTGATGTCATTCCTGAAAGCGGCTCTGGTTTCATTCCAAGCAATGGAATGAATAAAGCTCCAGATTTGAGAATAAACTACGGTGCACAACCTTGACTTAAACTAGAAGGCATGACGGTATTGAAGGACTGGCGACACGGAGAAGTCATAGTGAAGGACATTGACTCCGGCGATTAGCATAGCACTCCGGCTGGATCAATAAGTTCATTGACTCGGTCTGTCTCCTGTATTAAGAATGATGGCAAGTTACCTTTGCAACTCTATTCTCAGTGCATCTGCACATCCCTATCCCTCCTTTATTTAAACCAGCTTTTATGTGTTTCCTTTTTTAATGGCATGAGTAAATAAAGCTGTCTGGTGTTATCTGAACACAAGTTTGAAAAATTAAAGTGTGTGTTTTAGTTTTATCTGAATTGTAAATGCTGGTCATGTGAAGTAAAGGTCTGGAGGTGTGCACATTATCAATTCGGAAGAAAGATGTGCGAACGGCCAAGACAAGGAGCCACTCAATCTCTAATTTGCTCGCAGCATGGCTTTACAGGGCCCTTTCTCAACCTAGCTTAAAAGGAATGTGGAAACTTGGTCCGAATCCAACAAAAACCTCTTCCTTCTTTCTAATGCGGAGACAAAACAATGAAGCGTAGAGGAACGCCAGAACCGTGAAGTGAACCTTTGATGACTTGGACGTTTCCTCATAAAAGAACGTTGGAGTTTAAAATATTCCCTTTGGCTGAGAAATGGAAGGATTGACCAGCCATCTGATCCCAGGAGCGGTCTGGGTTCTGGGGTTAATGGGAGATAAAGATTAGGAGGAACCGGGATTTCCGTCTCTCGTCCCCAACTACAGATTTTCCAATCCCAAATCAGCCACAGAAAAAACCCTGCTGTTGGATATGGAGCCCACATCCTTTGATATCCCCATCCATGTGTCCGTAGCAAAGCTCCATGGAGGTTGCCCTCCACTCCAGGGAGTGGAAGGACTCTCGCTGAGCTATTTCAGATGGAAATGACAGGCGCTCTACTAGAACAAGAAATCAATTTTCAAAGGCGAGGACGTGCAGGGCCGTCCATCCGAAGAGCAACTCCATCCCTTGACTTTAAACTTGGGTGAGATATGCTTAATTGCTGTAGATTTTATAACGTGTGCACGACTGCGATGTGAAGTTGGTGGGCAATTATGCGTTTTATTTTACGCTCTGATCAGAAGACTTCTGTTCCAGAACAGATATGCTTTAAGAGTTCATCTTTGAAGATTTAAGTGGATACTCTTGATATTAAAAACTAATATTCAAATCTCTTTTAGGTGGGGAGAGAGGCACTGGGTCTTGAGAGGCGGCTACTTCTGGGGTTTTCAGCTTCTGGCAGAAGTCCAGCCACCCAAACTTTAAGTAAATGAAAACTTTAATCAGCCCTGCACCTCAAAGTCGAGAGTAATGGGTTGGAATGCTTTCACTGATAGACGCTTCTTTGCCAAAAAAGTAAAGAGCAGAGTATCGCTGGAGTTTATGCACACAGAAGCGAGCAGCTATGGGTCAAACCATGAGAAACTTTTTTGACGGTTTAAATAGCAAGCATGAAGTTGGTTCACATCTTGGCATGCTTGACTGAATCTGAGATTTGGAATTGACCATAACATATATCAAAACCCCACAAAAAGTGGCCATTTAAAGGCAGTTCAAACCAAAAATGTATATGTTTGGATGTTTCTTTGCTTTCAATATTGAAATTCCAATTGAACAGTTTATTGTTGTAATTGTGATGTGAACCATGACATAAAGTTTTAAAACTTTATAATTTTCGTGAAGTTATTGTTTGTGTTGTGAAGGGGCCTTAATATTTCCTCTACGAGGAACTGAGTGTTGTTCTATAATGCTCTTTAAGTAATCTCTTGATGGTCAAATAAAATGAAACTTCAGCATTTGCATAAAGCCTCATGGCTAGCCACATTTCCCCTCCGTCTGCCGTTTCTCTTATTCGCCCTTCGCAACTGCATCCACCCGTCTGGCAATGTCATATACCGCTAATGACGATATCCACAGTCTCTGTCGCATAATCAGCGGCCACAGGCCCTGGGATTCCTTATGCACGTTTTAGACTTACTTGGTGACAGACTATCAGCAGGGCTTAATCAACAACCGAAACAACACGCTCCAAACGTTTACTCGCTTTGCCATATGTGAAAATACAATTGACGTAAAACAGCAAAACCTCCCTCGCGATGCGCTGCAAATCTTTAAGACGTGCCTGGACTCTTAGGTATTAGCCCTCCTATCAGGATGTGGTAGATGGAATGTATAATGGAAGTGAGAACATCAATTATGGTTGAGACAGACGTATCGAACATGCAAATAAGCTCTTTGCGGATTACTCACCGATTTCTCCTTGGTTTCAGAGTATCCCTGCTGCGCTTTGAGCAACGTCCATACCAGGCCTCGTCCTGACCTACACAACACAGAGCAGGACACACATGTAAACATACAGATATAGCTTGGCTTTCCTGCTCCCACATGCATGTGTTTGTAATTGGCAAAACATCATAAAGACAGCGTTGTTGGAAGAGATTCTAAATGATGGACACGGTTTACCACTTGTGTCATATGAAAGCTTTTTATGTCCCTGCTGAAGTAATTACGACAGAGTCTGTCACACGTCGACAACAAAACGGGTCAATCAAATAACTGGATGTGAGCTTGTTTCACGTCAGCTAGTGGTTGGGTGTGTGTCTACGTGTGATCGTTCTCTCTTCTGCCTCTTTTTCAAAGGGTGCATCTGCCAAAAAGATGAAAGTGTTGACAGAAGTACAAGTGAAGCTGTGTTTTCCGATCTTACCCTGAGGGGAAACTTTCAGTTGATGTCCGTGTTTGTTTGGGAGAGACGGGTCCAAGAATGAGGGAATCTGTCAGGGAGAAACGTAATGTGTCATATTCAGAGAGTCGTTTCAAACATGTAGTTTTTGAATTGTGGTTTTTGTAAGTCCTCTGTTTTAAACTCATTGAGAACAATGTGAAATATTGAACTGAACAGAACAGAGAGCGCTTTGGTTTCTTTGTACATGTCTTCAGATTGACATGCGTATCACGTTCTGAATATTAACAATGTACAAGAAAAAGTAAAAATAAGGGAAACAGAATTGCCCTGAAAACAGCTTGGCAGGTTAAAACTATCCGAGCGCAAATCAAACTTTCCATCGAGGCTTCTGCAATTTTTGCTGACACTATCAGATAAGTTGGACTAAATGAGCGTGTGGCACACGCTTTACGCTGCTTCCAAAAAAACTGCAAGTTGTAACACATTTCCTTTTAAAGCAAGCGTACAGTTCACTTGTGAAGCAACGGAAGAGCTCAGACACGCGCAAACCGAGTGGCCTCAAAACGCACTCCCAGAAAGACCCCTGTAGGCAACAAACAGCTTCTGGATCCTGTGGAATGTGCTTCATGAAGTGTGCAAAAAGCGAGGAAAGGGGGGTTTCACTTGAAAACGTATTCTGCAAACAAAGTCTGCCAATTGCGACCTCATCTCGGCATTACAAACTTCTTCACAGATAAGGACAAACTCTCTATTAGCTCAAGTATAAAGATACTCATCATCTTCCAAACAAATACATGTCTTATATTTCAGAAAAAACATTACTTTTTAGAACAAAAAAATTGGAGTAACTTGTAACTCAACGGAAGATTTATTTCCTAAATTCCAGTTTTGCCTGTTCTTTTGCAAATGCACGAACCGTGCAAGGACCGCAATAACCTTTTTTTCTGATGTTGCTTTGCCTCTCAGTTTATTTAAATGCCCCAATAGCTTTGGACTGTAAAAACTCACAATTTATTTCAACTTGCAAGGCAATACCAATGTCATTACACTGCGTGACCTCACCGTAGAGAGTTTACACAATACCAGACCCATTTCAATTCGACATACAAAGAGATCTCTAAATACTATCAAATTATACATACACACTACATTACCCATTCACCGCTTCCTCTAATGCCACTGTCTGATATTTACATGAAGCCCCGCGTTAAGTCGAGATAAACTATTTTGAATCAAGGGCACTGATGCCTCTTCAGCCGCTCGCAGGCTATGCAGATGAAAGTCGACATTATGCTAACAAGTCAGATTACAGTACACAATAATTTTTACCTTTTCAAGTAAATACCATCCCCGTGTAACGGGGGAGGCCGGCGTAGAGGGCCGGACGGGTCTTATCTACGCCGGTCGGGCGATTCAGGGTCCCCGAACAAAGATGAATCTTCAGAGTCTTTCCATTCATCAGTGGACGTGTAATTACCCCCGGTTCACAGTCTAGACGTTTCTGCTTTCAGGGTATTTAACATCGCCTTTGCAACATGCATGCTGCCCGCACCCGGCGTTAAATCTGTCGCAGATAAATTAGCGAAGAATGCAATAAAAAACGAGCGCACAATGAAAAGAACTTTATCCTCCCCGCTGCTAAATGAGATTTCTTTGAAATGCAGATCAGTGGTTCTAGATTAGTGAGTTTTAGCTGCTGTCAACATCATAACAAAATACAAATGCGATTGTTCGCTCGGGCCTTATCTCCTTGCTTGCATCTGCTTCTACCGTATTTACTTGGCTTGATTTACTATGCAGATCTAAATAAGACGCGCCGGCGGCACAATGGCTTCTTAAGCTTCTACATCAAGGTATTTGAGAGCGCAGTCACATGAAAAGCTGGCCCATCAAAGGCTCTTCCCTAATGAACTTCCACATCAGAGAGGGTTGGCGAGGCGCTCAGGAGAGGCGCTAAATCAGCGATGGTGAATGGAGGAAGGATACCTCCACGCCCCGGGAAGATTAACACGGCGAAGCCACCGAAGGGGGCCGTCCGGGTTACTGATTATTAACCAAATAAAAAAAACTCAGGAGGCGCGGGCCTCGAGGTAAGATGGATGCATGTAAGTAATAAAACACAGGCTGCTGCGATACAGACGTGTACATGTTGACACATCTGGGAGTTAAATGTTCGTGGGAGGAAAGCCGCGTCCTTGCGAAGGTGCCGCAACCATGACAGTAATCTTCAAAGCCGAGGCGTTTTATTTGGGGAATAACCTCTAATTTCACGCCATATTTGTTGCATCCTGGGTATACAGATGGGATTACAACCCAAATCCCACAATTTACTTCGGTAACTTGAGGGTGGCGAGAGAGGGAAGATATACAAGGGTACGAAGACACTGCTGATGCTACAGGGCTCTGGTTAGGGTTCAAATTAACATGCACCAGCAGTTTACAGCTGAGGGGGTTGGGGGGGGCATTAGACTCAGAGGCAGTGCACATACAGGAACAGCACATGTGGCTTGGAGCAGAACTGTGACATCGAGGCAGAGGAAGAGGGGCAATGGGAATACAATTGGGTGGGTGACTAACACAAGAAGCTCTGTGTGGCAGATGAAATCTATGTACACAAAAGATTTCTGCATCTAAAACTTAAAGGCAATTTTATTCTCTCTATTTGAATGGGCAACTGTGCAAGCCATCCCTTACTGTTGCATGTGAAACTTTCTCTTGGGCTTGTCTTTACTGACTTCATGCAAAAGAAATGAATGAAAACTTTCTAAGCACGTCCTTTAAAGTCAAATGAAAACCTCCTTGATTCCAATGTGAAGGCATTTTTCGAAGGAAAAAAAACCGCAGAAAAAAACGCCGGCGGTCGTACGACACGAACCACAGTTGTCTTTCCCACATCTTCTCACCCCCCTCTTCTCTAGTCTCTGCCAAGTGGGCACCATGCCAGTCGCATTTGCAACCACAAGGGACCGTTGCCTTTTTTCTTGTTTAATGAAATGACAAAACAACAGATTTACATATGCAAAAACAGGTGTTGTAACAGGTTTGACTCTTCTTGACCTAAAACGTGTTGCGTGGGGGGAAAACGGCAAAAAATCGAGAGGGGAAAAAAAGTTTATTTGCAACAGCTGCCTGGAGGTTGTTTTAGGCTCTGATGGGCATTCGGATCGCACCATCTGCCCTGCTGGTTGCCAGAAGTGACAATCTAAATTAAAAAGCACTCATCAGATATCACGGAAATAAACTATTGCATTGTTGTAGCCATATGCTTCGAGTGGTCCTATGAAAGACAAAAGAGTATAATTAACCCCCTGCATCGCCCCCATTTAAAGGCATCCCTGAGCACCAATCAAATCATCTGCTCCTGAGTAACCAACCCATGCACATTCCTTCAGGCATCTGGATGCATACTCTCACTTTATAGAACTGATGCAGTAGCTAAATATGAACAAATATGAATTCAGTTCAACAAAATCATTGCTAATGTTAACAAAGATATTTACCCAAAATTATATTTTTATTATAACATTTACCTTTTGTAAAAAGATATTTTGAAGAATGTTGGTAACCGAACAGCATTGGCAATCATTAACTTCTATGCAAGTAGGAAAACAAAACCAGTGAATGGTAGCAAGGTCTTCAAATGATCTTTTGTGTCCTGTAGAAGAAAGAAAGTCATAAAGGTGCAAAATGTAAATAGAAGGTGAGTAAATGAATTTATAATTTTTATTTTTGGATGAACTATCCCTTAAAAGAATAAAATGTTAAATTATTGTTTTGAGTTTTTTTACTATTCTTGATGTATATTTATGTATAAGTGTGTATTTTATTAATAGATATATAAATGTGTATATATATATATATATATATATATATATATATATATATATATATATATAATCAGCATAGGTAAGATCAATAAAATATCTCAATATCAACAGAAATATAGTTATGCCCAAAAACAATATAGTACCATATTATATAATAAAACAGTATACATACTTTGATCTTAAAAAAAGGAAATCACAAAAAAAACATCTAGTTTATAAAAGAAATCCAAAAAACATGGTTTTATAACAGCTTGAATACAAACAAGTTCAGACTTTTAATGTCACACAAAATCTGGCATTTCCTCCAAACAACATCATCTGAAGGTTAAGTCCATTAACTCTTGCTAAATACAACAACTCCTAGAAAACAATTCAGGTCAAAGTGTCAAGCTAAAAATATTTGCTCTGCCCTCGTGAGAGACGAAAGGGGCATACATTTGCCCTGTTATTGTTTACAGGAGGCAGGAGGAACAAACCTGAGCCCGCCGTGACCCTGCCACAGCGTTGCAGCTTCTTCTACGGGGATACCAGCAGAAGGCGGTACCATATGCCCACGGCCTCAGGCCAGATGCTCTTTCTGCAGCCTAATACGCCTGTCAGGAGACGTTATCGTCACCATTCCTCTGTTTTTACAGTGCGTTTCAAATAAACAGTTTTTTTTCTTGCTTACAGAATTGTCCTCTGAGATTTGAGATAGAGGAGGACACTTTTTGTGATCGAAACTATAATGGTTTGACATCATGTAGATGATTTCATTGTTCACTTTTTAGGAGTAATTTATATTTTGTTTTAAACAATTTAAATCAACAGACAGTTCTTTACAGCACAAAAGTGTTGTTTAAATATTTCGTCGGGAAAAATTAAACCATGTGAGAATGTCAATCACACAGCGACTGGAGCGTAACTCCTGTCTTTCTCTGGCTCATGTTTACAGGCTGCGGGGAACTTTGGTCTGAGCAGCGTTGACCTTGCCGTTTACTACAAATGACCTCCTGGTATTACTCCGGTCTTCTGTCTGGACTCGCTTTAAACAAAACTACACTTCTGTACATGTAGACAAAAAGCATATACGAGCATCCCAGAAGAACTGAATTTACATTACCGATGTATTCAGGTTAGTAAAAAATCCCAAGAGCATCAGTTTGTTATACATTACAAAACATTAGGCATTACAATCTATTTTTATATCAAATGACAGCCGTGACAACAATAGTTGATTTGTGAGATTTTAAGAAATAAATGTCCTTTATTAAACTGAATCACCAAAAGTGAATATTTATTTAAAACGGCATCATTCTAGCCATCACTGTAGATCTCCATCAGCTATTAAAACTAATCTATATTAGCTGACCAGGAATATTACGAGATAAGATGCTTTAGGGTGATTATCGCACATCAGTTATGTGATGCTATTTCTGAACGTTAAGAATCCTGATCTGTTTAAAGCAAAACGTTCAGGCCTGAAATGCACTGAGCTTGCATGGAAAAATGATCAAAACGTCAAATCAAAAAAAAAATGAAATGATTCTCTTCAACAGCATTCCAGATAATACATTAGCACACAGTTGGGCATCAGCCCAACCCAAAAACCCTCAAAACAAATGCATTTCGGTAAAAAACAACGGCTGTCAGTAGACTGAATCACAGAAAGGAAAAAAACGTAGTGCACTCAGCTTCTTAGTTACAGAAGCACACTAAACATCATTAGGGTGATTTGGATAATTACAGTGCAGAAGACCTTTTTAGCATGTAATACAGTCTTTTATCTAAAGAAGTCAATCTCTCGGAGGCTGACAGCCAGAAGCATATGATCCCGGTAAACAAATACTTTCACGCGGCACCAAAGTGCCATTAAAGGCCAGAACTGTCAACACTAATTCCGCTCCTGCGTGAGGAAGGAAAGACGGGATGAAAAAAAGAAAAAAATGACTTGATCACCTCCGCTTGCCTTAATGTGCGTGAAGGTTGTCATGGTAACGTCTCTGTGAAGTTAACATGGATAAAAACAGTGGGCTACTCGGCTTAATAGCCGACCCTGGTTAGGGATGTTTAAATTAAAAATATATTTTCCCATTCCCACAACCTCTCCAAAGGGGAGGCACGGTCGGGCGTGCTGATTGGCAGTTGCCACACCACGAAAAAGAGAGGATGAATCAAACAATGATTTTTAAACAATGCATCGGAGAGAAGTGAAAAACCGGTCCCACCCACACAAATCACGATGACGTATATTACGTGAGCAAAAACGTCTCGGCTTCCAAACGCTGGAATCGATGTGGATAAACGCATACTCTATAACTAGTCGACTCCCGTGGCAGCTTAATTTGGACGGATGATTTTTATTTTCCTCAATGCGCACACATTAATCCTTTAAGGACATGCTTTTTTCCTATCAGAGCACAGCGGTGCGGACACACACACACACACCAGCCCGTGATTAATGCTGCAATCAGGCCCTGCCTGCAAAAACACCCGGATAATTCAAGTTCGGGCGCCCCTTCCTCGCCACAGGTCAGCTGTCATGCCCCCCTTACACAAACACACGCGTACACACACGCGTACGTGAAACATCGCACTCCGAACCGCGCTGGCTGAAACGGTGCTAATTAAAATCACACCGCGTGGGTCTAACGAAGGGCCGGGCTTCACTTTCAAAGCGAGTTTGGAGCCGGTGGGTACGGTCGGGTCTACTGCGCCCGTCTCGGCCTCTCGGAGCATCCTGTGATGCACACCTGCACTTCACCTGCTGGAATAAAGCCACGTTCTTCTGCAACACCTAAACACATCTGTAATAATATACAACTATTAAAATAATCAAACCACTTTTTGGATTTGGTTCCAGGTCTATTTGCGTTGTGTATGCATTAAATGAAACCGTATGTTGCAGGTGTGCTGTCCATTAACACTAATATAAGATTTATTATGGAAATAAAGCACACATTCATGCGAGGTTATGAATTCATTTTTTAATGTATTATTAATACGTTTAGACATTTAACTTTTATCCAAAGCGACTTTTAAAGAATAAAGGAGAAGATGATGTGCATGCATTTGAATATTATGTATTGCATATTATTTAATGCATATTATGTATTGCATTTTATATATTGCATGTTATTTAATGCATATTATTGAATGCATATTATGTATTGCTTGTTATTTAATGCATATCATTTATTGCATATTATTGAATGCATATTATTTAATACATATTATTGAATGCATATTATGTATTGCATGTTATTTATTACATGTTATTTATTGCATATTATTTATTGCATATTATGTATTGCATGTTATTTATTGCATACTATGTATTGCATGTTATTTATTTCATGTTATTTATTGCATTTTATTTATTTAATGTTATTTATTGCATATTATTTATTGCATATTATTTAATGCATATTATGTATTGCATGTTATTTATTGCATGTTATTCATTGCATATTATTAAATGCATATTATGTATTGCATGTTATTTAATGCATATTATTTAATGCATAATATTTATTGCATATTATTTGTGCACATTGTGTTAAAGAATATTATGCAAATTTCAATCATTAATTATTATTATTATTTAAATGAATTAAAATGTGGTATATAAAGAATGCAAAAACAGTTGCCAAACACAATTCTAAAAGAACAAATGTTAACAAAATCCTTTCAAAGTTTGCATATGTGTCATCTACACACCACACAACAACCCCAACACAACCTTTCATGAAACACACAACCAGACTATGTGTGTAAAGAAATTTGTGTGTCAACAACATCTGTGTTGTCACAACTAAAGTTTGAATGGTTTAAAAACATGAACTCACAACTCAAACATGCAACAAACTTACCGGTGCAGTGATACAAAGTAACAGGAAAGCAACACAATTGTGTGATTATTCCTCAGCTGTGTGTGCTGATGTGTTCGGCTCAGCTGCTGCTGCTGTTGTCATGGACGCGGCGCGCGCGCTGCGCTGCTGTTGGACGCGGAGCTGCTTGTTGTTCGAGGTTCAACACATGCACGTGTATCTGGAGGGGGGGGGGCGGGAGCGGGCGGGCGGGGGGGGCTGTCACAATACCGGGAGGCTCTCGGGCGGGGGGTGTTGTTGTTTTTTGGGCGTGCGACCCCCTCGTGACGTCACGTCCACCTGCTAAACAACGCGTAAACAACGCGAGGCGCTGCGAAGTTTTGAGAGCCGGAAGAAAAAGTGACATTTTGTTTATTTATTTTATTTGTGAAGATTTCATCACGTTTTGTTTGTTTGTTTATTTGTTTATTTGTTTGGGAAGAATTTATTTATTTTGGTTTGATTTTATTTGTGAAGAACACATTTTGTTTGTTTATATTTATTTTATTTGGGAAGAATTCATCACGTTTTGTTTATTTATTTATTGTAAAGAATTGACTTGATTTAGTTTATTTTTATTTTATTTGGGAAGATTACATTTTGTTTATTTATTTATTTATCGTGAAGAATTGATTTAATTGATTTTATTTTTATTTTATTTGTGTAGATTACATTTTGTTTATTTATTTATTTATTGTGAAGAATTGATTTCATTTGGTTTGTTTTTATTTTATTTGTGAAGATAACATTTTATTTATTTCATTTGTGAAGATTTCATTTTATTTATTTCATTTGTGAAGGTTTATTTAATTGAATTACATTTTTTATGAAGTTTTTATTTCATTTTATTTATGTTACTTATTGAGATTACTTTTCATTTAACTTGTTTTCATCTATTTTATGTTTGGAAGATTTCATTTAACTTGTATGTGTTTTATTTTTTATTTATGTGTTATTATTTATATATATATATATATATATATATATATATATATATATATATATAAAATCATTATTATGGTTCAAATACACTTAGGACACACACATAGTTTGAGAAAAGCTTAAGAAATACTTCATCATTAAAAATGTCAAGTTCTTTTATTTATCTTTATAATTTTATTTATAATAAGTGTTTAATAATACACATATGTTGTTTTGTATTTGTTTTCTGTTAAAGTATATAACTGTCTTGATGAATTCACACAAAAGAATTCTAAATAAATAATATTTGTTAAACTCTTGTATTTTATTTAAATGCCTTATTAAAAACTGCACATTTGCAAATCAAATATTGATAATAACACTCTCTGTTTGCATTAACTCTTTATTGTTATTTTATTTAGTCTAATCTTTTGTCTATTTTGTGTAGCAAACATCCCTTTGAAAGAATTGATCCAAATACAAGATTTTCAAAAAGAATCTTATTTATTTGCATAGCACCCAAAATGATTTTTAAATAAAAATGTCGTCTTACATTGAAAGAAGAATTTGTACACTTTTAAAATCTCATAATAAATATCTGTAAGATGTCTGTGGAGGTGTTAATGATATTTATTCATTGATGAAAGAATAATAAATGAATAAAACTCCCACAACATGTCAGTCAGCATGGAAGTTTGTAAAAGAAAACACACAAATATAATGTAAAAGCAACAAAAAAACACGTGCATTATAAATGCATTTGCAGAAATTGTGTGTATAAGAATTTGTAAAGAATATTTTGAGTTGATGTTAGGAACATTGGCTGAAATATGAGTGTTTGCTGCCACCTAGAGGAATGTTTGCAACTGATCTGCAACCTAAACACAAAGTGCAACAAAAGTGTGAACAGGTAGCACAACCTAGTGTTGATTTAAAGTTATAACAGCAAACATTAAATAAAACACCAACTTTTATTAATGGCAAACAATCACAGATCTGGGGAGCAGTGGGTGGTACATAAGTTCATTACACAACAACAACACATCTCCACTTTATTAATTTCACTTACCGAGGTCGTAGAAATGGCACCACATGCAGATCTAATGCACTGCATTGACGGATGGCATGTTGGCTCACGGCATGCAGCAAAAGTCACAATGGGAACCACCTTTGTGGCTAAATTAATTGGGAAGATCTTTGCAGGATTTGGGACTATATAGGAATTAGAAGAGGTGCAATTAAACTCTGTTCCCAGCACAGATGAATGTGATTTATGTTATTAAAGTTATAATGTTAGAATTGCTAGAGCAAGCTTTATTAAAGTTATTACTCAGCAGGTTTTCTGCATCGATAATATATCCTACACAAATCAAAATGGATGAAACAGCAAAATTGTGATTTTTACGGTGTTAGGACTCCGAGGTTGATCTTTCAAAGCTCGGGAGATTGGATGGAGTTCTCTGTTGTGTTTCATTTAAATATCATCTCAGGTTCAGATATTTTTCTGCTTAGGAGAAATAAACCAAAAACAAAAAAATGAATTGTTAAAATAAGGATTGCAGAGGCGTATAATACATGTAGATTGTAGAGGTAAAATAATGATAATTGGATTAACTTTATGAGTTGTTGACATCTTTAAAAATATTTACTTGACTTCAGACTTGAAGCTGAGATCAGTTTGAGACACTAAAATTAGTTTCTAAAATTCTAACAAACATTTCTTGGGAGATGCATATATCATTAATATATATGGAGGGTACTACAGTAATAGTTCACCCCAAAAATGATACTCACCCTTTTATATTTCAAACCTGATTTTCTTCCACAGAACACAAAAGCAGATATTTTGAAGAATGTTGGTAACCGGCACCCATGTCTGTATGTGTCCATATTTAGGAAATGAACATGTGCCACTGTGTTTCGGTTACCAATGTCCTTCATGATGTCCGGAAGAAACCAAGATAATATACATTTACATTTAGGCATTTAGCAGACGCTTTTATCCAAAGCGACTTACAATAGTCGAGGACACAATGAAGCGGTATGTAGCCGATACAACAATAGGTCAACAAGTGCCACAACAATGCTACCAAGATACACAGACAGAGAAGTTACAAAAGTTTTTTTTTTTGATATATAGACTCATGTGAGATTTCTCTGTCTTTGGGGTTTTATCAAGACAACCAACAATATGATGTGAAAATGTTTCATATGACAGAATTCACAACATCGTAACATGATTCAAAACCTTACAGGTACAGACAACGTCTTCTCCATAATTTATGATCAGGGTCAAAAGAGGTCACGGTTGCCCACGTCGACCTCGGCAGGAACACAGTTTGGAAGCTCTTGGCTCTATTTTTAAGCCTGGCAACAGCACAATGTTTAGCTGCAACCTGACGCTGTGTGCCTAGTCACACACTGCATTTGAGTTTGACTTAATCCACACCAGCACGTCTGCAGAAGGGCTTGAGCCCTCCACGCCGGTCAACCTGAACTCCTCCAACTCCACAGACTGGATGAGACAACAGGGAGAGAAACATCCGATGGCGGACCGGACTCCTGAAAGAGGTGCTGAAGATGAATCCGAGGAGGTGGAATCTGAGCCTCCTCCCGCAGCCGTACGGAGAAAGGTGTCATTCGCCGATGCCTTCGGTCTGGACCTGGTCTCCGTGAAGGAGTATGACAACCGAGATTCATCAGGGTCGGAAGATTTGGCCGTGTTACTGGGAGCAGAATGCAAAGTTGGGGAAGAATTCTACCTGTCGCGTCTCTTCGCTCCTCCGGCGTCTGACCATGAGCTGAAGATGAGACTTCAGGAGCAGAAGTTGGAGCTGGAGAGCATCGAGCTGCTGCCTGGATCCACCACCATCCGGGGAATCATCCGTGTTCTCAACCTGTGCTTTCACAAGGCCGTGTACGTGCACACCACGCTGAACGGCTGGCAGAGCCATTTCGACCTGCTGGCGGAGTACGTGCCCGGCTCCAGTGACGGAGAGACGGATCGATTCTCCTTCAGGCTCATGTTGACGCCTCCTTTGGAGGTCGAAGGGACACGGGTGGAGTTCTGCCTGCGGTACGAGAGCGCAGTAGGGACCTTCTGGGCCAGTAACCGAGGGATGAACTATGTTCTCTTTTGCCATCAGAGACGGAGGACTGATGTGAAAGAGAAAGAGGAGGAGAGAGAGAAAGACAAGTTATTAGAGGAGAATAACCACAGAGAAATCAGAAGCTGCCTCAAAACAATCAGGTGAGAGATGTCGAAAAATGTCAAAGATAGAATCAAAATACATATTTTAAGGTACAAAGTGCTTGTGACTGCAAAAGCTGGATAGAAAAACAAACCTTTAAGGGGATATTACACCAATGAATGTGTTGAACTGACTCTCTGGGTGTTTTCAAACCTGCATTAATATTGTCGTCTGAAAATAAAAGATATTTGGAAGAATGCTTCTAACCGAACAGTGTTGGATCCATCACAGTAGAAAAAACAATGATGGTAGTCAAAAGGACTTTTTGTTGACCTACATCTTTCAAAAAATCTCATTTTGTGTTCAACAGAACAACAAAAACTTTTAGTTTGGTACTACGGAACTGTTTGGTTACACACATTCTTCCAAATATCTTTTTCTGTATTCATTCGAAACAAGAAATGTTTACAGATTTGGAATAACTTAAAGCTAAGTTAATGATGACAGGTCCATTTATTTTTGGTTGATCCAACCCTTTAAACTAAAGCATAAAAGTGTGTCAGGTCATTTAATCCGGAATCTATTGTGCTACACACATGAATGATGAATGAATGATGGCTCAAACTGTGTAATATGTTAGAGAGGCGTGCTTTCGCTTTTCTGAGAAACAGAGCTTACAATATTTGCTTGGCAAATGATTTAAAATGTCCAAAATATGACAGACTTTCAATCAGAGAGAGAGAATTTGGTGGGGATATTCTGGTATCACATCTAGATGGTTCCAGAATATCACAGTGGGTGTGAGATTGACAACAGAGCCAAAAAGTAATCCATACCAAGCACCACAATCTTTACATTTATTCATTAAGCAGATGCTTTGATTCAATGCAACCAATGAGAAAAATTAACGTTTTTGTAAATCAAAGATTTAACCCTAAGGGCAGTTTACAAAGTTCACATTTAGGACTAAACATTAGCAACCACCTAGCAACGCTCAAGCACTTCCATAGCAACCACATATGAGATCATTGCCATGACCTGTGCAACTGGCACTCGTTCACTCGGTTTTGGATCCATACAAAAGAATTTAATGGGAGCTTTCCTTGTAATATCTTCTTTTGTCCTGCAAAAGAAAGTCCCATAGGTTTGAAATGTCAGATCATTTTTGTGCAAACTATCCCATCAAACTAGACGTTTAAGGAAAACAAAATTCCAAGCTTTTCTATTTTTCCAGCAAGCCTTCTTAGTTATGACTTGGTGCTTGTACATGCAGTGTGTGTGTGACTTAATATCCTCCTGTATATTTACAGTAAAAAGATCTGCACAGAGGAGACACCGGCAGAGACGAGTGAACAGATCTCAGGTGGGTATGGTTGGATCCAGATGCCGTGATTCTGAAGATGAGAAACTGAGTTTGCTTAATTTTTTCAGATCAAGTCATGACGTTGGTTGGGAATGATAAGGAGGTGGTGGAAGATAAAGATGCAAATATGGCTTCTCATCAATCACTTCAGGACTGTGGCAGCCCGCTGGTATGATCAATGACCTCACTGTGATTGACACACATAACACACTCAAAAATAACCAAAACACCATGTTGTGTGTCGTTATTTTATATTATAACTAGTTATTTTAAACGTTTTTTATATTCATTAATTTATATGATTTATTTATCCTTTGATATTATGTATTTTAATATTTTTTATAAAATGCATTATTATTATTAATAAATTTATTTATAATTATAAAAATTAAATATTTTAATTCTAATACAATTATTTTAAAATAATGTTATTATTTTTTTAAAATATTTTCTTAAATTTAATGACATTACATTCACTTTTGGCTGAACTAAACCTATGACCTCACAGGGATAGTTGAAACCTACCATATTTTACTGAGAGGTTTCAAATCTGTAAAAATAAAAACAATTTAATCTACACAAAGATTTGGGAAGAATACTTGCAACCAGACGGTTGGAAAAATGATATATTCTTTTGCTCTGTTGAACACAAAATGAGATATTTTGAAGAATAACAGCGAAAAAAATGTAAAAGTCTGTTAACTGTTTTCTAGTCCAAATATGTTCCTCTGTGTTCATCGGGACAAATAAATTTCTACAGGTTTAGAACAACTAGAGAATGAGTATCTCATGACAGAATTGTCATGTTTGGGTGAACTGTCCCTTTATAATCACAAAATTCCAACAAAAGATGTTGAGTTCAGATAAACCGAATGAATCTGATGTGTCTCTCTCATCAGATAATAGGTTGACACTTGTGAACTCTTTTGAACCGGCTGAAGTTTAAACTGCTTTAAATGTCATAAGACATACAGTACAGCCTGGTTCCTGTCATCGCCTACAACCTGTCACATATGCGGCTATTATTACATCTGAACTTTCTCAATGAAGACAGTGATAACATGAATACCAATGGCTTTTATCTGTAACCTAATGACCAGCTAAAACGCTTTTGCATATCATTGATTGACAGGTGGATCGGCGGAGGAAACGTCGAGCTGCACGTTTGGCACGAGTGCAGGATTATTTTGCTCAGAAAGATGAACCTCAAACAGCCGATATTGGTGAAAATAATATGGTTGATTCAACGTCAGCCCCAAAGTTGACTATGCCGAATAAAGACAACCAACATGGGCATGGTATGGACACGCCTCCCATAATAATGCATCATCAAATTCCATTGCTTTCTATGGACTGGGGTGCCAACACAACATCAACCGCCCATGTGAAACCTAACGATGTCTGCCTTGCGAATGGTACGGAGGAAGATCCCAAGGCAGCCCACGAGGCCTGTAAAGCTTTTCTGAGCGGCACGGATGTAAAATCCGCTGAAGAAGACACACAGGACTTCAGGTGTGTTTCCGCGGAAGAACAGTTGTCAAACACGCACAACGGGGTCGAGAAAGAGCGATGTGAATCTGAGTGTAAAGTATCGGTTGACTCAAGCTCTGTGGAAATACAAGAACATCACCCTATAGAGAACTCCGGCGTTGGCATCCCCGAAGGGCAAGTTCTGGATGCCCAGTGTTGGGAAGAGCAAAGTGTCACTCATATAACTTGTGCCGAACGTGAATGCGAGGTTAAGGAGCCGGAAGAAGGGTTGGAGGTATCCGAGGACACCAAAGCCATCGTCCCAAGCCCGGGGGAGGACTCACAAAACGCACCGGACACCACGACTCCGAATTCCAAAGGCGGAGATGGAATCTCACCTGAACGATTCACGGGCCGTTTCGACACCTCAAAGGTTAAAGAAAACCCACACGGAGCGGCCGGTGACACCCTGACATTTACAGGGATCAGAGACGAGAGGCTCGCTGACAGACCGAGCGAGGGATCTTCAGAAACAGAGGATCTAAATAAAGCCCTCGGCCTGGAGAAGAAAGACAGCGGGGAGTTGACGGACATGGAGTGTGTTGGAGATGAAACATTAGGTCAGAGTATGAGATGGTGGTCATTTAATGAGAGCGATTTGTTCACGTCGAACACAAAAGACCATTCAGAATTACAGAAAGGGGAAGAAAGGCATTTCGAGATGGACGCAGACGATGATCTCCACACATTACCCACAATTCATCTGTCTTTGTCGGGTGGTAACAGCAGGATATTGTCATGGTGGGGCGACTTCTGGTCTTTGGGTCACGTGACCAGAGCGCTTGTGTATTCTGTGGTTCTGTTGGTGATCTTCGTAACCACTTATGTGTGCGATCTACCGACCTGTTTGGCCGTCTATCTGTTTTCTCTGTGCTGGTGGTACAGTCAGGGTGTGAAACAACGTCTGGACGGGACAATTGATGTGGACTGATGCAGACATGATGGTCATGGAAAATGAGGTCGGATGAAGTATTTCTAAGGGCCAAATGTCACTTTCGAAATTAGACTTAGAGGCAGTTATTCTTCTCAAGCGTGCACTAATAAAATAGCTTTAGGTGACAACATTTCCCCAAAATTATAATTATGTCATCAATTTTTAATAAACAGGTATGACTGCATAAAACAAAAAAAGATATTTTGAAGAATGTGGTACCAATTCACTCGCATTGGTTTTGTGTACATACAATGGAAGTCAATGCATGCTTCAAAACATTCTTCAAAAAATCTTCTTTTGTGTTGTGACGAAGGATGTGTGCCAGGATGTGTGCTTTCTTTGGGTGAACTATCCCTTGAACATTAAAGCAAGAGTTTTTCAACATAATCCCATAATATCGATAATAGTTTAGAGTCATGTAACCACTTATAGTAAATGAAGAGGATCTAAGACGTATCAATAAAATTTTGTGCTATTAAAGAAATAAAAAAGACACTGCTTGTAGATGTTTTTGTTGCTAAATGACAACGATAAGCTTGTTGTCCCCAAAATAAAAAAAAGGTTCCCTCAAACTCACACTTATATTTTGAAGAATGTGGTCAACCGAACAACATTAAAACCATTGACTTCCATTATATGCACACGGAGCCCCAAGGACATGTCTCAAAATATCTTCTTTTGTGCCATACAGGTTGTAAATGACGAGAGAGTGAATAAACAGTGAAAAAAGATCCTTTAACTTATCTGTGTGTGCTTGACCAAGCTGTTAAGGATGTGGTACAGTATGTAGCCTATGAGGACACAGAGAGCAGTTCATGTGTCTTTGGGGACATCTGTGATGGACGTGACATTTCCTTCAAATCCTGTCACACGCCTGTCCCTGAAAAGAGAGAGACATGGAGAGAGTGAACAGATTAGGAATGGTCTGATTTAGGAATGCAATATTATAAAAAACACAAATAGGAAAGATTTCCATCATACCTGTTGACTCAGGTAAGTATCTTTTTTTAAACTTGGACCCATGGACAGTGTGATGTGTGTGTACGTGCATTATTGTGTGTGAGTTTGAAATAGAGCCGTTCTGCTTGTGTCACAGCGGTCATATGATCCCCTCTCCCGTGACCGTGACCTTTCAACGTCTGGCTGCTCACATCGCTGAAGCTGAAAGAGTTTTCAAGAACTCCTGCCATGAGTAAAGCAAACACATTCATACTGCCATCTTACACTTACAAGACTTTATCGCACACTTCACCGTGAATCACACATTTATACACTACCAGTCTAAAGTTTCTGGACACTTTGTCACTTATGCATTCATATTTCTATTAACAACCTCAGAACTATGAGAATTATGTTATTAGTAAAAGAATGAAAAAATAAAGTGGGTTAGAATATATTGATCTTCTGTGTAGTCCCCTAGAATTTTCAGAAATGCTTTCTGGTCCTTTTCTCAAGCTGCTTCTTAAGGTCTTACCCAGAGATGTTTTTAAAGAATTTTTAAGAAGTCTCAAGTGTTATATGTTTTTTTTTCAATATTCAGTCTTAGTCCTAAATTTGAAAACATTTATTAAGGAAATGTGAAGATAGTCCTGAAAAACATGTTATTTTGCTTATATTTTTGTTTATTAAACTAAGATCAAACATTCAGTTTTATTACATAATGTGACACAAACTGTCCCAAAACCTTTGACCGGTAGTGTATAATGAGATGCAATAGATACATATTGAAATAAAAGACTCTAATTAACCAAATAACGAAAAAAAACTGAATAAATCACTCAAAACAAAATGTATTTATACTGAGACCAACAATGTGCAACATCAGACATCTACGCAATACATCTATCCGCATTTCGGTGCATAAAATGTATGCCACTAGCTATTATTAATTTATATTTAACATAATATTTATTTATTATGCACTTCACATACCAGACATAGTTTGAGCTTTAAGTGATTTGGATTAATTTTTCATCTTAAATGTGCATGCAGTAACCTTAATAAGGGACATTAAGTAAACGGGTCGTCATTGCAAAATTGTGTTTCAGGGATCATATAGGTCCAGTCAGGGTTAATTTAGAACTAACTCTACTTTATCCCTTACACATCTATCTGGTTTGTGTTTATCTGACTCTGGGGACACATGATATTCTCATCCCTGTTTAGAGATGAAAGCCATGAGCCACAGTATAATATGTCAGTTGTGTCATGAAAAAGGTCGGGGGCGAGAATACTTTTCATTCATACATGCCTTTGGGATGCTGTTCACACGTCACTATGGTTTTCAAGAAAGAACATAGACTAAATAAATATTCAAAGTTCTATACAAACTAAGATTTTTAGGAGAATAGACCTCAAAAAACTGCATTTTATATTGAAGGGATAGTTAAGCTAAAAATGTAAATTCTTTAATTTACTTAAAAAACTTTAATTTAAAAGTTGTTTCAAACTGTTTGAAATGTCTAAGTTTGGTTGAAAACAAAGACAGATATTTTGAAGAATGTTAACAACTGATTTCGGGGAAACCATTGGCTACCACAGTAGGACAAATATTGTATATTTTTGCTCTATTAAAAATATTTTTAAGAATCTACTACCAAAGGTGGTCAAGGGTGCCCCAGAAATCTCAGTTACTAACATTCTTCTAAATATCCCCCTTTGTGTCACAGCATTACATAAATTAATTTAACCTTAACCTTTTACAAAAATATTTAATATTTATATAAATATTCATCAAAATGATGATAAACTGAATGCACATTTGTTTTGTTATTTTCAGTATCATTCACTGTTTGATTTTTAAAATTTTATTTATAAAAAATTTGATATTTCACAAAATAGTTGTAAAATAGAGGTGTAAAATGTCTTTTTCTTTCAGACTTGAGAAATCTGAGCTCTCTTAAGAGATATTGTAGAGAAATTCTAATGCGGGTATCAGTAAGATTGATGGTCTTTCTCAGAAGAAATATCTGAGACAGGATACAAGAATATCTTAAGATGTAAAAGAGATGTTAAGACTAAATATAATAAGTCTTAAAGCCAGCAGATGGAGCTACATGAGCACTTTTGAAATCTAGATCAAGGCAGCCTGATGGAAACATGCTGTGACAGATTGTACAGGGTCAAACACACACAGCTTGCAGGCCAGACAGCATTCAGAGCCAATGAAATATTGAACTGCCGTGTCTATAACCATAAGTACACAAATAATTATTAAATATTCTCTTTGATTTTGGTAGTGGTGCAAATATGGCTGTTTGACACATGATAGCAGTGTGTACCATCACACACACACTTCTACAGACCGAGCACAGAATCTGGGTTACATCCTGGGTATCCCAGGAGACCGAGCGCTCATATATCATTATTGAAACGTCCCAAGCTCCAGAGGACGGATCACACGGTCCTCCTAACGCTCTCTAATCTCTTCCGGCCTCTGGGGTATGTGTGGCCTTGCTTGAGTTACCACATCTCTCCCGTACACATTAACATTGTGTGTGGTGCACATCATCAGCCGGATGTAGAAAAGCGTTCTGCAAACACAGCAGATATTAAAAAAGGAAAAAATCTATATTTCTATAACCTTAACTGTCGTCTTCTGTGATTAATAGATTTCTAGTTTTGGCTGCTGTATGTGTTCCATACATGCATGAAAACATAACACGTAGTGTTTACATTGAAAATAGAAGTAATACAAAATCGAACCGATTGTTTAATATTATAAACATTTGTCTGCTTAAAAAAGGGGTTTCAAGCTGTTACGTGAATGATGAGTGCTTTAGGTTGTTAAACATGATGAGATGTCACGTTCAATGTGGTCCATTTGGTAAACCGCGTCAAACGCATGACCTAATATTTCTCAATGCATATTCGCCGAAGGTTTCGCAAAGGTTTCTATAAATATTCAACCTATCACCATCATAGGATCCAAAGTTATTTATTGGCCATTGTCCTGTAAAATTCAACCAACTCACCAATCAGAGAGCGCGGAAGAGCGCAAGCATCAGTGTGTACAATTCAGGAGAAGTCCTCATGAGTCCGCAGGAGCAGTCTAAAAGCTGTTTCTGTCTTCTGTAAATGTGAGCAAACAAAAGATTTTTCAGAGTTATGAACAGCGCAATTGAAGATGAACGTAAGAGAACTGCCTGGTATATTCCTCCTTCAATATGTTTACATATCCATACTTTTATCCAGAGCAACTGACACTGCAATAAATGTAGACAATTGAGCAGTAAACATGTTACCTTCTATTTGAGCTACACCAGCTATAAATGTATATTATGGTTTAATTATAATTGACATTACAATTTAGAATATTACTAATATTGATATTGTAAAGTGAAACTGTTATAGATGCTGTATATCTGTTATAGATATTACAGAAAATCAGATTATGACTACATAAAAACAATCATTATACTTGTTGTTTATTATAGTAAATAATTAAAGCATAATTATTATAAATCATTTTATTGTTTAATAATATTTTTTCAGATAAAAATCTGTCATATTAATTCATAATAGAAATTATTTTTATTTAATAATTATTGTTTTACCTGTGGCACTTCTACTTTTTATTAACTGCAGTACTTTTCATTATTACATAATATTTTTTTTAATCATCTGTAATATTTCTATTATTAAAATACTGAAGTATTTATTTCTATTATTTCAAAAAAAAAATATAATTTCGTTAAATAATAGCTTTAGTATTATTAGAAATTATTAGCAATAGAAAAGGTGTAATGTACATACATAATGTGCTGTATTGTAGAATTTAGGGAACATAAAATAATATATTAGTTGTCAGTCAATACACCAAATCGGCAGGATAATCGAGTATGTCTAAAAAAATCTGTAACCAAAATATTTGTAAATCCTATATTTAATCACATTGACAGAATTTGTCAGTTTAAAAAATATCAAATAAATATGAAAATGAAATCGCATGCTAATAGATTTCGAAATCACACACAAAAAAAACACTTGTAACAACCCACTGGTTCAAAAATCACACTTGACAATATTTTTTTGTATTAAACATTGCATTTTCATTCAATGTAAACTTGTTACATCACACTAGATGGAGTTAACCTTACAGTTTTCCATTTACAGTAAAAGCGTTTTATCACAAGACTCAGACTGGGAAGGAGTGGAGTGGATGATTCATCCCAACTGTTCTGAGAGAGCGAGAACGAGCGAGCGAGGGCGACAGAGAGAAAGAGAGAGAGAGATTCACTCCCCCGGATCTCTCAGTGTTCTCTCTCTCTTTTACACACACGTAGACGGTGTGATTGTGAATGTCAGATGAGTATGTCTCAATGTGTCATGCACTTTTATTCTCATGTCTTTGTGTAACAATCTCATTCTTTATCTGCCTCGATTGAAATGTATTTTATTCAACATGCACCCACAAACACACGTGCCGCATGACTGTACAGTACATACAGCCCAGCTCATGAAGGCATATAAGAATAAAACTATACAGAATGCACAGACAGCATGAAGTGGGAATGGGGAGTTGGGTTGCGTGATGTTTTTAACAGCGGTTTTTATTGCTCGCCATGCAACAAGTGATCCAACATGACATTCATCTGCTCAGAACCGAGCCTCTCGCATCATCTCCACAACTAAAGAGTCTGTCTGTCTGTCTGTCTGTCTGTCTGTCTGTCTTTCTTTCTTTCTTTTCTCAGCTGTGGCCTGAATGCGAGGCTCCAGCGAGACGTTTAAGCGTGGAGATGAAGAGGTGGTCTGATGGATAATAATGGCTGGTTTGCTATGAGTATATTTGGCGTGAGGGTGTAGGCGGTAAGAGGCGGCTGAAACAGAAGGGCTGGAGTGTTTGTAAATGGAGGTACTGTATGTTTTGTGCAGATGTCTAGAGAGGCCAACACGGTTTGGAATCTGTTAAAAAAAGGGGATTTTAGGTGAAAATCACATTGTAGATTACACATTAATGTCTTAATTAGAGATGCGGGAATATATCAGCCCATAAAAAAGGATATCGGCTATTTTTTTTAGTATTGACTGATGGTTAGGGCTGAAAAATTCAAAATGTTTTGCAGATGCACCGATATGTCATCCCATAATCGGTATCATCCAATAAAACCCCTTTTTCATCTACTACCGACCGATTGTCAGGGCTTATTTGTGCTCTGTGGACCTAAAATGTAGAGAAACATCACCAATTTTATATTTAATATTAATAGGCATTGTATTCATTAAACACGTTCAAGATAAGAAATATGAATTTTTCATTTAGAATTAAGTCCATGCAAATTATTATAACTACTAAACTATCGGTTTCTGTATTATCATTTCTAAATAATCAGCAGGAGGAACGAACTCTTTATACAAACACATACATAATGAAATGGATGTGCTTCCCCGTTCACTGCTCAAGTCCTCATATTTATTCCCACGATCAAAAAATCTTAAAGCATATGTTGACAGCAGAAGCCACGACACACACACACACACACACACACACACACACACACACACCTCCTCTGTGACAAACTATATAAAAATTCAACATAATAATGAAGTACGCACACATTATTCCTGTGCATTTTGTCCCCAGTGTCGACAACAACTGACACACAACGTTACAACGGAGGGCTTGAGGCGAGTTGTCTGCTTAGCACTTTTGATAGACACACACACACACACACACACACACACACACACACACACACACACACACACACACACACACACACACACACACACACACACACACACACACACACACACACACACACACACACACACACACACACACACACACACACACACACACACACACACACACCACTCTGTGCAGTGCCGGAAACATCAGCAATGATTCACGCTGGGTCACATCGCAGGTCCTGATGCTGCTTATGTTCCTGCAATATGAACCTGAAAGATCAGACCAGAAAGGTTCATTTCAACACTCAAACCATTTTGTAAAGTACCGTGTTGTAAACGTGCAAATGTTGCTGCCTATAACATCAGCAGTGTTGTAAGCGTAAGATTTAAACAAACCCATGAATTTTCGAATTCTGCTATCAATTAAATTCATATATAAATGTAAACTCTAATGTCAAATGCTTCAATGCAAAGAAGGCGATGAATAATAAACAATGCATAAAAATGCATTCAAGATTATACATTTTATTACGTTGGAGTGCGATTTCATTTCTATAAGTTTGATTTCCAGCGAACGGACAAGCGGACGGAAAAGTGTATAGATTAAATGAAAGTGAATGCTTTCAATTAATGCTCCTGACTAACGTCCATTTCATCTGCAAGATGAATGGAAGACGTTTAAAAAAGCATCTCCTCTCAGCGAGTCATTTAATGGTAGCACAGAGGCGAGGAAACAGGATGCGCAGCCTCCACGAGATGACAGAAACCCCACCTCAGGTCCACACCAGAAAGAAGTTTCCATTGCAGAGCAGGCAATCCGAAAAAAGCCTTCGGTTACTGAAAACCATCGGGCTTGTTTTTATTGCTTCAGTAGAGGTTTTATGTTTGGTATGCATGAGCGGAGGAAAAAGGTAGATTTCCTTGCGTGGCTTTCACAGTGATTGATTTTACATTGAGTGGCAGAGTGGACAAACAGCATCTCGGCCTGCAGCTGTCAGCTCAGGAGAATTACTGCCTACGGCTCATGGAAATGTGCTGCACCTGCTTATGTATGCATGCATGTGTGTGAGATGGTCTGATCCAAACCCTACTGAGGGATTCAGAGACATAGACGACAACCTATGTTGTGTTTTAGCAATCTGTCATTTCCAAAGTAGCACATCATTGCTGCTCTCTTAAAACGTGTATGTCTCTGTCTTCTGTTTTTCACAAAAGAGAAAAAAAACTACTTTTAAAATTTGCCAAGCACAAAATTGACAAGTACTTTTAATACTTTTTATTAGTTGGGTCTTTGCAAACCCATTGAGAAACAATGAGAATGACTACTTTGATAAATGACAAAACTGAAAATCCCAAAATATGGAGATACGAGATTTTTGGAAGTACAGAAGTAATATGCAGCATGTTAAAAGTTTGGAAAAAAAACTATGTAGTGTTTAAAATCGGTGTGTGACGATATACATGTCATAACATTTACATAAAAAAAACATTATTGATACTGTTTTATTTTAAAACATATGATATCGAGAAAATCGGTATCAAATTTGGGCTTAAGAACGACATTGTTTAAAAAATCTCTCTCTTCCTCGTTCCACTTTATGAATCAAATGTATATGCCACAAAGTAAAGACAACACAAAAGAAACAAAAAAGCTAAACCTGAAAATGGTATTGCTTATTCGACAATCTGTAATTTTAGATGAAAATTTTGATTCAAAACTGTAATAATACATTTTCTCCATTTTTAGTTTATATATTGAGTATGTATAAATAATGGTCCCTCTATTTACGCTGTAAGCAACTGTAAGCTTATAAAATGTATGTATTAAAGTTAAGCTGTTGTTTACGATTACACCAAAAATGTTGGATTGGTGCCATTCGTTTACATGCATGAACCTGCAATTAAATATAACAAACATTTTAAAAATTAAAAAGAATAATTGTGGAATGTAGTGAATTCTGGGATTGGCATAATTGAATTTTTCTTTCTAGAAGATAACAGCAGATTTCATTATGAATAATATGATTTAAATTTTAATGAATATACTTACAAATAATAAACAATGAATCTTTTATTAAATTTGAAAATATTTTGCTTTTGCAGTGAATGATGCGGTTGAGACATGTTTTTTTATATCTCACCATTACATATTTTCCAATTGCTACGATTGATTTTATAAAAAAAAAAAAACGTTCTCTTTACTAAAAGGAACACAATTTATCTATATTCTCCTCAACATCTAAAACAAACTTATACCTGTCAAGTTGGGATTCCGAAATAAAATTGTGCCCTATATATATTTGTTACATGTTTATATTCAAAAGAGCCAACATATTACGTTCCATCTGGACCTTCTCATGAGGACCACGATGACTAAAAATGTTGCCTAAATGGGCTGCAAGATTTGGAACGGAGCTCATGTGTGTGGTTGAACAGATGGTGCCTTTCTGCATAGAAACCTACCCTTCGTCCACAGTCACCAAGACCAACACAAACACGTCCCGGGATGCTTTGTTCCTATATGAAGACCTTCTCTGGACTCCCGCGGGCAGGTAATGATGCCAGAGGTTTCAGCTGTCCAATCACATTTCTGTTTTGGGTGTTTCACAGCTGTTAGCGAGCTATAGGAGCTGTCACACATCACATCTCTATGCCCCATGCCTGGCATAAGTGTATGAGGGGGCGGAAAACCTCCCTTCCAGATCTGATAGGTTGCCATAGCGACTGTCTTTGCATTGAATCGATATATCTAAAAAAGAAAGGCAATGAAATTCAAGCTGTAGCCCAGAACATGAAATGATTTGTAAAGAGTCTTGCTCTTAACAAACGAACAATCTTTGGTTTATTTAGCTTTTTATTCGGTTTGCATGTGTTTGGGCAGGATGTAGCTACATGGGCGACTGCTGTACCACCGTGTACGTGACACATTTAAAGGCTGACCGTATGTCAGCATATCCAAAGTACTGGCGACCAAACCGACCAAGATTAAGTCGAAGCGGATTGGTTTGTGTCTAACAGCCGTGAAATTTCAATCGCTCCACATTTATTTGCGAGAAGCTAGAAAAGGAGCTGGCCTCGATTCACAGAGAGAGAGAGAGAGAACCAGATTCCTGTTTAAACAGGCACGAAGTGTCTTCAGGGAGAAAGAGAGAGAGAGGGATGTCCTTTCTCATGCATAGACACAAGGAATACTTATCAACTGCTCAGAGACACCCAAACACATCAGGACGGGCTCCGCCAATGGCAGCTCGCACATGTGACGATGCAAAGAGTTTCCAAGGCTACCCCATGTGCCCCCACCCATCCCCGTCTCCACCGCCTGAATGTCAAACAGCTAATAAATGTGATGAGGACGGCTCCATTAGTGCATAACCCTCTGTGTGCCTTGCCATCAGAAAACTACAGCATATGAAGTCTGAATAATAGTCATGTCTCACTGCTTTCATACAGGGTAGAATTTATTAAACTGATTTTGAAAAATCGTCGACGAGCTGTGCGGTTTCATTCAGAGAACATTTACTGGACACAAACACAATCTAAATTTGGACATTTAATATATAAAATACATGCTAATTTATAAAAAATATGTATCACATAATATTTAAATAAAATCTGTAATTAAGCATTTCTAATTTCTTTTTAGATTTAAAATTATTTTTAGTTATTGACATTGACATGAAATTATACTTGTCAATTTGATTTTATTTCTCTATTTCCAAAATGTCATGCTACTTTTTAATCTTGAAAATATATCTTAAGTATTTCTTTAAAAAAATTATTGAATGTATCTTCATATTAAATTATAATATTAAATTAGTTAATATAATATGTAAAATTACAAGGAAATTTCACGCAAATGTCGTAATACAGAGTAAGATTATACCTCATATTATAACTCATAACCCATAACCATAAAGACACAATTCAGACAAAGCATTATTTACAGTATCTTTTATAAAATTTAAAGAAATTAGGGGTGTTTGAAATATTTGAAATCAATTCAAATTGTGCAGTGTCAATGACAGTACATGCTCTCCATCTCTCCGAACACCTTAGCAACCACAGTTCTTTTGATTAGCCAGAACAAGGTAGCAACTACCTACGTGGCAACACCCCAACAACCATCCAAAACACGCCAGCGTCACGGTGACTGATTTGGCATATACCCTCATATTACCGACATTAAAATAACAAGATAGACAAAATGTCATTCGCTTAAGTGTGTGTGTTTTTTGGAGAGCACTCGCTTCATTAATCAGAATCTTTGGCCCGGTGGGAAACTGCTCTGTTATGGAGTCATGATAATGCATGCAAATGATCTCCAGACCAAAAGAAATCACGATGAGCAGCTGCAGGATTCTGACGTAGTCCTTCACTAACCAAGTGATTTCAAACCATACAGTATGAATGGGAAACATCTTACTAATCTGTGAAAATGGGATCTGAGATCACAAACATCAATGACATTAAACTAGAACGCTCATCTTCTTGGAACTATAAAAGAGCAATCCATGACCTCTATTCAGCCCTTTCAATTGCTCATCTCATGTTGTGCAACAGGAGGTTATTACGCAACTACTTTTGTCACCTGGCCGGGACGATTTCCTACACTTATTGTTATACGTATTCTGATCACAATTGCCTACTTTTCTTAACAGATCAAATGTTGCGTCTTTGTTATGTAGTGCTTTTCTTTTAACAGAGAGAGAGACATACAGTGGGAACACATACAAGTTATCCAACATGAAAAAGCTTTTTCATTACAGAACGCAGCATCTGTCTCACACTGGGACCATCCATTTATAGTTTCTATTTGTGAACCCGGCTTCTACCTACTGTCTTCATTATTCCAGCTGATTTCATGGGTGCATCTCGAGTTAGATTGAGTTGGTCTTTAATACCCGGAGAGAAGCAGTCATTGACATTCTCATTTACATCACAACCAGTTACTCGGGTGGTACAGGACCTCATGGAGGTCCACAATACATTACACAGAAAAAATGTTGTTGGGTAAAATACGAACAACCCAACCGTTGGGTGTAAATGACCCTATGCTGGGCTGTTTAAACCCATGGTTGGGTGAAATACAGTGCTTTTTAGGTACAATGGATAATTCACCGCAAAATAAAATAGTAACTCTCTGTTTGTTCCAAATCCATAGAAATGTATATGTTCTGAAAGATATTTGGAAGAATGCATATAATCCCACTGGATATCATGCATAACTACTTTAGATATTTTGAAGAATGAGCTAACGATTGTTTGGCACTTTTGACAATTACTATCATTTTTCCTACTGTGGTAGTCAATGGGGTCCAACAACTATTTCTTTGGTCATCCAAATATCAATGTACGTGTTTAACCCAACAAATACGTTTTTACAGGTTTGGAACTAAGAGTGAGTAATTCTTGATAGAACTTCATTTTTGATGAGCTATCCCCTTAATCTACCAACAGTTTGGTTATTCCAAATTTTACCCAACCCTGTTGATACTGGCCATCATTTATGAGGTATTACTCATCCTCTTTGTTTGTTTGACCATTGCAAAGCTTTACCCAAAGAAAGCTTGGCAGTCATGGTAAAATCCACAGCAACACTGGAGGAAATGTAATCATTGCCTAAAAAGTCATGTAATTAAAGATTAAGCCACAGACGAATGCTGTAATTCATCCTCACTCGTATCCTGATGCTCTCTAAACGTTTCTGTTAGGGCAGTGACTCGACACACATACAAAGCAGGGCAAGCCAACAAAATCAATTACGGATTTCTTCTTCGCTCGTCTGTGATGCTGAAGACATCTTTCTCCTTATGTGGCGGCCTGGATTAAATTTTTAAATCTGAAGGATTACTCCAAATTCGCTGTCCCTGTACGACGCGGCAGAATCAAAGACAGCCGATGGCATCCATATACATAAGCAAGGGCACTGACCGATGTTCAACCCCTTTCATCTAACAATGTGCCGTCTGACCTCACAAAGCAATCTCGGAGACGTTATGCAATCCGCACCACGTAACAATTCATCTTTTGGAGGTGATGAATTCCTAGTGAGACCAGAACCAATCACGGCATTTAAAATGTATGAGTTTCATAGAGTTATATAACAAAATCTCATTAGGAGTTTGCAAATATTAAACTCGACGTCTTCTTTTAAACTAACATACGATTTATTGCCCGTTGTACTGACACCAATTTTGGTTATTTTATTAGTGTGCGTTCGCTTTTAAGGTTCAAGAAATGAAGCTGAAAACATCAATGGTCCCAACTGTACTGGGAATAAAAGGACGCTTTGTAAAATACTCTTCGAGCTTTTGTTATTTGCACAAATTAGATTTGAAAAAAGGACTAGCTGCCAAAAGAAATGACAAAGTTACAGCAGAAACATTAAAGTATCGTAATCCATAAGAGTTATTGTGCAGGCTGACGCTCAACTTTGAAATCATCATGAAAAATCTTTAAGACCTCTTCACTAACTTTCCTACCGAACACTTTTAGAATGCAAATGAGCTCTGAGAGTATCATCATTTCACTCAAATTGCATACGTAGACATTTAGACTAGAGTTTCTCGCTGTTTTAATGGGTAAAGATGCATTTGAAAAGCACATAAATGCAACTTTTAAGAAATATTCCCAGAGGAATTTTAGACTAAATAGCATATGCTTCTCAATTTCTCTGTCTGTTGAACATGTGATATGCGCATTCTTTACATAAGAACCATCTGGAAAAAGAAGCATTATATTAACATTACTGCACAGATATTTGTTAAATGGATAGTAAACTCAAGTTGTTCTAACCCTGTATAAACTTAGTTGTTTGGTTGAACATAAAGAAAGATATTTGGATGAATTTTTGTAACCAAACAGTTCTTGGACCCCAGTGACAACCATAGTAGGACAAATAACAATGATAATCAAATTCCTCATTTGGTGTTAAATAGAACCAAAAACCATTAAGTAATTTTTCATGATTTAGTAGTGGGGATCAAAAAGTGCTTGGTTTCTAGCATTCTTCCAAATATTATTTTCTGTTCTCATCCAAATAAAGCAATCGATATAGATTTCCAACGATTCAATAGTGAGTAAATGATGACACACGTTTTATTCTTGGAATAACTATTTCTTTAAGTGGGGGCAGAAATAAATACAGAATAAAAGCAGCTTTTTTCTTATTCGAGAACAAGATGACAAGTGCGGGGATTTGCGGTTATAAAGCATTAAAGAATGGACAACAAAAATGTGTTAATTGCAGTAAGGTCACGGCAAAGCCACGATTCTATCCAGTGCGGATGACATCAGGCAACAACAAACTGAAAGGTGTTAAAAGAAAAAAGTATTAAAAGCAAAGAGAGTAATTACCACCAAAATGTTCAGTCCAATAAAACCAAATGCCTCTCATGGGACAAAACAATATAAATTAAACAATACTGTTTCACAAACACTGTCAAACGCAACAATTATTATTAAAACAACTTTTTTCCTGAAAAAAAAGGAGCACTCCACTTTTTTTGGAAATAAGCTCATTCTCCAACTCCCTCCTTGAACTAATATGTTAAGTTTAGACTAGATCATGGAGTTCAATTATTGGGCATTAGTCCAATAACATTGTGTGCAAAAATGACCAACACGTTTTGATATTGTCCGATTTAAAACTTTAAGACTCTTCTGTAGTTACATCGTGTACTAAAACCAACGGAAGTGTAAAGCTTTGGTTTCTAGGCCGATGAGATTAGGAACTATATTCCCATTTCTGCGTAATAGTCAATGAAGTTTGCTTCTGTAACATTGCCGGAGCAGGCCCAGTAATATCACACAGCTTCTGAAATTAGTTCCCAGGTAGGTTACTTCCAATTTCAGGCGCTGTGGGACATTACTAGAGAGGAGTTTGCCCATTTCCAAAAAAAGTGTTCCTTTAAAAGATAAAATAGAGCATATGCTTATTTTGTTTTTTTATCAGTTTTCAATTTTGTAATATATATCACTGGAAGATGTTTTCACTTAAAAAAAAATGAAATGCATCTTCTTTAAACATGTGTGGCAGTTTTATTGGAAAACTAAAACAAACTTGAAAGAAGCCATCAGTGCATTCGAATATTCCGATGGACCTAAATCGAAATGCAATTAAAGTGTTTAAAGTGACTAACAGATGACAATAAATCTTGAGATGTTATATGAAGAAAAGCATCACACAATGGAGCGATTCTCTCTGGAGAACGGCCTGACTCATCCATTAATCACAACTCCATGTGCTGCTAGAACTGTGACTCATCACTTCATACACTTCTGCCAAGAAGAAAGCAACGATTCCAGGAGAAAATCAACAAAACTGTAGTGGTGAACATGTTTAAAGAATCTCTCAAGTGCTCTGCAGTGCAGTGATTGGATGGATGAGATCATTGTTAAAAGCTGTGTCCGTCTTACCCCAAAAACAGCTTGCGGTCTCTTTTTTTGGGGACATTGAGATCGTGTTGGTCAAATTGATTTTTTTCTTATTTATGTGGTTTTGGTTTCCTCCTGTTGACTACTGAATCTATTTAGGATAGATGGATTACACCACATTCAAAGACTTTCACCTGATACTCAAGAGTCTAATATTCAATGTGGACAAATTTCAACTGGTAGTGTAAACTACACCTTGGTGAATTCTGTTTTATCTATTCTATAATAATGTTAAAATATACAAAATCTACACAAAAAACCCATATGTAAAATACATTCTAGGCTTTATCTAGTTATTGCAAAAAGATAATGTTTATGTTGGTAGGTCGACATTATTTATAGTGACAGTTCTGCAAACATTTTTAATTGTCATCATTTAAACCCCCTCTTGTCATTTGAAACACATATGACTTTCTTTCTTATGCAGAAAACAAAAGAACACTTTTAATAAGTTGGTAGTCAAAAAACAGTGGCATCCATTCACTTCTACTGAATGGACACAAAATCACAGCAAGTGGGTGCCAGTTGCCAACATTCTTCAAGATATCTTCTTTTGTGTTCTGCAGAACTAAGAAAGTTATAAAGGAAAGAAATAACAGTATAGCCAAAATCGTTTTTTGTTGGACCATCACTTTGAACTTTTCGGCTAAATCGCAATCTTTTTTCGAAAATAAATTGTCTTTATATGTGTAAAGGTCAAAAATGATTTTCTGAAAAATCCTACCTGATAGCTTAACTCAAATTTTGTTACTTTGAGTTTGGCATTGCCAATTAAAGTATAATTATAAGTATATACAACTGGTTTTACACACAACCCCAAAACGTAATGTTCCGTTAGAATAAAAATGCATTGTTACTCTGCATATTTTTCTTTATTTGCCTCTCTTGTATGATTGATTACAGTTTTGAGACTGTTTGTAAAAAAACGATAACAGACAATTTATTTTTTCCTTTTTTCAACATAAAATGGCCAGAATTTTAAGAACAACATGTGAAAGTAGGACTTTCATATTTTGTGTTGACTGGATAATCAAACCAATGTACCAAACTTTTGAACCGCTTCTAAATTACATTATAAGACGGGTATTTTACAGACCGGTTCACACACTGCACCAAACAGTATGTGCACTGTGCTTGCTTTGAAAGTTATGATCATAAACATGTGACCCTAAAACTTTGTCTCTAACTTTTCAAAGTATTACACCATTCCCTTATTACAAACCATTGCGGTATGCAAACTTGGGTAATTTTCAATCATTTCAAGATATCTTGCAGCTCTAATATTACCAGTTTTGCATGTGTAAAACAATGATGAAAACATCACAAGGATATATTTACCATTCCCTTTAATAGCCCTCTCCTAACACAGATTTAAGAGCAGTTTATCATAGGATGACATTGACTGCCTCTGTGAACATCTTCACCTGTTCAGAAGTGGTTTGCCGGTGGAAATACAGGAGAAAAGCGTGGTTAAAAATAAGCCGGCGCTGTGACACGACTGCTTTCACTGCGCTCTGCAATTACCAGCAGTGCAATCAGCAGTTTCGCTCATTTCCCTGATTGACAAGCGCTGACGGCTCAATTGCAGAAAATCTACGGCTACAGCTTCATAACTAAATGGAACTGACGTACGTGCTCATCTGCTGTCTCTCGCCGCAACCGTGAGATCTTTTAACTGTGGGACACCTGACCGCTCACCATCAGATTCCATTAATAATATCACCTGTTACAGACGCTTCATCGCGCCTTGATGTGGACGTCAAAACCTGGCAGAATTAACCAGTCAAACCGTTATTTAGTGTAATTCATCTTTTGGTTTTTCGGTATACACTGCACTCCCTCCCAGCTTTGGCACACTTAGTGTTATCTTTATATTACAGTAGAGCGCCCGTGCATTTCTCGGTCAGACATCGATTTGAAAGCAAAGCATTCTGAAGTGTCCTGCCACAGACGGTCAGCCAAAGTAATTGCTGGGAGTGAGCAAGCAGAACCGGCCGTGGACAAATAGGTCACTTAAAAAGGTTGTTTACCATGCTCTTGGACATGATTCCTGCCCCATGGAGGGAATTCTGGGATAGCGGTGTGATTATGATTGACGGCGCTTTCGTAACCGTGGATACATGTTTTGGATGCTGGGATCCAACATGCAATGTGGTGCTGCTGGTGTGAGCATTGGGCTTTCGAGATTTACGGAGCTTTAACTGTGTTCATACATTAAGCAATTTAAACACAAAAAAAGAGTGAAATTAAAAGCTTTGAAATGAAGTTAATATAGTTTTCATTGTGTGTACATGGCAGTCAAAAATGAAGTATATAAGATTAATTCTTACTATTAGAATTCAACGAAATATAAGGTGTGTATTACAAATATGTTTGTAAAATAAATACTGATTTCTCTTTACTAAATAAACTTAATTTAGAAAGACATTTTTACTCGATTATTTTAATTTGTACTACTTATTTTCAAATGAAAACAAAGAGGAAGATATTTTGCTAAACGTCTAAGTATTCAATGGAAGTCGATGGGGCTTCGATGGGGGTCAATGTTGCTTGGTTATCATTCTGTACAATTTCTTCTTTTCTGTTCCGTGGAAGAAAGAAAGCCATGCAAAGGCATCTGCTTAATGATCAGATGTAAACATAAATTTACATTACATTTCCGTGTATTCATTTGGCAGACGCTTTTATCTAAAATGGCTTACAAATATTGTGCAGTTGTCAATGATCACTGCAGAGTAAACAGAGGGTAAGATGTCTTGTTCAAGGAACCTTCAGTCGTTGTCTGCTGGCACTGAGATTTGAACCCACAACCTTCTGCTTACAAGTTCAACTCTCCAACACCCAGACCCAAAGGGAATGTAAGTAAATCAAAGATTCAATTTTGGATGAACGATTTCTTTAACAATGAACTCCTTCGGGGTCAATAAACAAGGCTTTGTATTCTCTCACACCACAAACAGAACGTGACAACTATCCAAAAAAGCTAACACTAAACCAGCACTAACCCGCCTACGCCATTAGGAAAACGGCACGTGATGTCTAACAAAGCATTCTGCCAGTTCGCCATTGCAGTCGCAGCGTCCAACAAAGAGAGGTGATGTAATCTGCTTTGAGGATATTACCAGCATGTGTTCGAATGAGGGTGTGACGGCTCGATTATTAGTCTGTTGACATCTCTCTCCGAGCCTGCAAAGAATCCTGATGCATTCGCATGCACTGTGAAACCGGAGCGAGGGCAAGGGCTTCGTGACAACAACAGCACGAGCGAGGCTAAAGTCTGCATCACCATGGCAACAGTGAAAGCATTCAAATGTTACTGTCTCGAGACCCTGCAAAAGCTCTTCTACGCACTCCATCCAATCGCCGCGTGATGAAAGCGTTTATGCTAACAGTTTGATGACTGTTTTCCAGTCTTGTTCATCAAGCGGTTTGTGCATAACACTTTATTTTGGATGAACATTAGCTGGAGAGCTTTTTGTATGGATTTATGTATAATGAGAACCTCATTGAAAATCTGAGAAGGGAACTGAACCATGATGAAACTATTTGGACCATATTAAGTCACCTTTTCATTGACGCACACAATGTGCATTTTGATCATGCAGGAAAACATGGATCATAAGATTCTGTCCATGCCAGCTCTTGTTATTAAAACAAAATTCTGAAACGCATGTTTATTTATCAATATACACCTCCAGTTGTGTCACATGTACGGGTGTCTTTATTTTTAGCATCCTTTTGGAAATTGGCTTAATACATCCAAATCATTGCCTGCTTAAAGATTCACACGACTGAACCACTTGGCAGGAGCCCCGGCGTTCTCCATATGTCAGAGAACAAATGTTCCCGAAATCTGATCATCTACAAACATGTCAACCAACGAGAAAAACCCACCAGGCAGAAAACAAATGGTTCGTGTTTGCAGAAAACTTTCAAAAGAAAAGCCGTGGATTTTTTGAACTTCTCTAACATGACGGTTGATCTACATATATGCAGCGCACAGAAGACTTTGATTTAAGATGTTTTGCCTGAGCAGCCCGAACGAGCCTGTCTCTAAATGCTCGGGCGTTGGACCATGAAATGGTTTTAGATTTTTTTCTGTCTCAGACAAAGAGGTGACTTCGGAAGCGATGGAAGTGAAAGAAGCACTGGCGTAATTTGTCTTTGTTAAGGAAAAAAGTACAATACCAGACAAAACACAAACAAAACAAGTGCTTTGGACTCGAAACCATTGATCATAAAATCCATTAAGATCTGACAGGCCACAAGATTGGAAGTAGGTCAGTGAGCTTCTCCTGAAGACGAAACGGAAGAGAAAGTGATTAAAAGCTATCAAACTTCACAGAAATGAGCTGATGTCTTAATTTATTCTGATTATGAGGGCAAATAATAGTTGCTTAAAATATTCAACATCAGACAGTTGAAGCGGAACATTACATGCACCACATGCAGAGCCCTAACAGAGATACAAGATGATTTGTGGGTGAAACCGACTCCGGCTCATTTCAGATCCCAGCGTCCCCATCTCAGCTGTCCAGCCAGTGAGTCACCGAGGCCAGTCGCCGTTTATCTCCGCCAGCATCCCAGCTCTGTTAAGTATTTAACATCCAGAACATTAGCACAGAAGCCACGGGACCATCCATTCGTCATGTCTCCTCAAAGGAATTCATTATGGATGTACCAAAGGCTCTGTACAAAGGCGGCCATCACTTCCATTTTCATCTCCTCTAAGAAATCTATTTCAGTGGTAATTAATCTTGATAGAGAGAAAGAGTTCTGATTCTTGTCCAGCACAGGTGGTTCGGCAAGTTATCGCTGGTGGACGAGATGGTTAAGCTTAGTTCAGCAACATTTCAAAGCCGGACAACTTTCAAGTGAAACTGCTGTTGGATGATCAAGATGTTGGGTAGGTTGGGTCTTCCAGAACAATATGCGGGAGAGAAAATGTCAACCTGCCAACCGGTATACAGTTATTGATGACAATTTACAGTATTTACATTCATAAATAATGCACACGGATCATAAATAATGCACACGGACAGTCGACAGTTTATATCATCATCATGTTTACACAAATTCATAACTATTTCCAATGCGGTGACGTTGTATGATCTCATTTGTAAGTTTCGATTTAACACAAGGACGGTTGGGTTAATACGGCAGCTATAAGGAAAAAGCAAAACAATAAATCACAAAACATATAGCAAATCTGAAAAAAATATATATAAATAAAATTAACAAATCTGAAAGATACAACCAAAGGTTAAGGGGTTGGGGAAGGGCTTTGGAATTCACTTTGTAAAATAGTTCATGATACATAAGATAATGTGAAAATGTGCGATATTATCATTTTTTCTATAACACGTATGCATTTCATCATTTCCCATTTCTTTCCGTAGTGCTACAAATCTTGTATACTATAAAGAAACGCTAATGAAAACTAGAAATGTTAGTTTGTGACTTGTTGCATTAAAAAAAAAATATTTTATCTGCAATAATTTGATTCTAATTTATACTTAAGAAAATTGACTTTTTGTTTTATGCTCTTTAACTTGATATATAATACAGCATGATTTTGCACTCATGTGAGACTTTATTTCCAATTAATAATCTCTGGTAGTATCCAGAGTAATATAAAAATAAAACCAAGATACTACTACACTGTCATGTTCAATGCTCTCATACTAAAACGCAGTTTAAAACATTGATCTCGTACAAAAAAGCATTTTAAATTGACCAAAATTTGTGGGATACCTATGGGCTGGTTCATAGCACTGCACCTCAGTTGGTCTCATATGTCTCGTACACTTTTCGTGTACCACTCACAAGTTTTATCTTCAGGTTCTCCATAATCCTGCCATCCCACCCTGCATTCTGCAACCCAGTTTGGCCCCTGCCATCGATCAGCGTTCAAATCGGCAAATATCGCAAAATGAGAGTGTTGCTCTTGCGGGTCAGGACAGTTCCATTCATCTATAGCGGCGTGTGCCCGGAATCCAAATGAAGTCTTAAGCAAAGAGCTCACATTTCAAACCAGGTGATAATCTCACAGTCAGCGTGTGGGAGGAAAGGTAAACTGATGGGAAAGGGAGAGACAAGGTCGTGCGAGTAGCACAGCAGGCTTACAAGGTCAATATTTTAGTTTGGCAGGTGTGCTTTAATTAAATTACATAGTCCTGCATGGCTCACGGACAGTTAGATGCTAAGCCCCCGCGATGACATACGCCAATTAATCTGTGCCGTGGGTTAAACACTGGCATATTCAGCGAGATTTTCAGCAGATGAAGTCTAACTTGCCAATTTCAGCGTGTTGCGTTTCCATTAAGAATGGTCTTTTGTTGAGATCTGTATGGAGTCCACAATTTGTTTTGCGTGATTGTAAAATTTAAATTTGGTATGGATCATAATAACATCAAAAAAGCATACATATAACCTTTATATTTAAAGTACAGTGGAATGATGTAGGAGTTGTGGAATACAGAAGCACAAGCTATTACTCACCGCATTAAAAGCTGACTGTCATTTGACATTTCTCCATTGAGTCAAACTCTTTAAACAGACTGCAGGTTGACAGGGGACACCACAGAGGCCTACCAATCAAAATGAATTATTACAGAGGTCATGTGATAATATGAGAATTCATCTTCATTTTTATCCAAACTGCTCTTTAATCTCTCACCTGCCGTCGGCGTGATGAAGAGTGATGTCCTTTGGAGCTATTGTATAGGCAAAATATCAAACACATAGCACGCAAACTGTTTATTCTTAATACTAGAGATGTAGTTTATCTGAAGACAGACCTTATGTCAGAGATACATCATCAAATTAGCAGATTTCAAACCTCGAATTCCCAGTTGTCCCTGAACTTCTGAGCCCAAACCATTAAACCCTGTCTCTGTACAGATTAAGCCGAATAAAGAAGCAATAAGTATACATTTACAGATTGTAGGTTGCTCGGAATGCATAGGTCGCAGATGGCTTGTGTGAAGTGCCATTACATCATTATGTGATGTCATTTTCAAAGCACTCTCCAGTAGATGTATTCAGATAAATGTGCAATTCAAAATCCAGTCAAAGGCTTCATTTCCTTATTATATAACCAAGTGCATGACTGCGAAGATCGGTTCATCTCTAATGATGAAATGTTCAATAAACCGATGCCATTTTTAAGTTTGGATCTTAAATATAAAAGCAATATGATGACTTCATATAAATGAGGTCGTGTTTTATATTGTGTATTATTTATACCAAACAAACAGAAGATAGGGTTCTATTTAGAAATAATAACCCATACAATAACGGCTAACTAACACAATAAAACACAATAAAAGCATTTAATTTCTTCAGTGGAATTTGTAAATAAACTGGAATGTTTGTCATGTATGGCTTATGTCAATATTCAACGCATTGCAATTTCTGTATAGAAATTTTGCATTAAAATAATCCAAAACATAAACAATAAAAGACACTTGGTGTGTGTGTAAACATTTTTATTCTCAAAAGTAAATTATTCCTATGCAAAATCTACCAGAAAATAAAATATCCTAAATTAAACATTGCCACTAATATAATTAAACAATAATAATTTAATTCTACAAAATCTAAGCAGGACTTGCAAATCCTGCTATGGCAAGCAATTTATATCTTCAATTTTGATGACGTCATAAGAATGTTACCGCCTAATCATGAACACGTTTTATAATTTTACTGGGCCAATATACCGAACAGTCAAATAGAAAAAAAAGCATAATTAATTTTAATAAAAGTAATAAAATAGTAATAATAAAAGAAAACTATATATAATTGTCATAAAAGAAAAAATATATATAATTGTAATATAAGAAATAAATATAGCAATCATAAAAGAAAAATTTCAATTATAAAAGAAAACATTGAAAAAATTTTAATAATAGAAGACATAGGAAAAACTAAATGTAATAATAAAAGAACAAATAATGGTAATAATAAAAAAATTGTAATAAAAGAAAAAAAACAGTAATGATGAAAGAAAAATATTGGTCATAATAAAAGAAAAATAATAGTAACAATAAAAGAAAAATAATAGTAACAATAAAAGGAAATATAATAATAATAAAAAATAATAGTTATAATGAATGAAAAATATACTAATAATAAAAGAAACAATAATGGTAATAAAAGAAAAAAAATAGTTATAATAAAAGAAAAATAATGGTAATAAGAAAAAATACTAGTAATAAAAGAAAAAAATAGTACTAATAAAAGAAAGATATTAGTAAAAATAGTAACAAAAAGGAAAGAAATTAGTAATAATAAAATGAAAAAATATTAGTAACAATAAAAGATAAATATTAGTAACAATAAAATAAAAAATAATAGTATAATAACGCTACAGAAAACAGATCGCGTACCGATGACGTCATTAATTCTCAGCTTATGAATATTAAAATGAAACCTTAACCAGGAAATGCATCGAGATCACATGACGCGTGACGTCATCACAGTTGCGCTTCCAGCAAGTAACCGTGAACATGTCTTCCGGTGTAGGAAACGCGCTCCTGTGTGTCCTGCTGACGCTTATCCAGAGCGTCGACGCGTTTGACGCGGGTGACGCGTTGGCTCTTGCTGCGGGCGCGACCGCGACGCTCGTGGGACTGTGCGCGTGCCTGGGCTGGTACGCGCGTGGACGAAACGGGCCGCTGTGAGGACCGGAAGTGACTGTCATGCACTTTAAGTGAGAGCTAAAGACAATACGACGTGTGACGACATGACTTTTGGATGTGCTTCCTGACTTCCTGTTCCTGACTTCCTGTTCCTCATGTTCTCCAGTGCATGTCATGGGACGTGTGTAAGGGGCTTCCGGTCTGTGACGTCAGAACAGAGGGATTGTGTAGAGTTTATCATGTTTAAACCCATGTGATGATGACAACAACATTGTGTGATTTAAAAGAATAATTTGTGTATTTGTATTAAACACAAGTTTGTCTTTCTTTTGTCCAATGTAATAAATTCTACAAATTAATTCTGTAATGTCATTCTTTTATGTTTTCAGCGAGGGAAAAACATATACGTTATATCGGCAAAAGTATTCGCTCGCCCATCCAGGTTTCAATCACTCTCTCTCTTAAACTTCAAGACATTTTGGACTTCTGCACTCACAACTTTGGGAAGAGTTTGGATCTGACCCGTTCCTCTTCCAACATGACATCAGTGCACGAAGTCAGATCCATGAAGACATGGACGACAGAGTCTGGGATGAACTCGACTGACCTCAACCTGATGGGATGAAGACCGAGAGCGAGGCCTTCTCGTCCAACATCAGTGTGTGACCTCACAAATGTTCTTCTGGTCATCAACACACTCGTGGACGGCCTTCCATGAAGAGTGGAAGATGTTATAAAGAGTGTCGTATTGAACCCTATGGATTAGGAATAGGATGTCACTTAAGTTCTTATGCGAGTCAGTGTGAATACTTTTGAAATATAGTGTCGATGGTACATCTGCCAGACATCTATAACTGTTGGATGTGGTATAGACCTCCAGAAGATGTCTGTAAGATGTTTACGGTGTAGAATGGATGCAAGCTGTTCGATCGAAGATGTTAAGCAACTGTGCAATTCTGTGAAAACGTCAACCTTACGTTTTGAGCAAATTTTTAGGATACTTGTAGCACAGATGTGTGATGTGAGGTCTCTCTTTAAATGTATTGCATTATTTTTAGGTCATGTTTTTTTTTATTTTTAGGTTGTCACATCTATAACGCTTCATTATCCTCAAAACCAAATATATGAAAATGAAAATATAGTTATTTTATGTTCTTTAAACTTGGATATTTTTGATTCTGGTTAATTCACATAAATCTCCAGACACTCAAAAACGTTATTTTCTCACATCCTAATGCAGCTGTGCGATAGAAAACCATAGACTGATATTTGTCGAATGTTTAAACACAATCATCAAGTGTTATGTATGACATAAACAATCTTCTAAGAGCATTCTTTATGTCTCAACTCAAAATGTCACCTACACACTTGAACATCCAGAAGTTGGTAAACATTCCCCTCCACCTGTGAACGTAAGATGAACCGATGTGTCATTTGATCTACAACACAATGAAACCGATACATCAGGCCAAGCAAAGGAGACATCCAAACCTTATATCAATTATTCAAGTAAGTTCATCTCAGATATTTGTGAGAATGTGGACCAGGTGGCATGCATGAAGCCACATGTGATAGAACATGAAACACAGGGCAAAGGGTTTAAGTGCAGATGATGCTAATGCTGATGCTGCTGCACCCATCAGTGTAGATGATGCTGATGCTGCTGCACCCATCAGTGTAGATGATGCTGCTGCACCCATCAGTGTAGATGATGCTGATGCTGCTGCACCCATCAGTGTAGATGATGCTGCAGCACCCATCAGTGTAGATGATGCTGCTGCACCCATCAGTGTAGATGATGCTGCTGTTGCTGCACCCATCAGTGTAGATGATGCTGCTGTTGCTGCACCCATCAGTGTAGATGATGCTGCTGTTGCTGCACCCATCAGTGTAGATGATGCTGCTGCTGCACCCATCAGCGTAGATGATGCTGCTGCTGCACCCATCAGTGCAGATGATGATGCTGCTGCTGCTCCCATCAGTGTAGATGATGCTGCTGCACCCATCAGTGTAGATGATGCTGCTGCACCCATCAGTGTAGATGATGCTGCTGCACCCATCAGTGTAGATGATGCTGCTGCACCCATCAGTGTAGATGCTGCTGCTGCACCCATCAGTGTAGATGATGCTGCTGTTGCTGCACCCATCAGTGTAGATGATGCTGCTGCTACACCCATCAGTGTAGATGATG
Source organism: Triplophysa yarkandensis (assembly GCA_033220385.1). NCBI lineage: Eukaryota > Metazoa > Chordata > Actinopteri > Cypriniformes > Nemacheilidae > Triplophysa > Triplophysa yarkandensis. The sequence continues at coordinate 12,378,451 of CM065669.1, read as the reverse complement.
CTGCTGCACCCATCAGTGTAGATGATGCTGCTGCACCCATCAGTGTAGATTATGCTGCTGTTGCTGCACCTATCAGTGTAGATGATGCTGCTGCACCCATCAGTGTAGATGACGCTGATGCTGCTGCTGCACCCATCAGTGTAGATGATTCTGATGCTGATGCTGCTGCACCCATCAGTGTAGATGATGCTGCTGCACCCATCAGTGTAGATGACGCTGATGCTGCTGCTGCACCCATCAGTGTAGATGATGCTGATGCTGATGCTGCTGCACCCATCAGTGTAGATGCTGCTGCTGCTGCTGCTGCACCCATCAGTGTAGATGCTGCTGCTGCACCCATCAGTGTAGATGATGCTGCTGTTGCTGCACCCATCAGTGTAGATGATGCTGATGCTGCTGCTGCACCCATCAGTGTAGATGATGCTGCTGCTGCTGCTGCACCCATCAGTGTAGATGATTCTGATGCTGATGCTGCTGCACCCATCATTGTAGATGATGCTGATGCTGCTGCACCCATCAGTGTAGATGCTGCTGCTGCACCCATCAGTGTAGATGATGCTGCTGCTGCACCCATCAGTGTAGATGATGCTGCTGCACCCATCAGTGTAGATGATGCTGATGCTGATGCTGCTGCACCCATCAGTGTAGATGATGCTGCTGCACCCATCAGTGTAGATGATGCTGATGCTGCACCCATCAGTGTAGATGATGCTGCTGTTGCTGCACCCATCAGTGTAGATGACGCTGATGCTGCTGCTGCACCCATCAGTGTAGATGATTCTGATGCTGATGCTGCTGCACCCATCATTGTAGATGATGCTGCTGCTGCACCCATCAGTGTAGATGATTCTGATGCTGATGCTGCTGCACCCATCATTGTAGATGATGATGCTGCTGCACCCATCATTGTAGATGATGCTGATGCTGCACCCATCAGTGTAGATGATGCTGCTGCACCCATCAGTGTAGATGATGCTGATGCTGCACCCATCAGTGAAGATGCTGCTGCTGTTGCTGCACCCATCAGTGTAGATGATGCTGCTGCTGCACCCATCAGTGTAGATGATGCTGATGCTACACCCATCAGTGTAGATGATGCTGCTGCTGCACCCATCAGTGTAGATGATGCTGATGCTGCACCCATCAGTGTAGATGATGATGCTGCACCCATCAGTGTAGATGATGCTGCTGCGCCCATCAGTGTAGATGATGCTGCTGCGCCCATCAGTGTAGATGATGCTGCTGCACCCATCAGTGTAGATGCTGCTGCTGCACCCATCAGTGTAGATGATTCTGATGCTGATGCTGCTGCACCCATCATTGTAGATGATGCTGCTGCTGCACCCATCAGTGTAGATGATTCTGATGCTGATGCTGCTGCACCCATCATTGTAGATGATGATGCTGCTGCACCCATCATTGTAGATGATGCTGATGCTGCACCCATCAGTGTAGATGATGCTGCTGCACCCATCAGTGTAGATGATGCTGATGCTGCACCCATCAGTGAAGATGCTGCTGCTGTTGCTGCACCCATCAGTGTAGATGATGCTGATGCTACACCCATCAGTGTAGATGCTGCTGCTGCTGCACCCATCAGTGTAGATGATGCTGCTGCACCCATCAGTGTAGATGATGCTGATGCACCCATCAGTGTAGATGATGCTGCTGCACCCATCAGTGTAGATGATGCTGATGCTGATGCTGCACCCATCAGGGCAGATGATGCTGCTGCTGCTGCAACAAGAGACAGCAGACGCGCTCCTGATCACAAAGAGCGCCAGTGCGCATGCGCCGTCCGCACCGTTTACTGTATAATCACAGTGGGAGAAAAAGAGCAGGCAACAAAACTAAAGGTTTTCACGGCAAACCGACCGCTGCCATGTAAATAACCACCGGGGAAACCAAGGGGGTATATCAACAGGTATGCTTTTAATCTATATCTCATCTACTCTTGTCGTTTCTTGCATGCATTTGGAGGAATTGCTGCCTATAATGGACGCGCATCTTGGCCATCATTGCATAAAATGGGAAAATAGACCATGATGTAAAACCCATCCATCCTTGAGATCCTGCATCTATTATTTCTTTATTATATGATGCACGTTGTGAATATGCACAAGGATTTGTTCTTTATTATATAAAGAAAGGTTTCTTTATGAAAGAAAAGACCTAATGCATGGATTTGCATGGCACATTATTTGTTTTTCTGGACATTGGACTCAAATTTGATACAATGCATATAACAAATAATAAGAGATCATGAAATTGCGTCGAGGTTTTGTGTTTTATTCTAAGGAATGACATGCATTCAATTGTGTTAATCTTTCAACTGTTGTTGATCACTGAACATCCATGAAAACCCATATAAAAAAATAAATATGTATTTATATACATGTATATATTACATATGCTGGTCTTTTATTTATGTAAGAATTGTTTAAGAATAACATTGAAAACTGAACCAACCCCAAGATCCTGCAGGATCTTTGGGTGTGATCAACAGCTTTTCCTGCTGCATTTCGACAAATGCTTCATTCGTTTGAGCCAAATCAAATAAGTAGATTTAATCAATACGATTGTGTATTTTCAAGACACAATGCATTCTAGAGAAAGGGTTGTTTACGCTTATCCGGCATCCCGTTGAGCATCCTTTCGATTTCTTTGAAAAGGGTAGATCTTGGGGTTGGGGGTCTTTATTTTGAGGCAGATTTATGTTTGTGTATAATGGCCGGCTGAATTAAGCAACTGCATGTGCACCGCCGTGGCTGCATGCCGTTGCAGCTGCAATTTCACATGCGATTAGCAAAGACAATGACAAAAGAATGATTGTCGTGGGTCGGCCGCGCACCTGACACGATGCATCGAAAGCCCCCCGGTTTGTGTTGTGTGAGCCAATCCTAATGGGTGGATCATGTTTTTCAGGGCTCGTTTTAGGTGTGATGAAACAAAGGAACAAAGGATGCCTTAGAAGAGAGGCAGTGACGAAAGGCTGGAACCTGCTTCAAAGCACACCAGATGGATCTATTGCTCCACTTTCCACCCAGATCATGATACTTGGCTAAAGCTTTAAGCATTCTCTATGATCTCTCCTCCATCTATGGCGAACTATAGCCATGCAGGGGACCACAACATCTTGCAGAATGTCTCTCCGCTTGCCACGTTCCTTAAACTAACCTCGCTGGGTTTTATCATTGGTGTCGGTGTGGTGGGAAACCTCCTGATCTCCATCCTGCTGGTCAAAGACAAGAGCCTGCATCGAGCGCCATACTACTTCCTGTTGGACCTGTGCGCCTCTGACATACTCCGCTCGGCCATCTGCTTCCCCTTTGTGTTCACGTCCGTCAAAAATGGTTCGGCCTGGACGTACGGCACGCTGACCTGCAAAGTGATCGCCTTTTTGGGCGTGCTCTCCTGTTTCCACACTGCCTTCATGCTGTTCTGCGTCAGCGTGACGCGATACCTGGCGATCGCCCACCATCGCTTTTACACCAAGCGGTTGACCTTCTGGACATGCCTGGCCGTCATATGCATGGTGTGGACCCTGTCGGTAGCCATGGCGTTTCCTCCGGTGCTGGACGTGGGCACGTACTCCTTCATTCGAGAGGAGGACCAGTGCACCTTCCAGCACCGGTCCTTCCGTGCCAATGACTCGTTGGGTTTCATGCTGCTCCTTGCACTTATTCTCCTGGCCACCCAGCTCGTCTACCTCAAGCTCATATTTTTCGTTCACGACCGCCGAAAGATGAAGCCCGTCCAGTTCGTGCCTGCCGTCAGCCAGAACTGGACCTTCCACGGCCCGGGGGCGAGCGGCCAGGCCGCAGCCAACTGGCTGGCGGGGTTCGGCCGAGGACCCACGCCTCCGACCCTGCTGGGAATCCGGCAGAACAGCAATGCGGCGGGCCGCAGGCGACTCTTGGTGCTTGACGAGTTTAAGACTGAAAAGAGGATAAGCAGGATGTTCTACATCATCACCTTCTTTTTCCTGAGTCTATGGGGACCCTACCTGGTGGCCTGTTACTGGAGGGTGTTCGCCAGGGGTCCGGTGATACCGGGAGGATACCTGACGGCGGCCGTGTGGATGAGCTTCGCTCAGGCGGGCGTCAACCCCTTCATCTGCATCTTCTCCAACCGGGAGCTCAGACGTTGCTTCAGCACCACGCTCCTCTATTGCCGAAAATCCAGGTTACCAAGGGAACCCTACTGTGTTATATGAAGGCTCTGTGTTACATTAACGTGGTCTCTTTTTGGATGCCCTGACCGATCGGGGATGTGTTCTGTTGTACAGCTCTCTCCCTTTCCTCCTCCTTCTCCTCCCTTTCTGAGGCCTGTAGTCGAAGTTCGACGACTCGAATCGCGGAGCTCGAACGGAATAAGCAAGCACAGAGGACACGTCTTGCGTTTATGTTCTAGTAAACCACCAATGAGAAAGGCCATTTGAAACCCAATAAGCAAAAAATGTAAAAAAAAAAATACAAAATTCAAAGATGAGAAAAAAATGGATAAACACACAAAGGACTTACGATTGCTTTGGATATCGCGAAGACTTGGGGTTGTTGAACGAAAAGGGACCTTTCAAAGGAACCAGTGGAATTGTTTCGTGTTAAAAAGTTGCACTAAAGTGAAGACATGAAGAGTTCTTTTTCCTCGCCGAGTTGCATTGCAAGGATGTCTCGTTTTTAATTACGAACTGAAATACGAATGCTTTAACTTGCAACAGACTTCTCTATCACTGTAAGTAAACAAAACATGTGAGGTGACAAACTCTGTTGGAATACACCTTCACGAGAGGATAAATTGGTTTAAATGTAAGTGATATCTTTTTTCCTTTTAGGGTGGGATTGGGCGGGGCGGGGGCGGGTCACAGCGGGGGTACTGTTGTGTGGTTTCCCGAATTGCAACTTAAATTATTTCCTGTAGTTTTATGATCCATATGGTATGTGTCTGTTGTCTGCCAATGTTATTTTCCTATCTCATTTTTCTAAGTCAAAAAACAAATGTTTGAATTTTAAAAGTTGCTCTTGAGAACCTTGTACTTAAATCGACAGTGGAGAACCAGTAAAGCTTAGTTCAGTGTGTCATATCCATGTACCCGACGCTCATGTTTTATTACAAGTTTGCTGATACCACTCCAACTGGTCTTGCCTTAATGGTTCTGGTGTTGTTCATTTTTTTCTCATTTTCAAGGTGAGGGTTGTTTTCTAATCTACTTTCTTATAGGCATACAGGGAGGGTTCACATCAGGTCGAGAGGTGCATGTTCATTTAAAAAAGAATATTCACGTTGACATCATGACTAACCATTCACCGACGGCCCATTTCTCTTCTTGTAATGTTTGCTACATCCCACCGAGTGCTCAGAGCACAGGGAGCGTGTGTGTGTGTGTGTGTGTGTGTGTGTGTGTGTGGATGTCTGAATGTGTGCGCGTGTGTGTGTTTTAGGCAAAGAGCTGTCATGTCAAGACCAGAGCCTTAGTCTGAAATCTTGCACAATTTGTAAAAAATGTAATAAGAAAACTGAAAAAACATTGTATTTAAGGCACACAGTCTTGTTTCTACTTTCCCAACATTTGCTCTCTACTAATTGTTTTTGATTAACTTACTTTTTTCTCTTGTGGCCATTTTAATATTTATTCTGTATTCTTTTTGTATATTATAGGTAGATAGTGTGTAAGTTTGTGAGTCTTTCATTTTAAAGTCCCGAATGTGAGTACTGTTTAAGTTAGGACTGCAAATGCTGAAAGTTAACTGTGTAATCTGTTGCTTACATTTTTGAAAATAAAATTTTACATTTTGCAAAACCTGTTCTTTCTATTTACTTTAAAGCACTAGTGCCACAAATTCGATTCGCGTGCAGCAGTCACAAAACAACAAAAAACGCCATTTTTTAAACAAAACATAAATATGGGCAGACCTTTCTGCATTGAGATTGTCACCATTTGCTTTAATGTATATGTTTCTGTGGCATGTTTGTGTTCTGCAATGACCTCAATGATATTTCCCACTAAAACAAATCTCACTCCAGCCATTATGTGCATTTGCTCCATCATTTTACCCCTTCATCTTTCTGCTACAGTTTTGGGTAATTTGGGCATATATGCCGGTTGTTTTGATGCCAGTTTTCTCTTGTGAGCGCTGTGCTCAAAGTGATGAATTATCCCTGCAATCTGCAATACAACACAATTGACTTCTTCTCTGTTAAATGATAAGTTTTCCCATGCATATATCTAGCTGACCTGAAAAAAGCTTCGAGTGGGCATGCATTTGCTGCAAACGCAACCACTGTTATAACGCGAGAAGTGCCATTAATATTGCCTAGGAGTTCTTCATTTAACTGCAGCCTTCGTCTTTATTCATTTACATTTTGTAGGCGACCCGGGATGATTTAATTCGAGTCCATTAGCCCTTAAGTAATAGGACACTGCTTGGACTAGATCTTGCCAAATATTTCACCAGCCTGAATTTAAATCCACTATTATATTTATTTTTTCCCTAATACATAGAACACTTTGGATAGATGTGGGCTTAGTCTCGATATTCAGTGTTCTAGTGCTAGTTTAATCTGACAATATGGAACAACATTATATTCCACCTATGTTGCTATGGGTTACACAGGTAGTCATGTGATATCACCATGGTTCGGCAGACTATAACTGGAAACACACCTGATGTGAAATTAAAAGCATTTGTCGACAACTGAAATGGATTTAAAGGAGGGGTAACAGATTTCAAAACCTGCCTTTGAAAACTGGGTCGTGCATGGTATCAAAACAAACTTGTAGCCAATCAGCAGTAAGGGGCGGGAAGAGAGCAAACCGTCATTAAAAGACTTTAGAACGAGTGATGATGTTTTAGGGTGGAGCAGTGCAAGTAACAACCCATCAAACATTATTTAAAAACAACAAAAGATGATCGATATCATTTAGTGTCCATGATTTGGAACAAATTAGTCAATGTTTGATTGTTGTATTTTTGGTCCTATTTTTAATTTTTTACAAAAGCCTTCATTATCGATTTTATGTGTCCCGATCTTAACAGCAAGGTTAACACAGGAAGCAAAGTCTTAAGTTAAAATTTGATACCAAAGCAAAGTTCATTTAGCTGTTTAACAAACCAAATCTTACAAGAGATACATTGCTTTTCTAAATGTTTAAGCTGTTTATAATACGTTTAAAGGTTGTTTGAAATACATCTGATTTAACTTGGATGTGTAAGGCTATTAAGGTTACACATTGACAAGTATTTTAACTCTAGTTAAAATTATGTCTTGAATGTTACGGAAAGACAGATTTTCTTATGTGGAAATTGACGTGTCAGTTGCAAAAAAGTGAATAAATCCATACATTAAATGCCATACACATTTCCTTTACCATTCAATATTAGTAAATATACATGCATTATTATATTTAAGGTGACACTCGTTTCTTGTTTTATTTTTTATTTTATTTGTAAACGCAATTGAACTTTAATAACAAATGCATTCTCATGGTGTACGTGGCCCTCAGTTGACCTGCGCGCAACTCCACATCGAACCTTTGGCTTTAAGTGTCAATGTTGTAAAATCAAAGAATTACAAAATTACATTTTTTAAACCTGTATAACTTTATTCTCCAAACACAATAGAATACATTCAGAAAAATGTTGTAAAAGAAACCTGTTGTTTCCCATTGACTTGCTTTGGTTTTGTGCCATACAATAAAAGTCCATGGGGACAAACAGATTTTGATTACCAGTCAGTTATGGCAGACTTTTCACTTTGGGGTAAGAACCAGGATTTGCATAGGATCATTTCGGTAAATTCTGTTTTATATTGTAAACCTGTATGTGTCCTCCAATACCTGGAAATGCTTTTATGGTTTCTTTTGTCTGGTATCCTAAATAATTTTGCACCTTTATTCTTGTACGTTACGCCCCCATTGACTTTAGTTGGGTTATGTGTCTGTAAAATTGGCGTAAATGGAGACAATTTTTTGGGTGATCTTTTAATAAGAATGTTTCAAATTAGATTATTTGGTAAATTCAGTTTAATATCGTCTATTGTTCCTGGAACAGTATTGTTCCATCCAAGTTCATTTCCATGAACACATTAGCAACTGGAAGTGCTTTTATGGTTGTGAATCAGTGCTTTTCTTTTGTATGGTCTCATGAATCACGTTTTCCTCCACCTGACTTATTCTGGTATGTAACACGGAACGCATTAAGCAGAAAAAAGTTGATATGATGATATGATATATAGATATGATAATCAGGATTATAATTATTAGTGAAGCTATAACTTAAACACAAAAAGCCTGAATTACACCTGTATATTTGCAATCATATTTGTGAATTTCGATAGTATGTTTAAGCACTATTGGTAAACCACCAACTGTGACATTAATTAATTAATAAAATAAAGTTATTTGTTCAATTTATTAATATTTATTAATATCAACAATATAAATCCCATAATTATTTTTTCGTACATTATATTATTTCGCTTTGGATGTTGAGAATGCACGATGCAGCTGCTTCACAGAAAGGTATAAAACACATTTGAAAAACTTAATTGTATTAATTGACAATAATAATCGCAATAACAATATGAAGGTATTACTTTTGGTCATAACTGTGCAGAGCTATGATTTTTCATTGGAGAACACAAATGTAGGTAACAGACAATGGTTGGCCACCATTGACTTTAATTGGTTTTGTGTCCAATTTTCATTTCGGAGTTATTGCTTAAGAACCACGTCTTCAATAGTCAAAATAAAACTGAATTTACAAAACGATTCAATGAAGAATGTGCAAGTATGTGTAATGTATACCTCCAATGAAATCCAAAGTGCTATTCATTTTTATCATGAATCATATTTCCTCCTCAACCTAGCTTTATTGATCTGCATTAAATGCATAGATTTATGTCGTTTGTCTCATCACATTGCAGCATTTCAACAGGTTTGTGAGCATGTTGACTGTATTATTCATCACTGCCATGTTTCAACAATGCAGGTCAGGATGAGCAATAGCAATTCCCTGTTCCGAATGTTCTGTCTGAATGTAATAAGTTGTCAAGGACATGCCGTGTTCTGGACATACAGTAAGAGTGGAGGGTGTATTTTATTCCGGATACAATAAGTGCCAATTATTGTCTTTGTGCCGTAGGACTTGAAATAATGTTTCCCATGTTGTGTTGTTTACTTCAGAATATGGAAGCATAACATGGCTGACCAGTTACTTTAATGTGCGGAGAGGGCAGGGATCCCTCCGGTAGCCGTTGCTGGTTTATGTTTCCGTATTATGTCCGTTCATTACCCAGTGTGTGCGAAGCAGGTGGAGCGGAGTGGGTGGGGATCGTTCGGTGCTGGGACTTCATTACGGCACTGTTAGCTTGAGCTGTAAAGCACAATAGGGGCCACGAGGTCCCCGCTTCTCTCAGCATCCCTGGTGAAATATTACAGAAGCGGCCAACAGTTATCAATGTTTCAGGAGAGGCCTGGCGCCATCCAGGCAGGGCCGGCACAGCAGGGGTTTATCCGAGCTTTCCGGGGGGCAGTGAAGTGCGCTAATGTTCTGCTTCCAGATCAATATCTCAAGTGAACGATAATGCAAAAGTCATTGTACGCCATTGTTAAATCGCTGCCCTACAAACAAAATTGACTCGATGCTAACTGCAGCAGAATGGTTTGGCATTTTCAATCAATCCAGATTCTGCGGTATTAAAGCCAACCTATTCCAAGTTTGTTAAAATACCTTTTCCTGTTCCAGATTCATTTCTACATTCGCTTGCCACGGCCGTGCTAGCTCAACCCGAGATGTTTTTTGTATTTTTCACCTTTGTATTGTACTTTTATTAAAAAGAGTCTGTTTGTCGACAAGTGAGGTTTGGCGTAAAGATGCCTGGGATGGGTTTTGAATGCCCTTTATATGGGAGGGAAAAACTGCACAGCTGAGTGCAAGATGGAGGTGCTTGAATGAAAGGCCAATAAAAATACAAGATGATGATGGTTGTTCCCTTGGGACCCGCTGTGTTGTATTTATCGTCATTCTTATTCCTGATGCGGCCTACTGAGCCTGTTGAATACAAATGATCAGGTAGACGGATCGGAAGCATCTGCGCTTGGACAAACTGAGCCGCTGAATGCATTTTGTAAACTTTTGGTAAAGGCTGCCGTCTTTGAATATAATATTGTAGTTTTAAAGAAGGGGTGACACAAGCGGTTTCTGTCAATCTTATGTTAATCTTGAGTACCTGCGGTATAGAATCATGTTGATCATATAACCGAAAAGTCTCTGGTTTACTCACAATTACAGAAGACAGATACAGGATTATTTCCAGAAAAAGCCAAGCTCCCACGGGCAGACCGTGACCAGCGCTCGTGACCGATCTCCTCATGAGGGCTTCTCCGGGAATATCTGAACGAACCTTTCCAAAGCCTTTTTTGGTTGTCTTGAGGGATTGAATAGAAAAGAAGCATCGAAGCCTAATTAAAGACACAGTTCACCCAAAATATTGTCATCTTGTTTCGAACCAGAATGCACTAGTTTTTATTTTGAAGTTGTATAAAAAAATGATATTTTAAAGATTGTTTACATCATAATGACAGTTACAAGCTTGTTTCTTGCTTGTAATAAATAGCCAAATAAAAGCTTGGTTCTTGCATTAGTAACTTTTAACATAAAAGTAATTTTCCTTATTTAAAAAAAACTGTCTCCTGTTTTCCTTCATTTCCTTCGTTTTCCTTCATTCCTTCATTTTGAGGCTTGTCAACACCTGGTTGCCAACCTGCTATCATATGATAAGAGCTGCGTCCTCTTTTTTTACTATTCCACCGACAAATAACAGCATTTGGGTTCGAATGACATGCCATTATGAACATGTTTCTTGTAAACTGTTACTTAAAAATGTCTGTGTTCTCCGACTGAAAGATTGAAATGAAGGTAAATGACAGTCCCCATCCAGCAGACCATTCCCCCCATGCCAACCCCCCGGCTCACATTACCATGCCTGACATTGTCAGATTGCTTGTGCCACACTGGGAAATGAATTGCGCGCGGCCCGGCTGCTTATTTTCCAGACGTCACGTTGGCCGGGGACATTATTCGTTCATTCTCTATCATCGCCCTTCATGTTGGCGCTGCATAAACAGCGATTGACTGACGTACATCAAAGACAGTTTCTTTGATCGCGCTGAAAACGAAATGTTTGTCTCTGAATAACATCTACTAAAACATGCCCTCAAAACCCCTTAAGGGTGACTATGTATTTAAAGACAAATGAGTCATTTTATGCAAATACACTGTATTATACAAAGCAAAATACAGTTTAGTACAGCACTAATGTTGTTAATCTTATAAACCTGAAACTATGAATTTTTGCTTTTGGCAGTTCAGAATTCCTCCCTAAACACATTTTGATTGGAACAAACACTTGTTTATGTTTATTATAGCAGACCTGGAGTAAATCTGGACTGGGTAATATTTCTTACACCTTACATCCTTTTGTTCACAGTTTTTGAGAATGAAAAATGCATCACACAACCTGTCCATGCTGGCATCTGGTTTGTTTGGTCAGCTTCTATTAAGCGAATTTATTACCAAAACGTTGTACGGATTTGACTGGATCGACATAGCCACAACATGAAATATGTAGAAAGAATTTTTCTTCATTTTTAGTTTTTAACATTCATATTGGTAGTCATACAGACCATTGTTAATCTCCACTTCGATTCTCACTATGATTGTTGATTTTCTGGTTTAAGACACATTTTGTGGTCACAAATCTGACGCTTTTCTCAAACATAAATTTCTGATGTAAAAATGTTTAAAATGTTCTAAATATTTTGTCCAGTCGTCATCTGGAAACAGGGTCTGTTTTATCAGTAATTTCTGTATTTATAATAACACACCTGTGAAACACTTACTTACATTGCAATTTATTTCTTTATTTGGCGTTTTAAATAAAACTGCTTTTGCTTTAGGTGAGAGATTTGAACATTTCTTGTAAGATATTATGCATTTTTTAAATTAAGTATGCACAGCTTAATAGGAACTTGGAGATGGGTGATTTCTTTGTAAACTATTTCTTTAAATGTTCTGACCGACGTATCTTTAAACATCTAAATATTATACTTAATAAATATTATACTTAATTGTTATACCTAACAATTATTCTTTACTGGGGTCAGACGCTTCAGTATGGATGAGCTTCAATATTTATTATAAGCATTACATTGAGGTTTTTTTTGGGCCATTGCTGAGGATGCTGATCTTTTATCTATGCGTTTTACTATTTCTTCCCCGCACATGCGTTTTAATCATTTTCTAAAAATAGAAACTCGGATGGGATTTTGCCGGGATGTGCCCATCTGCCCAAGATTATACACGTTGAGATTTCAGGAAACCTTGGTGAGCGTAGTTCACCTACGGTTCTGTGTTTAAATAACACGTGTCAGCTACGGTGGGGGTGGCTTGCATAATCGTGTCAACACAAAGCCAAGTGGGAAGGAAGTAAACCTAGAAGAGCCTTGCTTAACCATTTTCTTGTCCTTTCTTATGGCCTTGAGGATTCACAGAATGAAAAAGCAAGTGTGTAGGTGTTGTATTTCCGTGCTGTCCTCTGGCACCGCAGCTATTTGACATCCGTTAGTCTATACGGTCTGGAAATTACCCTACCATGAAAACCTCGGTGAGCCTGCTGGTTTTATCCCGCTGTATGAGAGCCATCGCTTATCCCAAATGAGCCCCAACGGATCACAGGGTCAAGAGCGGTCTGTGCTCCAATTAGATGACCAGTGGGACCATCCATAATTACGGCGATGAAATATTGATAGAAGAGACCGTAAGAACGGTCAGTCTATTCCTTACAACGAGTAGGAAAAACGCTGAGATGTTTGTTTGAAGGTGTGTTTTGCTTCACCTGAAACGACTCTGAAATGGTCTGCTATAGCGTGTAGCCATGTGGAAATCAATGGTAACGGTGAACTTTTTCTGCTTTGACAAACCACACTGTCAGATGCTGTATTGATTAGGAGTGTGCCCTGTAGCTCATAATGGAGGCGATGCAGTGTTTGCAAGCGAGCGTAGAAAGTCAGAGGTGTTTCAATCGCCAAATATGGTTGGGTTTACGGTGTTGAAATGCTCAGCATTCATAATTTCATAACAGAATGAGCTTAGGAAATCCGTTCATTTGTGCTGATACACTGCTTTTTGTTGAGTTCATAGTGGTTCATAGTCTATACATCTTTAACTTTTTTATCTTGTAGTTTTGCAGTAACTGACTAGGGATGCAGCGATGTTTCGGCGGCCGATATTGTTAGGCCAAAGTATTATTAATATAACATCATCTTCAATGCAATGAGTTGCATAATTGAAGAAATGTTCTCCTAGAAAAATAACTAAGAAGCACTTCAAGTTTAAAGAAAGTCATATTTTAAGTCAAATTGGATTTCATGTTGTCAAAGAAAATTGGATATCAACAATCACCTTTGAAGAATGTCATGTTGTCTTATTTCATTTTTACCTTTAAGTTCCCCAGGGATTCTAAATCTCATTTTACAATTGCTTTGTGTGTTTGTGTGTGTGTCAGTACCTGTTAACATTCTGTGAACATACAAATCCCAAAGTTCATGACAAAGCGACTTATCGTCTTTAACAGCAATCTGATGTCTTGGACTACAGTACACGTCAGGATTATAGTTATCCAGTTCGTCCAATGATGTGTCGTCAGAGATCCGTTACAGAAGTAACTTAATTTACAAGATGTCAATCACTGGTGATGAAGTGACTGACAGCCGAGTCGACCAATAAGAGTAGACAAGACCATTTGACCCATCGAAATGTACAATTGGAGGCGAATTTTAAAGAATCAGGAATTAAATGCGATTGGTTTATAGTGATGAGGAAAGACGCGAAGAAACAAGTTAAATAATTTAATTATGAGTTCTTTGAACATTTATGGGCATTTATGTATATATGTCCTATGGCGGGACAGCGAACATTTAAGTATGCATTGATGTATTAATTTATATAAATGATATATTTTTATTTAAGTAAACTTATATAAAAAGGGTTCATTTGTGGTATCGTTTGCACTGAAATACATCGCAGGTCACAGTTATACTTGTATCTTCTACGGCATTGAAACTTTCACGCCACGGTTATGAGTATATTTTGTACAACCCTGGAGATCAATCAGAGGCTGGGATGTTAAAATCTTGAAGTTCGTATCCGTACTAGTCTGTCTAGTCATTTGCTTTCGATATTTCTCCAGCATTCACAACCTCTGACATTTCAGAAACTTGGCACAGGGACGCAGACGATGGTATAAGCCAGACGTCTGTGCGAATCAGGGCCTTATTCTGTTGCCCTGAACGAACTTGCCGATCATTAGTTTCAACCTCTGTGTTTTGGGATGTGTTGAGAGAAATGTCAGGTTAGGTTATGTCTCCTCTGGATCATCTTCAGCTGTCAGGGAGAGAATGTGAGAGTTAAGAGAAGGGGACTTAAAGTACGAAAATATCTTATTCTGAAGGCATTTGCAAAGGGGAAGGGGAAAATACGATTAAAGGGCAAATAATCATCTTTGGAAAGACAGGATTTGAGATGCTGTTGTTGGCTTTTTATTTGATTGATTGAGGTTTTATTCGTCTTCCATGCACAGCGTTTCCCAGCAGTGCAAGAATGGATGCAGCTTCGTACATTTATTTGGCAATTAAAATGTTTTCATAGCCAAGATGTTGGTTCATTTAAAAATGCAGTAAAATGCTTTGCAAAGTGCAGATCTCTCTCCAGTGGTAATGTTTGTTTCTTTTTATAAAGAAAGTGTTTCATTTTATGATCAAGAAATTATTTTTATCATTTACTCACCCTCGTGTCATTCCACACCTGTATGAATTTTGAAGAACGTGGGAACCAAACAACACTGTCTGATTTTCATTATACAGACATACAACCAATGAGACATTTCTCAAAATATCAGGTTGTATAAATGACACAATATTTATTTTTTGATGAGCTCAAAGGAGTAATTTTTAGGAGGTTCTATTGACCAAAACGCTATATGATACACAGAAGATGTCTTCAGATGTGACCTCCCGCAATAAACACTGTTTGTACTTCCTTAGAATAAGCTATTTATATCTCCATACACAGAGTGCAAAACACATGGTATTCTCCAATTTGCACCACCATGTTTTGTAGAGATGAATAAGAGACTGAGATTAGAGTAATGGAGGCCGGTTTGACGTTAGCTGTTCCGCTCTTGCCACTTAAAAGCCGTCAGTGCTTTTCCGCGTTTAGCACAAATGATTCTCAAGGGAGCTTAAATGCAGTAAAAACAGATGCCGCAAGCTCATGAGCTTAATGTATGGGATACATGTGTTTCCATAGATTTTGGCACTCATGACATTATTTCATGGTCAAAGGGAGTCCATCTCAAAAAAACTGGGCCTGGTCCAAACAGGTGTTGAAGCATCCATGACCCTCTATGCATCTGGGTCTCTCTTATCTTCTGCGGCAAATGCTCTAAGAGAATGTTTCGGCGTCTACTCAAGATAAAGTTGAAAGTAAAATCCTCTTGCTGACAGCTTCTTGCTTTCAGATAAGAACCTTGTGTCTGCAGGTCCAGCAGGGGGTTTGGACAATGGGGAGAAGAACAAATGGAGACGACACCATGAGGTTTTTTTTAGTCCAACCTCTAATTCCAAAATTTGAACCAAACTGTGGGTTGGTAAAAAGTTGACTTATTTGGAAGGTATGTTGTTAAAACCGAGACAAACAGAATTAAAAGGATGACTCATCTTGCACAGGGTGGATTTTCGTCCCAATAAAATCCAAAGTCTTCATGCGAGGGCTATTGCATAGCTGCTTATGCAAAATATTGTGAAAGAGCATTCAAATTATTGAGAGATGGAATAGATTTTAATAATTGACGTTGCATTTTATTACAAACCCAAGGGCAAACAATAAATATCTGGAGAAAAGTACTTTACAACCATCTGGCGAAGGATTGTGGTTAACTGGGATGTAACCGTGGTTGGAGCTACACCGTTATTTAGTCTCTTTTAGCTTTTTTAAGGTAACACAGTCTGGATGCAGAATGTTTGCATCAGGGGAATGTCACTCACGCTTAATCAATACACATCTTAGTGAATTAGATCTTGTAGACAAGGCCAAGCCGGCAGGACAGCGTCTTTCGGTAGCCTATCTGTTAATGTACAGAACACTGGCTGAGCCAAACTAATCCTCTTCAGGTTCATCTCTTACATTGACTCTGTGCTGCCCAACATGCTGTTATATCACAAAGCTGTGCACTATATCTCGTGCTAGTTTTATTCTGATGTTTGCCAGGTGACGCTGCTATACGGGGAGAGAAAAGTGAAGTCTAAACATGCTGTTTTTTTGCTATACATTTTGCTTTTGAAAAATGACGTATCTGATCGAATTGAAACAAGACCAGTACTAAAATCTTGCAAAGTGGTCTATAAAAGAAATTACGTTTTACTGATGGGTTAATTTGATACATTTTGATAAAGTTTTGAAAAACATGCATGATAACAATTATTTGATGTTATTTTTTGGGGGACACATTGATAGAATGTGATCAATAAAATATACATGACATAGTATAAGATTATATATAGTTATTTAGTTATTTAGTTTTTATTACTATAGAACGGTAATTATGGTAACATTAAATTGTATTGGTCATGTTTTTTGTCTTTAAATTGCAGTGTCATAATATCCCAAGTTGCAATTCATTTAAAATACATTTATTTTATACCAAGTATAGTACATTACATACATTAAATACATTAACATATTTACAGATATAACTTATTGATATAAAATTGTGATTAAACTTTCCTTGGAGCACTTTCTAGACTCTACATATTTATTAACATGTTATTCTTTAATGAAACTGTGTAACTTTTGATAAAGGAATCTATGATTTCTTAGATAAAAAAGTCTTTCAATGCAATAAGGTTTGCGTGGAGAAACCTGCAATCGTTTCACTTTAACACAATGAAAACACATAAGGTGCACAATTTCCGCAAAATTTAAATTTAAATGTATATACATTTATATTAAATACAAAAGTAGCTATCCCAATTTAGCCGATTTAAAGTAAACCCATTTCAAACACTTTCACAGTGTATTCACATATATGTAAATTCATTTGCAGTAAACGTATAGAATGTTTAAATATGTATTTTACAAGGGATGCTTATGCTTAAATGTACAACTCTTTCATCTTCTGATAATTTTAAAGGTACGCCTTCATTTAAAAAAGCGAAATGTTCATTCCTTTATTTACCATTAATCCGAACACCAATAAGCTCAGGTGGAGATCTTACGATCCAATTCAATTAACTGCGGAAGAACGATCAATGTTTAAGAGAAGCGGGTTGTTGAATCTGTGCCAGCGGATGGTTTTCACCACATGCTGAGTGAAACTGACAGTGTGTGAGAAGCAACGGTCCCTTCTGTCTAAAAACGCACACACAGTTGTTTTTACAAAATTACATAGCTGATGAAGAATTCCGGGCCGTCCGACCCAAACGCACGCTGATGTTAGAGTATGAGCTAATTAGAGCAGCATTAGCAGACGCTTTCTCTCCATCTCTCATTACATTATCAGTTATAAAGCACCAGCCAGAGGGGGAAAAGAGGAAACATAAGAACAAACAATGCATTAATCATCTGCCGCACAATCTAGGTCGATCTATGAAACCTTGCGAACATACGATATTGTTTTTCTGTGAGCAGTAATGTTGGTAGTTTAAATTATAGTGTCTTCCTGTAAAGATCATATATTTAAATCTTGCTCGATATACTATTGCGAAAAAACTTGTGATTTGGAAATACAGACGTCTCGTTTAAGCTATAATTAGTCATGTGAAATGATGTTATTAATGGACCTGCTGCATTGCAGCCAATTGGCCACGTTGACCTCAACCTGAGTTTCTTCGGCTGGTAAACTTGCGTGGGCCAGAAGGCCGTGCTCAGTTTGAAGCCTCTCCACTTTGTGTTTCATGTAATTGTACATGCAGTCTGTTTTCGGCACAGCACAAAGACTGTAAATAGGACTGAGCTTGTGTGGTGGAAGCCAGGAGCTTTGTTTCAACAGAGTCTCTCTGCTCCGATCGGAGCAGGCTTTGTGGGTGAGCTTTCCCGGACTTATACACATAAAAAGTAATATAACAAATGAAATCCCCGTAGTGTCTCTGAGATAGACAGCGTGCGAGATAGGTTTGCTTCTATATTATAATGTAGTGATCTTACACATGTCTTACATGTTGCTTTAGCAAAGATCAAAAAATCAGTCAATCACTCTACCTTTTGTCATTTGAAACCATATATATCAAAATATCGTCAAAGAGAGAGTTTTCTTTCAGCATTTGTTCATTGTATGGAAACAAAACGCATGCAGTGAATGAGTGACGTCAATGATCGGCTTAAACATTCTGCGGAGTCTAAATTCTGGATTTTTCATACGGTTCTGTGCAACGCAGGAACTTTGGTTGAAATGGTTTAAGCAATTATTTACATCATGTGTAGTAGTGTGTCAATAGAAAATATGACTTGACATCATTTATTTTATCATTATTTGTACTAACCCAGTGAGAATTTTGCAATGCAGGACTGTGAAGAGACTATTCTCAGTAATGTAGCTTTACATGTACGTATCTTGAAGCATCTTGAAGACGTTAATAAAGGTTCTGGATTGAAATAGATGAAATAGATGTTGACACCAGACCACTTGCCAATGTCAAACATCTCGTACACACAAAAACCTCACTGGATTTTTACAAATAAAGGTAAAATTAATGTTTAAACTCTAAAATGATCAGTAAATGAATAACTTATTTCTTGTCATCGATCATAGATGCTTATAAAGTTAATAATGTTCTGATGATGGCCACTGAGAGAACCAGCAGAAAAATCTGAAGACCTTTACATGTCTACAGTACAAGCCCAAGGAAACATACCCGCCATATATATATGAAATGCAATAGAAAGTAACACCAAAATATCGTTGGAAGCAAATACCCAAGTGTAGTTGTATTGGTGGCCTACGATTGGTGACTGTTACAAGGTGTGGAATGAATTAAGTATTGGTGAAAAACTATAAAATAAAACCAAAATTTGGCTCAATATATTTGGTTCTGACAAAGGCCTTTGTATCAGCTCTATCACATTCTCTAAAACGGAAAAACATGCAGTTCCAGGAATCAGTGGGTGCAAAACTGTTCCAAGAATCCATAATACACATTTATTACGTCCACCTTTACATAACAGTGCGGTTTTGTATCCTTGCAGTGAATTGCATAAAATTGAGAGTCCGGACTTGGAACCGAAGGAAAATTTCTGGCCTGTCAATAGCATTTAAATTTTATGGTTAAAAATGAATCTCCTCTTTTTATGAAAAAAGTTGCTTTTCATGTCATTTGTTGTGGCGTTGAACGGAATAAGACAACACAGATGCTATTAGGGAGAAACCGAACGCTATTTGTTTGAAATGACATGAGAGTGAGTCCACGATGACAGAAACTTCATTCGCACCCTTCAAACATGCGAAAGCCGTATCGCACGAGCAATGTTCTGTTTTTCAGCTCGGAAGGGCATGTGTCGGGGCTTTCAAGAAGACATGCAAAGACAGCATACCCGTCCAAACTGTCAAACAGAATTTATCCATGGCTGGGATTGTAAATGCCTTGCATGTCAGTCTCTTTATATGGAAGGGTCTTGATGTCCACGACAAAGGAGGTCTGTTTTTTATGGGGCACCCCGGAGGCAATTGTGACACCTTTATTTCACCTGGCAAAAGGAGGAAAAGAATGTTGAAAGCGTTTATGCAGAAGTGCATTCAGTCACGGCGATGATCAGATAATGGAGAGGGAACCGGTCGTGTATGAATGAGAGGTGGTGGGCGTGATGTGGGTGTGCAGATGCATCACGAGGGTGGTTGACATAACACGATCCGGTTACGCTGTAATGCTTGTCACCCTGTGTTCTCAATTGTGAATACTGTAATATCATAATGTCATCATTTCCAATAACGTCATTAGTATTTATGGTTATTGCATTAAAGAACATTTAAAAGCAAACATTTAAATTGCCCGATGGCTGCAAAAATTACCTTATATGATTTAACACTATACATTACCTCCTTGTTTTTAATAGTAATAATATTCCATAAAATACTTATAATAGAAATATTTATTAGTACTCACTGCATGTGTTTTCAATGGTCAACTATGTAGTCCACCAACAAATCACACTGCTGGTTTCTCATAAAAGAAAAAACGCAAATCACTAAAATGTACACTAAAGGTTTTGGCACACTTGAGTGTTTCTAATTGAATCATTTTGCTCAGAAAAATATTAATCAAGCAATCATACGTTTTTTTTAAGGAAAAAAATCATTATGAAATGGATGACTGAATATTTCTTTAAAAAGCATCTCAGGATGAGACCCTCTTGAGAAAATTGCTTGAGAAAATGACAAGAAAACATTCTAGCCAAAAAGGCGACGACACTGAACATGATCAAAAATAAATTTTTTGAGTATAAATCCCATAGTTCCCTTCGTTTTATTTGACAATTTTAGCGAGCTAGATGTGTAAAAATGTATAAATTCATAGTAAGAAATTGTCCCCAAACTATTGACCGGTAGAGTAGGTTTAGTTTAAAGTTATATCCAAGTGCTAACTGTTGAGTATGCATCTCAAAGTCACATTATTTTCTTAGCTTTAAGTCACAAGCTTACCGATGTAAAACATAAAACGTTTGGCCATGATGACGCTGGCTAACTCTGCACACCCTGATTTGTTCAAACACCAAAAATGAGAATGTTTTATCAGATTTTTGTTGATGTTTGTGCCAACCCCTGCACGCACCTATGTGGGAGGCAGGATGATTAACCGTGTTTATCAGCTGGAGCGGATGCTGTTCAAGGGTCCATCGCTCAGATCAGAGCGCAGGAGCTCTGTTGATCTGCCCCGTAGGCATCGATGTTGGCGAGTGATGTTGACACAGCATGCCACACCTGTTTCCCTGAATCTCTTTAAAAACAACAAACAACAGACGGCCAAACCGAGCAATGTTTCCCAGTGACAAAAAAAACATCCAGGATCACCAAGGTACTAATGTTTCCATCTGATAGAGGTTCTGCTATACATATAACCATAGTTTCCAATCCGAATTCTGTTTTTAAAGGTTTTCAAGAGTTGTTATGTTAAGATGCTGTGTGTTATGAGTTCGGAGGTTGTTTATTCTTTATTTTAACTGTATATAAACTACCCCTTAAATAATTTTTACAAAAAGCTATTTATATTGTTATTTATTTTATTATAAATTATTATTTAGAATTAATCATTCAAATATTGAAGAAAAGCTGATTGGTTAAATTTTAAGTTGCAAAGTTCTTTAAAGATGCTAGACCTACATAAAAACTGCAGTATAATGTAGTACACAATTCCTGTCAAAAGTTTTAGGACACTTGAGTGAATTGTTTTTCATTATTTTTACATGTTTTTTTTAATGAAAAAGTAAATGTGATAAAAAAATTCAAGAATATTCAAGAAAGAACAGTTACAGTGCAGAATACACGGGGACTCCTTTAACATTTCTTAAAAAGCATCTCAGGGTGAAACTTTAAGAAAGCGTATGAGAAACTGTCAGTCTACGAAAGGTGTTACCGAAGATGATCAAATGTAACATGATTTATTTTATTTTTGATTTGCTAGGTTATAACACAATAGTTCTGATTGTTTTATTTCATATTTTTCATTATTACTATAACATTTTGAAAAATAAGCATAATAATAATAATAATAGTAATAATAATAATAATAATAATAATAATAATAATGGCAGTAAACTTCAAATCCTGCTTAACATTAAAAAAAAGTATTTTAACTTCAGTGACGAAACACGATGCTCACAATGCCTCGCTTAAACTACGTTGAGACCAGAAGTTTACGGTCGGCTGATGTCTTTATCAGAGATTGTGTGTCTATTTGTTACACCACAATCTCAGTTGTGTCTGTCAGCATGCTCTAACAAATTAACCGCAGAGCTGTTGGATAGTCGCCCCCCTGCCAAACGACAGCTGCTTTCCCTGGAGTGACCGTGTTTGCCCCATCATCATCCCACAGCGTGCCTGCCGGGAGTCAGGTAGGTGCCAAAAGGGTCCACAGACCCGAATCACATGGTTGCCCGCTAATTCAAGCTCTGTGTCTGTCCTTGCCATCTTTCACAACAGG